>CAMPDV010000646.1:0-210695 GCA_946699065.1 Loxodes magnus
TTTATCGATTATAAACTTCAAAATTTAGTTAAACTGATCTCTTTTTCTTACTTTTCTTCTTCACTTTTCTTAGAATATTTATCGATTATAAACTTCAAAATTTAGTTAAACTGATCTCTTTTTCTTACTTTTCTTCTTCACTTTTCTTAGAAATCTTATCGATTATAAACTTCAAAATTTAGTTAAACTGATCTCTTTTTCTTTATTTCTCTTTTTTTGTATTTTTATAAGCTGAAATTCTATCTTCTTTTCTACTTTTCTTCTTCAATTTTCAAAATGCCTATATTTTTTTTTTATTTATTCATACTCATTAGAACTGAAATTCTTTCTAGGTTTCTTACTTTACTTTTTCACTTATGATATTTCTCGGATCATCCTATTTTGCAGTATTTCTATTTTATATTATTTTTTCTAATTTTACAATGAATTTGATTCTATTTTTATCTTTTTTTTTTATATTAAATTTCATATTTTTAATAAAAAAAATTTTAAATTTTTTTGCTTTTAATTATTTTACTAAAATCTATTTATTACTATTCTAATAATTATTTTTTAAGATTAATGAGTTTCGGACTGCAACTTCTTGCAGTTTACGATCCCAACACTGCTTTCATGTTATATCTTGGATATCCTTTTTCTTTCGAAAAGCATCTCTAGTGAGCTCCATCTCTATGGGTTGCCTGGCTTCACGCTCCTACCATGAATGGATAATCAAGTGGAAGTCGTACCCTTGCAAATGTTTACTTTGACTTAGGACTTTCTTACTTCAGTAAACGAACTTGTTCCTATCCATAAAACTAGAAAGTGAGATTCAGAAGGTCTATCTCGCTCCTACATTCTTTATAATTATCATTTCTTATGTTTTTTTTATTTTTTTTTTTATTTATTTTTTCATTATTTTGTAAATATTTCTTTTTAGTAATTTTTTTTTTGTATTTCAAGATATTTTTCTACTTTTTTTAACTATGAAAATCAAAAAATTTTTCATTACCCAAAAATCTAAGAAATTATCACAATCCAATTCAAAAAAAAATTAGCACAACCCAAAATAAAAACTTTTCGGAACCAAAATCAAAAATTATATCCTACATCTTTTTTAATCCCATTTTTTCTCAAAACACTTTATATTTTGATATATTTTTTTAGAAAATTTGTTCCTTTCTGACCTTTATCTATCCCGATTTTTCCCAGTTTGTTCCGTCCGAAAAAAGTCTTGCAGTGTAAAAAGCTGAGCAAAAAAACAAAATTAAATTTTTCACGATTTAATGCTTTAAATACTCTTATTCGCTTTTAATTTAGCTCTAAAAATCAAAAAAATACCAAAACCCAATTCTTAAAATTTTTATCATTCACTAAAATTGAAAATTTTCAAATAAAAAAACAAAAACTTGCAAAACCAAAACTTAAATCTTCAAAACTAAAATACAAAATCAAAAGTTTTCAAATCCAATATCAAAACTTTTCAAAACCAAAATCAAAATTTTTAAAAACCAAAATCAAAACTTTTCAAAACCGAAATCAAAACTTTTCAAAACCGAAATCAAAACTTTTCAAAACCGAAATCAAAACTTTTCAAAACCGAAATCAAAACTTTTCAAAACCAAAATCAAAAATTTTCGAAACCAAAATCAAAAAAAATGTCTTAAATTTTTTTATTCACATTTTTTTCGAAAACATTTTATAATTTAAAACTTTTTCTTAAAAAAATTTATTCCTTTCTGACCCTCTACTTATCCCGAAATCCCCCAACTTATTCCGTCCCAACTCAGCCCTATAGTGTAAAACGCTGAGCAAAAAAAGGCTTTCACACTTTTTGCAAATTTCAGGCTTCTATCTAATTAAAATTTTAATGTGCTGCCCATTCAAATATTGAACACTAAATTTTTCCTATCGTAAAAAAAAATATTACATTATGCAACTTAAAAAAATAAAAATTATAACAAATGTAATTAAATTTTATAGCAAATTAAAAATACTTTGCGCTGTCACGTAACTCAAAAAAAAATTCAAAAGCCATACTATAAAATTAAAAAAAATTAGCTCTAGTACATAACTCTAAAATTTTTCTAACGCCAGAAAAATTAAAAAATTTTTAGCTCTAGTACGTACTTCAGAAATTTTTATACTTTTTTAACTCTAGTACATACTCCAAAAATTTTTACTAACACCACAAAATTTAAAATTTATTTGGCTCTAGTACATAATTCAAAATTTTTTTAAGACTTGAAAAATTTAAAATTCTTTTAACTGGTACATACTTCAAAAAATTTCCAACACTTAAAAATTTAAAAATTTTTTAAACTCTAGTACTTACTTCAAAAAATTTCCTAATACTTGAAAATTTAAATAGTTTTAGCCTTAGTACACACTTCAAAAAATTTTTAACACTATAAATTTTTTTTGTACTTTTTACTCTGCTTTTACTTTTTTTATAAGACTTACTTAAAAAAAAATTTCGATAGTTAATATATGACTTTGCTTTAAATAAGTTTTACATTTATTAAAAAAATAATTAAGTTCAATAAAAAAACTTAGAAAAAAATACAAATTCTTAGAATTTTTCCTTTACTTAAAATAATAAAAATCAGAATAAGAATGTACTTAATAAGAATAAAGACTTAACAATTTTAAATTCTTAAATGTAAAATTAAATAGTTTAAATATTTTAAAATCGAATAGATCACTTGATGTATCTCTACTTGTCCTCCACGCTCATTGTAGTATTATTCATAACACAATTCTAAAATCTTAATCCATAGTCAGCATATACTTTGCTCCAGTCAATCTAAATAAATGTGGATTGTTAAAACTTACCTATTATTAGTTCGTTGTATCTACTCCATTCAATATCCTTCCTATATTCCATCTTCGGAAATTGTAGTCAGTTGATTTATTTGGATTATATCAGAAACTTCCATTGCTCGATACCAACCAGTTGTTGTCCTTTGATAATGATAAACTACCCACAGTGTCCGTATGACCAATAAGTACACATTCACACTATCCATTATTGATATTTCAGATTCTTATTGACTTGTCAACTGATCCAGATAAGATATACTTGTTGTTGCTCGAGAATATTACCGAATAGATATAAGAGGTGTGTCCCGATAAGACCATTGTACAAGACAGAGTTCGAGAGTTCCATAAACGAATAGTTTTGTCATAAGATCCAGATATGATGTAAGTGGAATCACTTGATATAGCCACAGATAATACATAATGTGTGTGACCACTCATGGTCTTACAGGTACCTGTCTTGACGTCCCATAGTCTCACCGTCTTATCATCACTTCCCGATACGATGAACTCTGAATCACTGGATATAGCCACAGCATATACATAACTAGTGTGACCACTCATGGTCTTACAGGTACCTGTCTTGACGTCCCATAGTCTCACCGTCTTATCATGACTTCCCGATACGATGAACTCTGAATCACTGGATATAGCCACAGCATATACATTACTAGTGTGACCACTCATGGTCTTACAGGTACCTGTCTTGACGTCCCATAGTCTCACCGTCTTATCATCACTTCCCGATACGATGAACTCTGAATCACTGGATATAGCCACAGCATATACATAACCTGTGTGACCACTCATGGTCTTACAGGTACCTGTCTTGACGTCCCATAGTCTCACCGTCTTATCATCACTTCCCGATACGATGAACTCATTGTTTGGTGAGATGGCGACCGAAGTGACTGTGTTTGTGTGTCCAGTGTATATGTGTGGGTATTCCGTGATTATGGATGATAAGTTAGAGTTAGAGAGGTCACAATTAATAAATTTAGTGTTACGTATGATGGTTGATGTGAGATTTGAGTTAGAAAAAGTGCAGGAGGTGAAGGTGGTGTCCGATAAATCTTTGTTATTTAAGTCAAGGTTTGAGAGGTTTTAATTGGCGTACTATAGTTAGTTATTAGTTAATAGATTAGAGGGGTTTGGAATTATAGGCATGATTAAGTTTGCTTATTATTAACTAACTTCAAACAATCGGTTCTCAAATTTTAAATCAAGATAAAGATTTTTTAGCTTTTATTCCATTGCAACAACTAAAGTTTTGACATCAATAATTTATTTTTACTTTTGTGATATATCTAAGTTGACATGAGATTCTTTAGCCTGTATCATATCTTGTTTTTATTTTTAAGTAATTATTTGATCTTATTAATATTAAGGGATAAACTAAATCTCTTATTTACTTTAATAATCGTTATATTAGGCTTTTGTCTGTCTTTGTTATTGAACAACATGGGTTTATTACTAAATACGTCCTTTTGTATACTTAAATTTCTTGAAAAATTTTTAGCATAATTACTCTGCTTTATTCAACGTTAATTACTGATCTTATGCATTCTCATTTAAATAGTTGAAAAAATTGAAAATGCATGTCTAGATATTATTTCTTAAAGTTTAAAAATCTAGTAGCTAACTCTATTCTTTCTTCAACTCAGTTACCTCTCGCAGGATTTATTAAAATTATTATTAGGCTTGACTAATTTGGTTTTAATTTTCTTATTACTAACCTGTTCTTTAGGCTTAATCTTGTTAAAACTGATTTGCTGCTTGAAGCTCAGTTAATCGTTATATTAAATTTTTAATTTTACTGCTACTACTAGCAAACTAATCTAATAAAATATTTAAAATCTAATGAAGAGAGAGAGTCTAGATATTATTCATAAATTAAGCAACATTCTAAATAACTTCCTTTATCTTATTATATTCTTTCTAATTCTTGCCTTGGTAATTCTTTATCCACTTAAGCAAATCATTGATTTACAATTGATCAATTATTGTTTCTTAATGCTGCGGCACTTCTTACTGCACTTGCTCTTAAAATTGATGTCCTTGCAACTCTTCAGGGTTTATGTTAAAGACTTAGTTATGTAAAACACATTCAATTTTCTTAGTAAATTAAAAAATTGCTTTAAGACAATTTAAACATGAAATGCAACCACAAGGTAATTGTTTAGACACTCTTTCGTCTTAATCAAATTGCTTTTTACAGTTTGGACATTGATTGCTATCCATTTATAAATATTAAAAAACAATTTAGTATATAAAAACTAATTATATTGAAATAAAAATTGATAAATTATTTTTATTATTTAAAAAAAGATTTAACATAAAAAAAATAAAAAAATAAAAATGCAAATATAAAATTTAAACACTTAAATGTGATTACAAATAATTTAGTATTTTGAATTAAAAAACAATAAAAATTAAAAAAATAATTATATGAATAAAACTAAAATGTAAATGTAAATAATAAAATATTTTAACTAGAAATGAAATAAAATCTCTGAAAATATTAAATTAAGAAAAAAAAATCATATAAAACATAAAAAAATAAAATTGCAATACATAATGATAATATATTAATGACTTAAATACTAAAGATAAAAAGTAAATTTGAATAAATAAAAATTATTAGCACTTCTTTTAAGCGCAGTACTTTTATAATTACTATTTCATATTAAGAAAAATGTTTACATGCTTCATGATATTATTTTATTATCATAATGAGATACATCACCTTCAATAAATGGGAAATCTTCAAATTAAAGATTATTCTCAACTCTTAACTTAAATGCACTTGTCCTCTTATAAAAGGTCCAATTAAGTATATTTATTAAGTCATCAGTAGGCCCTTCATGTAAATGCTAATATTGCTAATGAGAATTCTTAAGAAAGTTAGCAATATCTCTTCCTAACTTGTCCACTCTTTCCTGTGGTATTATTTATTATAAGAGATTACTTGCTATGTAGTATACACTACACAAAATGCTCAATGGTTCTACTGACAACAGTCTATATTCATTTTTTTTAATATAAAGATTATTATTGAAATTTAAAAAATTATAACTAACAACAAAAACATATTACAAATCAATTAATCAATGAAAATAAAATTTGTACATACATTCGATGATAAATATTAAAAAAAATTATATAAATTAAACAAAAAATGTTGGCTAAAATAAAAAAACATCTTTTATAAAACACCTATATTATAATAATAAGTATGAAAATACTATACTTATAACCACGTCATCTTTAAAAAAAATAATATTCTTATTATACTTAACAATAACTTCCCAATGAACCAGAAAAAAACATGAAATGCTTCTTAAAAATTCGAAACTTTAATATTATAGAATAGGTTTAAAATATAAAAAACAACAAAATACCACAATAAATCGAAGAAATTACAACTTAAAAAAAGTACAAATATAAACAGATAGTTTAATTCATGTTTTACTTACATTAAGAATTTATAAAGACTAATAACTGACTAAATAAAATAAAATCGAATTATTAAACTTTTAAAATTTAAATAGGGTGGAAAGCCCTTTCCTTCGGATGTTGCTTGGAGGCCCAGCAAGGCAAATAAAAAATAAGCGCAGACGGAGGATAAATCGGAGAAAGAGAAAACAATGACAAGAGAAAGCCGATGTAACAAGCTGAAGAACTCTGAATGCCAAAAGGAAACTTTCTTCATTATAGGTCGGGGAAACGTACCCGTAATCGCATATTGCATCCTATGCTTTGGAAGGAAAAATTACAGGGACTGCAGGAAGGGAAAACAGGAACAGAAAGACATAAAATTATTTTTTGACATTAAATAAAATTAATTTAAAGAGCTGCGCACCAACGAGAGTGCTACGCGCTCTATAATCGAAAAAATTTATTTATTTCTAATAAAATTTTAAATCTCCTCAACTCTAAAACTTTATCAGACAAGATTCGTGAAAGAGGAACTAATATTAGATGAGCAATGTTCAAGGAAGGTATATAACAATTAATAAAGAATTAACTCAAGGCACTGTAGATAGTACCTAAAATGTTATTAAAATAGACAATAAACTACTAGAATCTTATTCGATTTAAGTAATTTACATTTTAATCTAATATTTCCACCAGCACCCTGAGTATAAAAAAGAACTGGTACATATTTAAAGAGATTCATAAGGGACTATTTATATTTGCATATGTTAGGGAGGACTAGCTGGTGGAGCGCAAGAATCTAAGAAAATAAAAATAGGACATGTAATCATAAGCTCAATAGCTAGTAAACAGATGGCATTATAATAATTCATCCTTGATAATGAATTTAACATTTTTTCAATAAATGAAACATGAATATAATAAACATACTGCCCAATTGTTTTAGAACAATTTCGTACCTATTACTAAAATGCAAATACTCGTGCAGGTGGAGTATGTCTATTAGTAAAAAAGTAACTTGATTCTTGCTAAAATTAATTGGATTTCACAAATCTTCCTGGACATTTATAAGCGTGAGAGTTGGAAACTTAGTATTTGCATCATGTTATTTGCCTACAAATGAAAAATCAAATATTTATAAGGACATTGCATATGAATACCTTAATAATATCATAAAAAATAAAGACCAGAACCCTACTATCCTTTGTGGCGACTTTAATGTCTTACTTTCTTGCTACGGTAATAATTCATCACAAATCAATAATAATACTTAAAGATTACTAGACTTTATAGAAGCAAATGATTTAATAATTTTAAATGATTAAGAGTCCAACACATTTATTCATAGAGTGAATAATTAATGCTATTGTAATGACTACTTCTTGGCAACTTAACATTTAAATTCCGATGATTTCGTTGACTATAAAGTTATCCAAGATTCGGATTTGCATACTGATTATTTTCCACTAAGTATTACATTAAATTATAATTTAAAAAGAAATGAATAAGATTAACAATAACGATTACTCTTTAAAATTTATAAATTATAGAATCTGAACACGAGAAACTATTATTAAACTATTTTTGGGATAATTTTATCAATTCTAGTAACTTGATTAAAAAGATGTTGAAAATTAGTATCAATTCATCTGCGATCTTATTAGTTATAATGCTGAGGCGCTTGGATCTTAAAATCAAAGAAAAAATTATTATCAATTGCCAAGTTACTTAGCTACGTATTTGTTCAAGCAAAAAAGGATAATATTGCAAATTAGAACCCATTAGCTTTGTATGGACATCATATTTAAGAATTTGCCAAACTTTACTAGCTTAAAATTTAATCTTATAAACATTATTTTCACAAATTTTGGAAATGAAAAAAAATAAAAAGCTAAGGAAAAATATAAAGATCTTAACAAAAATGCTTAAATAATGTTTAAACAAGCTTAGAATCTAATAAACCCAAAAATTCTTAATTAGATGAATTTTAACTTTAACTAACAATAGCAATTTATTGAAAATTGGGAAACTAACGTTTTTGATAAACATTCGAAAATAAGTAAGAAAGAATTTGACTTCTCAAATAGAAAAATAGATGGAATATTTAGAAATAAATCTTTTATTTTAAATTAAGATTAAGTCATTTATAAAATATGCCTCTTTTTACGTGATTTGAAATTAAAAAAATTATATCTTAGCTTACAAATAATAAAGCTACAGGTAATGAGGGTCTAAAGCTAAGCTTATTAAATATGGAGGTTAAGATTTGCATTAAATTATTACAAGTTTCATTAATAACATACTTAGAACATTTAAAATACCTAATGCAATGAAAAAAATAAACACTCTTCCGATTTTCAAAAAGGGAAACAAAAATAATTGATGTAATTAACGACCTATCGCTTTATTGAACTGTCTACATAAAATTTATGATAAAGCACTAACATAAAGATTTTAACATTATATTTATGAACGAAACATTTTACATCCAGCCTAATTTGGATTTATTCATAAACGCTCCACTACTTAGCAAATTTGAACTATTTAGTAAATTATAGACTTGCATCGTAGATGATCTCATAAAAAGTAATTAATTGCTACTTTAATAGATGTAGAAAAAATGTTTGATAGCATATCTAGGAAATTACTTTTTTATCATCTTAGAAGACTTAGGTTACCTTTGGACCTAATATGGCACTAGAATCATTTTATGATAATGTTGATGTTAAGTTTATAATTGATGGATATCTTACAAGAACAATTAAATATAACAATGGATTACTATAAGGAAGTAGTCATGTACCTGTACTTGCAATTTTATACTATGATATTGTTATAAGATATTTAGAAGATAATCAGAAGAAATTAGGATTTCAAATATTATCTAAAAATTCGTAGTAGTAGCCTTTGCTGATGAATTAATCCAAATATCCTCTTCCTAGAAAAATGCCTAAAAATTATTACAAGCTACATCTACAATTTTTGATTTAGTAAAACTTACAATTAATGTAGATAAATGTGAAGTAATAGAATTCTTGAAAAAAAATAAATGAAAAGATAGCTAAGCTTCTATTACTATAAAGCTCAATGGAATTCCAATTGCTTAAAAAGATGAAGTTAACTATTTAGGATATTAGTTAGGAATAAAATAAAATTACAAATTACATTGTACAGTAGTAGCTACCAAACACAGAGTAGCTATTTAAAAAACTACTGTAATACTTTCTAAATATGTTTTAGTATCCCCTCTCAGCTTAAAAATTCTTTATAGAACTTTTATTTTGCCTAAAGTTTAATATGGAAGTGATAATAATAATAATAATATCCTTAAAGTTAGTAGAGTTTTGCATTCTCTGGAATTGCAACCAGTTCCTGCGGACAGTTTTTTTAACGTGGGTGTGATCCACGACCTTTTTATTAAGTGGAAGGTTACCACTGTAACCGTTCAAGTGGTCTTGCAAAAAGCTTTTATTTGTAGATCCCTGTTGGAGTTATTCATAGTTTATTGAGTTGTCTCCATGTTCTTTTCTGCTCTTATTCGTTTATTTTCTTTCATTATCAACAGTTTTTTAAAATATGTTGATTTGATTTGCAACATCAACAAAGTTTGTATTATTGTCTTTATTTCGTTCTTTTTTATGATAATTTATTTTCTATATTTTCTAATCTTTTAATGAAACTTGTAGCAATCATTTCTTTTTCTGGATTCAATTCTGTTTTTAATTCTATTGGTATTTTTTCTATTTCCATTTTTGTGTCGTATTTAAAATTTTATTATGATTAAGTTCAGAGTTATTCTTCCATTATTAATTTACTACAAATAAGTTATCTTCTAAGTATTAGTAATTCGTTGTTCTAATCTTCTATGTTACTCATTAGTTCCCGTATTTTTTCGCCTAAGTTGAAAGTTGATTCTTCATAATTTGAGATTACTTTTTACATTTGGTCTAATTAAATTTAAAGTTTTTGATTAGTTTCGTTTTTAGGTTAACTTATCTCTATTTATCCTACCATAACTTTACCTTCTGAAGAAGAGCTTGACTCCTCCTATTGTTATTATTTTTTCTAAATTTCTTTTGCCGCTTTTCTCTTTAGGTTTCTAAGTTAATTTTTTGAGATTCGAAGAGATTAATCCATTTTTTTTTTAATATGGAAGTGATATTACTCCGTGAGCTACTATTTCTGGAATTAAAGGAATAAAAAGCAAGATAGCAAAATCGTAAAGGCTTATTTCAAGATAGGTGTTTAGATCTTAAGAATTCACATTCAATGATTCATGTTTTATTGATCTAAACTGGCTTCCTTTTACACATAAGGTAACTCAAAAGTTAATGCACTTTTATTAAAAATTGATATAATACAGCAAAGAAAATCCTAACTCAGACACTGTTTTTTTATTAGAAAAATGCACTAAATTTAATTTACCATACTAGAAACATATAAAAAAATGTATCGATTTGTATAATTTTGAGACATGTCACATGTTTAGAATAATATGTATTTTTTATAAACTCAAGGAATAAAAAATAAAGCATAAATTCTTAATGGAATGTCTCTCTAGAAATACACTTATGCCAACAGCAAAAAGAATTATAGACTAAATATAAAATAATTTAAGTGTATTTCCTGAAATTACTTACACCAAATATAATAAACATTATATTAGAGAGACTATTTCCATCAATAAACTAAGAAATTTTTCTTATAATTTTCAATAAAAACTCAGTAATCGCTACCTTAACGTTAGATATAGCATTATTTGCTTATATGGCTAAGACTTTGATGAAACTGATCATATTTTTTATTGCTAATAAAATGCAGATATTATTGAGGAATTCGAAAGTCATAAAGATCTTAAAGAAAAAGACAAAAAGAAACTAATTCTTTATGACTAAAACTATATAAGCAAACATCTTTCAAAAAATCAAATTCCTAAAATAGACAAATTCATCAAAAATTTTAATTTCAAATTACTTAAAAAGCGTCTTGAAATGTTTAAACTACAAGATGAGTTGTTAGAAGAGTTTCTAGAGGGAAAAAAAGAAAAATTTAATCAAAAAAATAAATAAAAATATATGATAGTGAAAGAACAAGAAGAAACTGATTGAAATTTACAAACTTTTATCTTTCAACATATTTGTAATATTTATAGTCTAAACTATATCTATTGCAACTGTCTCACTATTCTTAAATATTGAAAATATTATATTTCAATTAATTAATTAATAAATTGGAAATCATGCATTTTAGATCATTAAGAGTTGTAATAGATGGACCTTTTTGCGCATAAAACGAAATCCTGGAGAATGAACTGCATTTCCTTAAACTACAATACTATATGTGATAACGTATGTTAACGTTCAGAAGAAAATTGCTCCTAAACTAAGAATCAACGTTGGATGGATGATTATGTCAATTACCAAAGAGGAATAACTCTATATTTGAAACAGACTCAATAACGAAATAATAATACAAGAAAAATGAAAAGGAATAGATGGAAAATTAGTTCCACAATGATGTAAATTCCATTACACGAATGTAGAATATAATCACCTGCAAAAAATTAGAAGTGAATTAATGGAACAATTCATATAAGGAATACCAAACTTCCTAAGATTCAACAAACACTGAAAACAGGAAATATGATACTTATTTAGACTACGGGCCAAATGCAATGGAGCACAATAAACAATGAAAAGAAAGAAAAAATCTAATAGAGAGTGAAGCATTTTAATTCTGCAATTATAGAAAGGAAGATGAGATCCATATAATAGAAGATTGCAGATAATACAAAGAAGAAAGAGAATAGTTAATAGAAAATATCACGAACGTAATTATCAGTAATAACTAATAAAAATAAGCCTTCTTAAACTCAGGCTTGAAGAAATAGTGTGAGGAAATTACAAATTCGAAAATCTGATACGAACTCTACAAGTAATCAAAAGAAAAGAAATAGATTGTCACATTAAAAATTTTCTGCAAGATATATAAAAGAAAAGAAAATGGGGTTATATTTAAAAAATTCTTCTTTATTAGAAAAAAACGGTAAAGACTATAGAGCAGGATCCAACGAGCATATTTGAATTTATAATAATTTATCAAGAGGACAAAAATAAAAATATGATTTAGCAACTTTATAACAATTCTAAGAAAATGTAGAAAGGAACTTGCGATATCCTCAGAAAAAACTAACAGATAGATTAACTATCTAAAGACAAATGAAAGAGTTGGAAAAGTAATAGATAGAAATAGAATTCTACTGTTTTAAAAAGACCTAATGATGAAGATTGACTCTAACTATTCAGATCAGGATATAATGAATCTATTGGAAGAAAATTTAGAATAAATGGAAGAAAATTTAGAAGATTCTGGTCTGATAAGATAATTTCCAAGAATACTCTTACATTTGATTTTCTCTTAATTTGTGGTCAAAATATCAATGGTGAAACCACGTAAATTAATTGATTGGTTAGATCATTCATTCATAAACTCTCTCTTCAACATTTATAGTTTTTTTTAAATTTTTAAATTTTTAAATTTTTAGATCTTAATCGGTTGTTCATTTCTACACTTTTTTTTTCTATTACTTTTAAACTTCGATTTTTTTTTTCGTTTCATTATAACTTTCTTATGTTGTCGATTTATATGCCTTTTATCATCTAAAACAGATTTAATTTTTTTATTGTTTATTTTTTTTCTTTTAAGATTTCTGATAATTTCCTTTTTCAATCATCATTTTTTCTGTTTTTCTCTATTATAGCCATTTGAGTTTATAATTTTTGCTTATTTTCTATTTTTTTGTGGTCTTATATTAATTTCTATCTGATTTGTTACATGCTTTAAGTGTTGTTAGTCTGATCTTATGAAGTGCTTCAAAAAGTATTTAATTTTCTTTAATGGGAGTAAATTTTTATTGTTATTTTTTTAGTTAAATAAATAAATTGTATTATAGAGCGCGTAGCACTCTCGTTGGTGCGCAGCTCTTTAAATTAATTTTATTTAATGTCAAAAAATAATTTTATGTCTTTCTGTTCCTGTTTTCCCTTCCTGCAGTCCCTGTAATTTTTCCTTCCAAAGCATAGGATGCAATATGCGATTACGGGTACGTTTCCCCGACCTATAATGAAGAAAGTTTCCTTTTGGCATTCAGAGTTCTTCAGCTTGTTACATCGGCTTTCTCTTGTCATTGATTTCTCTTTCTCCGATTTATCCTCCGTCTGCGCTTATTTTTTATTTGCCTTGCTGGGCCTCCAAGCAACATCCGAAGGAAAGGGCTTTCCACCCTATTTAAATTATATATATTATAATAATTTAAAATATGGACGGTGAGTCTTAAGCTAGTCTCTGCTTGAGACTCAATATCAGAAAAAGCGAGTCTTATTCTGTAATTTGCGCCTCAGAAGCTCTCCTTTTCACTATGTCGTCAACTTGGATAGTAGCTTGGTGGAAAGCAAGGCATAGCTGAGGCAAAAATAAACTAAGATTTTTAACTATAGAAGATACTCAAGACTGATTTTTGTACTAAAATGAGAATTCCTTAAGAATTTAAACTCCGGCCTTAGATAGAGTCACAAGAATAGAGAGAAGAAGGTTTCACATTTGTGAATTAAAACAAGCAGAAAAGAGTATCAAGACTATATTATTAAAACATTAATACGTGGATAGCCTATAATGGCAGACCCACGTTAATTAATTTATTTATCGTATTATCTGTTCACTTTCTCTTTCATTTTTACATTTAATATTGCGTTTAGCTGGAGGAATTTAAATTCCATCTTTTTCATGTTTTCTTTTGCAATGACTTGATTATTTAATAACAGTGCGATTCTAGTTTTCAATGTAATTAATGTTTGTTTAGCTCATTTAATCTTTTTATCAAGACTTGGTTTTTAGATCAAATAATTCTTTCATTAATTACTTATTAATTTCTTATTATTTTCTTAAGTTTTACTCAAACTTTTAATTGTTACAAATGAAGTTAAATATTTAGCTAATGATAGAATTACTGGAGTTTTATATAATTCTCATCAAGCAAACTTGTCTAGCAAAATTATTATATTATTCAATTTTTATTGTACTAGATGAAACATTTGAACATTAAACTTTAACTTATATTTTTTTATCCTAAGTTATATCGTCTGTTTAATTTTGACTAATTTTATGTGAATTTACTTCCGTTTAAGTTTGCATTTCAACTTGAATTATTTTTTGTATTTGTAACTGATAAGTATAAATTATTGTATTATTTTCTAATTCTCTTTGTTTTTATATTAATATATCTTAAATGATATTTTATTTTCATGGTAAATCTGTTTTATACATCATATATTACTTATTTCCATTTTAATATTGCTTTTATAATTCTTTACTCAAATATAAAATTTAATTCTTTAGCATTAAACACTAATCAGTAGATTATTGATTTAAATATTAATAATTTTATAATTAAGCTTCAGTGCTTATTTTTTATTAATAAGCTTCTTAAAGTTCTTGTTAGATATGCTTTAATGCTTATTCTTATTATTTATATAATTCAATTTAAACTTGTATGAAGTTTATTTATTTATGGGTTAGTATATCACTAGATTATAAATTTTTTTGTGTTTATTTATGACTTTTAACTAGTTCTGTTTAAGTAAATTATTCATTACTAAGAGTTTATTCAATATATTTCTTTATTTCATCTGTTTAAATTAACTCTTCTTTTGAGCTATCATAATTTGTTTATATTGATTATTCATTTCTTGCAGAAATGTTTATACCAGTCTAGACAATTTAATTAATAAGGAAAATTCAGGAATTTGCTTAAACTTCTTTATCTAAAATTATATTTAATTTGTTGCAAAATTTAACTGCTTAGACCTTATTTTTAATTATTATTACTCTTATAGATCTAACATTAGCATCTAATTTTCATTTTTGATTTCCTTGATTTTTTTAATAATTTTATTTATATAAGTCTTATACTATTCAAAGGTTGCTTCATAAGAACTTTTCATGACTTAAATATTTTGATTATTTTATGTAAAAATAGTGTTTAGTTTTTCTAAAGAATTGTTATTATATATAAAAAAATATAAAATGTATGTCGGCCGCGTCAGACAAATTAGTAAGTAATCTGGTGCAGAGTATATTGCATTGCGAGTAATCTCACACTAGATACCACCACGGGGAATGGTGGATAAACTCCGTTGAGACATACCTAACTTACCCCGAGGGTTCTCTCTAGCAGTATGAAAGTTTGACTGACGGGCCTTCTAAATACCGACTTAATAACTATCTCTTATTTGGATCTTATTCAAGAAGACTGAAGCATTTGACTCAAGATTTTAGAATAAATTTTAATAAGAAGATTCCCCATTTGGAGAAGCTGACATGACTCATCGGACCTCTAGAATTTTAACAAGAAAAATTAGAACATTTTTCTTAATATTAAATATTAATATTGAAAGAGCTGCGCGCCAATGAGGTGCTACGCACTCTATAATAATTTTATTTATTTATCTGTTAATTTTTATATTTTAATCTTGAGTTCTTTTACTTCATTTAGAAGTATTTCATTTTATTTTTCAACTTAAAGAGTATCTTAAATATTCATAATATTATTTACTGCTTTCAACTGATTAGAGGATGAATTATCAAAAGTATCTTACTATAGAGGATACTTTTGATACGAGTGTTGAGACTGAGGTACCAATCTAGTTTTTTTTTTATCTATAAATATATTTTTGAATCTTTAGAATTCTTGTTAGTTAATTTCCAGTTCTTAAGGAATTTCGAAGTAATTTTAACGGAATTCTAAGGATCTTGTTAACTGGAGATTAACTACAACTATTTAGTAAAGCTCTTAACAAGTTTATAATAGACTTTACGGATTTGAGTTGAAATGAATCAGGATCAATTTTTAGAAAGTAGTCGAGCATCTGCCTATGCTCATTTAATTAGATGACAGCTTCTTTATTTTTAGGTAAAGAAGAGTCGTCAATATTTTAATCCCGCGATACTTAGAAATCATTCATTTTTTATATTTCCAATTTATTGAAAGAGTTATTTCCTATAACTTCCTCAATGACTGGAATACACTCGCTTCCATAACCAAATGTTTGATTTATATAGAATTTTATTATCATAGATGCATTATATGAAGTGATTCTTTTCTAAATTGTTAATTTGCTCGAAATTCATGCTCGGGTTTTCTGGCATTCTTAGATTCTTGACTCCAGATGTTTTTAATATGAAATATTTTTCTTATATCCAATGACCCAAATACTTAAATTCCTTCACTTTCTCTATTAATATACCATTTATCGTGATTATCTCTTAATTTTGCCAAGCATTACCATTTCATACCATTCTTTTTGTTTTGTACGCAATTTATAAATTATAGCGTTATGATCATTGTTATAGTATATCATTCATATCATCTAGTTATTCTGGATGAACTAAAGGTACAATATCATCAGCCTATGCTAGAGCAACTAAACATCTTACTTCTGTTCCCTATCCTGTTATAGTCTGTATTGTAATACCAACTTCCTTTTCCTTTAATTCATTCATTAACTAATTTAATTCTATATTGAATAATCTCGGAGGCGCAGACACATCCTTATTATACTCCGTTTTAAGTTTCAAATTCTTCAGAGATTAGATCATTTATTCTTAATCTTATAATCTCCTCTTTATATGTGTCTGATAGGAATCTTATTATTCCTTCAGGTAAATTCTATATTACTCAGTAATTTTCCTATATCTGATCTAATTACTGAATCAAATGCTTTTCAATATCAATAAAAATGACGATAGTCTCTCGAATGTCATAATAGAGTCATTCAAGTGTTGTTCTCAGATTGAATATTTATTGAAGCTCAATTAAACTGCTATAAATACGTGCAACATCTCATCAACAAATCTTTAAAAGATATAGATTTGATTATTCAATTAGTCATAAATCTATGATTTTAAAAGATGATTAACAAGAAATATGGAACGGTAGTTAAAATATTTCTGTTTTTCTTTTTTTGTTTAGCAATCTAATGTAGGATTCTTTAATCTTTAAAGTTATTTTCCACGATTTAAAAAGAAGTTAAATGAAATAACACGTGAATTAAAAATTCTCTACTCCGTTTTTGATTACCCCTTATTAAATTTGGTGTGGTCGCATCTTTTTTTTAGCTCACTTAAAATAAAATTTTTTTTGTCATACTCGATATTATTATAATAATTTATTTTAAATATATTTTCAAAAGTAAAATACATTTCTTTTTAACTTTTTTAGAAATCAAAATTTTAGTTATCGAACTCGAAAAAAGGCAAATAGAAATCTTCGCATGTTATTAGCTAATAAAAATTAAATTTAAAAAATAACTTGCAAGATGATAAATATAGTAAATGTGAAATAGATCAGCCTTTTTAAAATTTTCCAATAATATTCAAAATCCTATTTAAGCTTCTCAAAAATTTAAAATAATTAAAAAAATGTTCATAAAATTTAAATAATTATAAAAAAAAAATAATAAAAAAACTTATATACGGTTTGGCGAGACAATGAATATATTTTTTAAAATATTATGTATCGTAAAAAAAGAATTAATCAGTAAAAATAAAGAAACACAAGGTTTTACTGGTTCCTTTCTTGACGTCCCATAATCTCACCGTCTTATCTCTACTTCCCGATACGATGAACTCTGAATCACTGGATATAGCCACAGCATATACATAATGTGTGTGACCACTCATGATCTTACAGCTACCTGTCTTGACGTCCCATAGTCTCACCGTCTAATCATAACTTCCCGATACGATGAACTCTGAATCACTGGATATAGCCACAGCATATACATAATGTGTGTGACCACTCATGATCTTACAGGTACCTGTCTTGACGTCCCATAGTCTCACCGTCTAATCATGACTTCCCGATACGATGAACTCTGAATCACTGGATATAGCCACAGCATATACATAATGTGTGTGACCACTCATGATCTTACAGCTACCTGTCTTGACGTCCCATAGTCTCACCGTCTAATCATAACTTCCCGATGCGATGAACTCTGAATCACTGGATATAGCCACAGCATATACATAATGTGTGTGACCACTCATGGTCTTACAGGTACCTGTCTTGACGTCCCATAGTCTCACCGTCTAATCATAACTTCCCGATACGATAAACTCTGAATCACCGGATACAGCCACAGCATATAAAACATTAGTGTGACCACTCATGGTCTTACAGGTACCTGTCTTGACGTCCCATAGTCTCACCGTCTAATCATAACTTCCCGATACGATGAACTCTGAATCACTGGATATAGCCACAGATAATACATAACTAGTGTGACCACTCATGGTCTTACAGGTACCTGTCTTGACGTCCCATAGTCTCACCGTATAATCATAACTTCCCGATACGATGAACTCTGAATCACTGGATATAGCCACAGATAATACATAACTAGTGTGACCACTCATGGTCTTACAGGTACCTGTCTTCACGTCCCATAGTCTCACCGTCTAATCATAACTTCCCGATACGATGAACTCTGAATCACCGGATATAACAACAGCACATACATAATGTGTGTGACCACTCATGGTCTTACAGGTACCTGTCTTGACGTCCCATAGTCTCACCGTCTTATCATCACTTCCCGATACGATGAACTCTGAATCACCGGATACAGCCACAGCATATAAAACATTAGTGTGACCACTCATGGTCTTACAGGTACCTGTCTTGACGTCCCATAGTCTCACCGTCTTATCATCACTTCCCGATACGATGAACTCTGAATCACCGGATATAACAACAGCACATACATAATGTGTGTGACCACTCATGGTCTTACAGGTACCTGTCTTGACGTCCCATAGTCTCACCGTCTTATCATCACTTCCCGATACGATGAACTCTGAATCACCGGATATAACAACAGCACATACATAATGTGTGTGACCACTCATGGTCTTACAGGTACCTGTCTTGACGTCCCATAGTCTCACCGTCTTATCATCACTTCCCGATACGATGAACTCTGAATCACTGGATATAGCCACAGCATATACATAACCTGTGTGACCACTCATGGTCTTACAGGTACCTGTCTTGACGTCCCATAGTCTCACCGTCTTATCATCACTTCCCGATACGATGAATTCTGAATCACTGGATATAACAACAGCACATACATAATGTGTGTGACCACTCATGGTCTTACAGGTACCTGTCTTGACGTCCCATAGTCTCACCGTCTTATCATCACTTCCCGATACGATGAACTCTGAATCACCGGATACAGCCACAGCATATAAAACATTAGTGTGACCACTCATGGTCTTACAGGTACCTGTCTTGACGTCCCATAGTCTCACCGTCTTATCATCACTTCCCGATACGATGAATTCTGAATCACTGGATATAGCCACAGCATATACATAACCTGTGTGACCACTCATGGTCTTACAGGTACCTGTCTTGACGTCCCATAGTCTCACCGTATAATCATAACTTCCCGATACGATGAACTCTGAATCACTGGATATTGCCACAGATAATACATAATGTGTGTGACCACTCATGGTCTTACAGGTACCTGTCTTGACGTCCCATAGTCTCACCGTATAATCATAACTTCCCGATACGATGAACTCTGAATCACTGGATATAGCCACAGCATATACATAATGTGTGTGACCACTCATGGTCTTACAGGTACCTGTCTTGACGTCCCATAGTCTCACAGTCTAATCATAACTTCTCGATACGATGAACTCTGAATCACTGGATATAGCCACAGCATATACAACATTAGTGTGACCACTCATGGTCTTACAGGTACCTGTCTTGACGTCCCATAGTCTCACCGTATAATCATAACTTCCCGATACGATGAACTCTGAATCACTGGATATAGCCACAGATAATACATAACTAGTGTGACCACTCATGGTCTTACAGGTACCTGTCTTGACGTCCCATAGTCTCACCGTCTTATCATCACTTCCCGATACGATGAATTCTGAATCACTGGATATAGCCACAGCATATACAACACCTGTGTGACCACTCATGGTCTTACAGGTACCTGTCTTGACGTCCCATAGTCTCACCGTCTTATCATAACTTCCCGATACGATGAACTCTGAATCACTGGATATAACCACAGATCATACATGACTAGTGTGACCACTCATGGTCTTACAGGTACCTGTCTTGACGTCCCATAGTCTCACCGTCTTATCATCACTTCCCGATACGATGAACTCTGAATCACTGGATATAGCCACAGCATATACATAACCTGTGTGACCACTCATGGTCTTACAGGTACCTGTCTTGACGTCCCATAGTCTCACCGTCTTATCATCACTTCCCGATACGATGAACTCTGAATCACTGGATATAGCCACAGTATATACATAACTAGTGTGACAACTCATGGTCTTACAGGTACCTGTCTTGACGTCCCATAGTCTCACCGTCTAATCTCCACTTCCCGATACGATGAACTCTGAATCACTGGATATAGCCACAGCATATACATAATGTGTGTGACCACTCATGGTCTTACAGGTACCTGTCTTGACGTCCCATAGTCTCACCGTCTAATCTGCACTTCCCGATACGATGAACTCTGAATCACTGGATATAGCCACAGCATATACAGAATCTGTGTGACCACTCATGGTCTTACAGGTACCTGTCTTGACGTCCCATAGTCTCACCGTCTTATCATCACTTCCCGATACGATGAACTCTGAATCACTGGATATAGCCACAGCATATACATAACCTGTGTGACCACTCATGGTCTTACAGGTACCTGTCTTGACGTCCCATAGTCTCACCGTCTAATCATAACTTCCCGATACGATGAACTCTGAATCACCGGATACAGCCACAGCATATAAAACATTAGTGTGACCACTCATGGTCTTACAGGTACCTGTCTTGACGTCCCATAGTCTCACCGTCTAATCATAACTTCCCGATACGATGAACTCTGAATCACTGGATATAGTCACAGCATATACAGAACTAGTGTGACCACTCATGGTCTTACAGGAACCTGTCTTGACGTCCCATAGTCTCACCGTCTTATCATCACTTCCCGATACGATGAACTCTGAATCACTGGATATTGCCACAGATAATACATAACCTGTGTGACCACTCATGGTCTTACAGGTACCTGTCTTGACGTCCCATAGTCTCACCGTCTAATCATAACTTCCTGATACGATGAACTCTGAATCACTGGATATAGTCACAGCATATACATAACCTGTGTGACCACTCATGGTCTTACAGGTACCTGTCTTGACGTCCCATAGTCTCACCGTATAATCTCTACTTCCCGATACGAAGAACTCTGAATCACTGGATATAGCCACAGCATATACATAATGTGTGTGACCACTCATGGTCTTACAGGTACCTGTCTTGACGTCCCATAGTCTCACCGTCTTATCATTACTTCCCGATACGATGAACTCTGAATCACTGGATATAACAACAGCACATACATAATGTGTGTGACCACTCATGGTCTTACAGGTACCTGTCTTGACGTCCCATAGTCTCACCGTCTAATCATAACTTCCCGATACGATGAACTCTGAATCACTGGATATAGTCACAGCATATACAGAACTAGTGTGACCACTCATGGTCTTACAGGTACCTGTCTTGACGTCCCATAGTCTCACCGTATAATCTCTACTTCCCGATACGAAGAACTCTGAATCACTGGATATAGCCACAGCATATACATAATGTGTGTGACCACTCATGGTCTTACAGGTACCTGTCTTGACGTCCCATAGTCTCACCGTCTAATCATAACTTCCTGATACGATGAACTCTGAATCACTGGATATAGTCACAGCATATACATAACCTGTGTGACCACTCATGGTCTTACAGGTACCTGTCTTGACGTCCCATAGTCTCACCGTATAATCTCTACTTCCCGATACGAAGAACTCTGAATCACTGGATATAGCCACAGCATATACATAATGTGTGTGACCACTCATGGTCTTACAGGTACCTGTCTTGACGTCCCATAGTCTCACCGTCTTATCATTACTTCCCGATACGATGAACTCTGAATCACTGGATATAACAACAGCACATACATAATGTGTGTGACCACTCATGGTCTTACAGGTACCTGTCTTGACGTCCCATAGTCTCACCGTCTAATCATAACTTCCCGATACGATGAACTCTGAATCACTGGATATAGTCACAGCATATACAGAACTAGTGTGACCACTCATGGTCTTACAGGTACCTGTCTTGACGTCCCATAGTCTCACCGTCTAATCTCCACTTCCCGATACGATGAACTCTGAATCACTGGATATAGTACAGCATATACATAACTAGTGTGACCACTCATGGTCTTACAGGTACCTGTCTTGACGTCCCATAGTCTCACCGTATTATCATGACTTCCCGATACGATGAACTCTGAATCACTGGATATAGCCACAGCATATACAACATTAATTATACCACTCATGGTCTTAAAGGAACCTGTCTTGACGTCCCATAGTCTCACCGTCTAATCATGACTTCCCGATACGATGAACTCTGAATCACTGGATATAGCCACAGCATATACATAACCTGTGTGACCACTCATGGTCTTACAGGTACCTGTCTTGACGTCCCATAGTCTCACCGTATAATCATAACTTCCCGATACGATGAACTCTGAATCACTGGATATTGCCACAGATAATACATAATGTGTGTGACCACTCATGGTCTTACAGGTACCTGTCTTGACGTCCCATAGTCTCACAGTCTAATCATAACTTCTCGATACGATGAACTCTGAATCACTGGATATAGCCACAGCATATACAACATTAGTGTGACCACTCATGGTCTTACAGGTACCTGTCTTGACGTCCCATAGTCTCACCGTATAATCATAACTTCCCGATACGATGAACTCTGAATCACTGGATATAGCCACAGATAATACATAACTAGTGTGACCACTCATGGTCTTACAGGTACCTGTCTTGACGTCCCATAGTCTCACCGTCTTATCATCACTTCCCGATACGATGAACTCTGAATCACTGGATATAGCCACAGCATATACAACACCTGTGTGACCACTCATGGTCTTACAGGTACCTGTCTTGACGTCCCATAGTCTCACCGTCTTATCATAACTTCCCGATACGATGAACTCTGAATCACTGGATATAACCACAGATCATACATGACTAGTGTGACCACTCATGGTCTTACAGGTACCTGTCTTGACGTCCCATAGTCTCACCGTCTTATCATCACTTCCCGATACGATGAACTCTGAATCACTGGATATAGCCACAGCATATACATAACCTGTGTGACCACTCATGGTCTTACAGGTACCTGTCTTGACGTCCCATAGTCTCACCGTCTTATCATCACTTCCCGATACGATGAACTCTGAATCACTGGATATAGCCACAGTATATACATAACTAGTGTGACAACTCATGGTCTTACAGGTACCTGTCTTGACGTCCCATAGTCTCACCGTCTAATCTCCACTTCCCGATACGATGAACTCTGAATCACTGGATATAGCCACAGCATATACATAATGTGTGTGACCACTCATGGTCTTACAGGTACCTGTCTTGACGTCCCATAGTCTCACCGTCTAATCTGCACTTCCCGATACGATGAACTCTGAATCACTGGATATAGCCACAGCATATACAGAATCTGTGTGACCACTCATGGTCTTACAGGTACCTGTCTTGACGTCCCATAGTCTCACAGTCTAATCATAACTTCTCGATACGATGAACTCTGAATCACTGGATATAGCCACAGCATATAAAACATTAGTGTGACCACTCATGGTCTTACAGGTACCTGTCTTGACGTCCCATAGTCTCACCGTCTAATCTGCACTTCCCGATACGATGAACTCTGAATCACTGGATATAGCCACAGCATATACAGAATCTGTGTGACCACTCATGGTCTTACAGGTACCTGTCTTGACGTCCCATAGTCTCACCGTCTAATCATAACTTCCCGATACGATGAACTCTGAATCACCGGATACAGCCACAGCATATAAAACATTAGTGTGACCACTCATGGTCTTACAGGTACCTGTCTTGACGTCCCATAGTCTCACCGTATTATCATGACTTCCCGATACGATGAACTCTGAATCACTGGATATAGCCACAGCATATACAACATTAATTATACCACTCATGGTCTTACAGGTACCTGTCTTGACGTCCCATAGTCTCACCGTCTTATCATGACTTCCCGATACGATGAACTCTGAATCACTGGATATTGCCACAGCATATACATAACAAGTGTGACCACTCATGGTCTTACAGGTACCTGTCTTGACGTCCCATAGTCTCACCGTATAATCATAACTTCCCGATACGATGAACTCTGAATCACTGGATATAGCCACAGCATATACATAATGTGTGTGACCACTCATGGTCTTACAGGTACCTGTCTTGACGTCCCATAGTCTCACAGTCTAATCATAACTTCTCGATACGATGAACTCTGAATCACTGGATATAGCCACAGCATATACAACATTAGTGTGACCACTCATGGTCTTACAGGTACCTGTCTTGACGTCCCATAGTCTCACCGTATAATCATAACTTCCCGATACGATGAACTCTGAATCACTGGATATAGCCACAGATAATACATAACTAGTGTGACCACTCATGGTCTTACAGGTACCTGTCTTGACGTCCCATAGTCTCACCGTCTTATCATCACTTCCCGATACGATGAACTCTGAATCACTGGATATAGCCACAGCATATACAACACCTGTGTGACCACTCATGGTCTTACAGGTACCTGTCTTGACGTCCCATAGTCTCACCGTCTTATCATAACTTCCCGATACGATGAACTCTGAATCACTGGATATAACCACAGATCATACATGACTAGTGTGACCACTCATGGTCTTACAGGTACCTGTCTTGACGTCCCATAGTCTCACCGTCTTATCATCACTTCCCGATACGATGAACTCTGAATCACTGGATATAGCCACAGCATATACATAACCTGTGTGACCACTCATGGTCTTACAGGTACCTGTCTTGACGTCCCATAGTCTCACCGTCTTATCATCACTTCCCGATACGATGAACTCTGAATCACTGGATATAGCCACAGTATATACATAACTAGTGTGACAACTCATGGTCTTACAGGTACCTGTCTTGACGTCCCATAGTCTCACCGTCTAATCTCCACTTCCCGATACGATGAACTCTGAATCACTGGATATAGCCACAGCATATACATAATGTGTGTGACCACTCATGGTCTTACAGGTACCTGTCTTGACGTCCCATAGTCTCACCGTCTAATCTGCACTTCCCGATACGATGAACTCTGAATCACTGGATATAGCCACAGCATATACAGAATCTGTGTGACCACTCATGGTCTTACAGGTACCTGTCTTGACGTCCCATAGTCTCACCGTCTTATCATCACTTCCCGATACGATGAACTCTGAATCACTGGATATAGCCACAGCATATACATAACCTGTGTGACCACTCATGGTCTTACAGGTACCTGTCTTGACGTCCCATAGTCTCACCGTCTAATCATAACTTCCCGATACGATGAACTCTGAATCACCGGATACAGCCACAGCATATAAAACATTAGTGTGACCACTCATGGTCTTACAGGTACCTGTCTTGACGTCCCATAGTCTCACCGTCTAATCATAACTTCCCGATACGATGAACTCTGAATCACTGGATATAGTCACAGCATATACAGAACTAGTGTGACCACTCATGGTCTTACAGGAACCTGTCTTGACGTCCCATAGTCTCACCGTCTTATCATCACTTCCCGATACGATGAACTCTGAATCACTGGATATTGCCACAGATAATACATAACCTGTGTGACCACTCATGGTCTTACAGGTACCTGTCTTGACGTCCCATAGTCTCACCGTCTAATCATAACTTCCTGATACGATGAACTCTGAATCACTGGATATAGTCACAGCATATACATAACCTGTGTGACCACTCATGGTCTTACAGGTACCTGTCTTGACGTCCCATAGTCTCACCGTATAATCTCTACTTCCCGATACGAAGAACTCTGAATCACTGGATATAGCCACAGCATATACATAATGTGTGTGACCACTCATGGTCTTACAGGTACCTGTCTTGACGTCCCATAGTCTCACCGTCTTATCATTACTTCCCGATACGATGAACTCTGAATCACTGGATATAACAACAGCACATACATAATGTGTGTGACCACTCATGGTCTTACAGGTACCTGTCTTGACGTCCCATAGTCTCACCGTCTAATCATAACTTCCCGATACGATGAACTCTGAATCACTGGATATAGTCACAGCATATACAGAACTAGTGTGACCACTCATGGTCTTACAGGTACCTGTCTTGACGTCCCATAGTCTCACCGTCTAATCTCCACTTCCCGATACGATGAACTCTGAATCACTGGATATAGTACAGCATATACATAACTAGTGTGACCACTCATGGTCTTACAGGTACCTGTCTTGACGTCCCATAGTCTCACCGTATTATCATGACTTCCCGATACGATGAACTCTGAATCACTGGATATAGCCACAGCATATACAACATTAATTATACCACTCATGGTCTTAAAGGAACCTGTCTTGACGTCCCATAGTCTCACCGTCTAATCATGACTTCCCGATACGATGAATTCTGAATCACTGGATATAGCCACAGCATATACATAACCTGTGTGACCACTCATGGTCTTACAGGTACCTGTCTTGACGTCCCATAGTCTCACCGTATAATCATAACTTCCCGATACGATGAACTCTGAATCACTGGATATTGCCACAGATAATACATAATGTGTGTGACCACTCATGGTCTTACAGGTACCTGTCTTGACGTCCCATAGTCTCACCGTCTTATCAGAACTTCCCGATACGATGAACTCTGAATCACTGGATATAGACAAAGATCTTACATAACTAGTGTGACCACTCATGGTCTTACAGGTACCTGTCTTGACGTCCCATAGTCTCACCGTCTAATCATAACTTCCCGATACGATGAACTCTGAATCACTGGATATAGCCACAGCATATACATAATGTGTGTGACCACTCATGGTCTTACAGGTACCTGTCTTGACGTCCCATAGTCTCACCGTCTTATCATGACTTCCCGATACGATGAACTCTGAATCACTGGATATAGCCACAGTATATACATAACTAGTGTGACAACTCATGGTCTTACAGGTACCTGTCTTGACGTCCCATAGTCTCACCGTCTTATCATCACTTCCCGATACGATGAACTCTGAATCACTGGATATAGCCACAGCATATACATAACCTGTGTGACCACTCATGGTCTTACAGGTACCTGTCTTGACGTCCCATAGTCTCACCGTCTAATCATAACTTCCCGATACGATGAACTCTGAATCACTGGATATAGCCACAGCATATACAACATTAATTATACCACTCATGGTCTTACAGGAACCTGTCTTGACGTCCCATAGTCTCACCGTCTAATCATAACTTCCCGATACGATGAATTCTGAATCACTGGATATAGCCACAGCATATACAGAATCTGTGTGACCACTCATGGTCTTACAGGTACCTGTCTTGACGTCCCATAGTCTCACCGTCTTATCATCACTTCCCGATACAATGAACTCTGAATCACTGGATATAGCCACAGATAATACATAACTAGTGTGACCACTCATGGTCTTACAGGTACCTGTCTTGACGTCCCATAGTCTCACCGTCTAATAATAACTTCCCGATACGATGAACTCTGAATCACTGGATATAGCCACAGCATATACATAATGTGTGTGACCACTCATGGTCTTACAGGTACCTGTCTTGACGTCCCATAGTCTCACCGTCTAATCATAACTTCCTGATACGATGAACTCTGAATCACTGGATATAGTCACAGCATATACATAACCTGTGTGACCACTCATGGTCTTACAGGTACCTGTCTTGACGTCCCATAGTCTCACCGTCTTATCATGACTTCCCGATACGATGAACTCTGAATCACTGGATATTGCCACAGATAATACATAATGTGTGTGACCACTCATGGTCTTACAGGTACCTGTCTTGACGTCCCATAGTCTCACCGTCTTATCATGACTTCCCGATACGATGAACTCTGAATCACTGGATATTGCCACAGATAATACATAATGTGTGTGACCACTCATGGTCTTACAGGTACCTGTCTTGACGTCCCATAGTCTCACCGTATTATCTCTACTTCCCGATACGATGAACTCTGAATCACTGGATATAACAACAGCACATACATAATGTGTGTGACCACTCATGGTCTTACAGGTACCTGTCTTGACGTCCCATAGTCTCACCGTCTTATCATAACTTCCCGATACGATGAACTCTGAATCACTGGATATAACAACAGCACATACATAATGTGTGTGACCACTCATGGTCTTACAGGTACCTGTCTTGACGTCCCATAGTCTCACCGTATAATCATAACTTCCCGATACGATGAACTCTGAATCACTGGATATAGCCACAGCATATACATAATGTGTGTGACCACTCATGGTCTTACAGGTACCTGTCTTGACGTCCCATAGTCTCACCGTCTTATCATCACTTCCCGATACGATGAACTCTGAATCACCGGATACAGCCACAGCATATAAAACATTAGTGTGACCACTCATGGTCTTACAGGTACCTGTCTTGACGTCCCATAGTCTCACCGTCTTATCATCACTTCCCGATACGATGAACTCTGAATCACCGGATACAGCCACAGCATATACATAATGTGTGTGACCACTCATGGTCTTACAGGTACCTGTCTTGACGTCCCATAGTCTCACCGTCTTATCATCACTTCCCGATACGATGAACTCTGAATCACTGGATATAGCCACAGCATATACATAATGTGTGTGACCACTCATGGTCTTACAGGTACCTGTCTTGACGTCCCATAGTCTCACCGTCTAATCATAACTTCCCGATACGATGAACTCTGAATCACTGGATATAGCCACAGCATATACATAATGTGTGTGACCACTCATGGTCTTACAGCTACCTGTCTTGACGTCCCATAGTCTCACCGTCTAATCATAACTTCCCGATGCGATGAACTCTGAATCACTGGATATAGCCACAGCATATACATAATGTGTGTGACCACTCATGGTCTTACAGGTACCTGTCTTGACGTCCCATAGTCTCACCGTCCAATCATACCTTCCCGATACGATAAACTCTGAATCACCGGATACAGCCACAGATAATACATAACTAGTGTGACCACTCATGGTCTTACAGGTACCTGTCTTGACGTCCCATAGTCTCACCGTCTTATCATCACTTCCCGATACGATGAACTCTGAATTACTGGATATAGCCACAGTATTTACACAACTTGTGTGACCACTCATGGTCTTACAGGTACCTGTCTTGACGTCCCATAGTCTCACCGTCTTATCATGACTTCCCGATACGATGAACTCTGAATCACTGGATATAGTCACATCATATAAAACATTAGTGTGACCACTCATGGTCTTACAGGTACCTGTCTTGACGTCCCATAGTCTCACCGTCTAATCATAACTTCCCGATACGATAAACTCTGAATCACCGGATACAGCCACAGATAATACATAACTAGTGTGACCACTCATGGTCTTACAGGTACCTGTCTTGACGTCCCATAGTCTCACCGTCTTATCATCACTTCCCGATACGATAAACTCTGAATCACCGGATACAGCCACAGATAATACATAACTAGTGTGACCACTCATGGTCTTACAGGTACCTGTCTTGACGTCCCATAGTCTCACCGTCTTATCATGACTTCCCGATACGATGAACTCTGAATCACTGGATATAGTCACATCATATAAAACATTAGTGTGACCACTCATGGTCTTACAGGTACCTGTCTTGACGTCCCATAGTCTCACCGTATAATCATAACTTCCCGATACGATGAACTCTGAATCACTGGATATTGCCACAGATAATACATAACCTGTGTGACCACTCATGGTCTTACAGGTACCTGTCTTGACGTCCCATAGTCTCACCGTCTAATCATGACTTCCCGATACGATGAACTCTGAATCACTGGATATTGCCACAGATAATACATAATGTGTGTGACCACTCATGGTCTTACAGGTACCTGTCTTGACGTCCCATAGTCTCACCGTCTAATCATAACTTCCCGATACGATGAACTCTGAATCACTGGATATAGCCACAGATAATACATAACTAGTGTGACCACTCATGGTCTTACAGGTACCTGTCTTGACGTCCCATAGTCTCACCGTCTTATCATCACTTCCCGATACGATGAACTCTGAATCACTGGATATAGCCACAGCATATACATAATGTGTGTGACCACTCATGGTCTTACAGGTACCTGTCTTGACGTCCCATAGTCTCACCGTCTTATCATTACTTCCCGATACGATGAACTCTGAATCACTGGATATAACAACAGCACATACATAATGTGTGTGACCACTCATGGTCTTACAGGTACCTGTCTTGACGTCCCATAGTCTCACCGTCTTATCATCACTTCCCGATACGATGAACTCTGAATCACTGGATATTGCCACAGATAATACATAATGTGTGTGACCACTCATGGTCTTACAGGTACCTGTCTTGACGTCCCATAGTCTCACCGTCTAATCATAACTTCCCGATACGATGAACTCTGAATCACTGGATATAGCCACAGATAATACATAACTAGTGTGACCACTCATGGTCTTACAGGTACCTGTCTTGACGTCCCATAGTCTCACCGTCTAATCATGACTTCCCGATACGATGAACTCTGAATCACTGGATATAGCCACAGATAATACATAACTAGTGTGACCACTCATGGTCTTACAGGTACCTGTCTTGACGTCCCATAGTCTCACCGTCTTATCATGACTTCCCGATACGATGAACTCTGAATCACTGGATATAACCACAGCATATACATAATGTGTGTGACCACTCATGGTCTTACAGGTACCTGTCTTGACGTCCCATAGTCTCACCGTCTTATCATCACTTCCCGATACGATGAACTCTGAATCACTGGATATAGCCACAGCATATACATAACCTGTGTGACCACTCATGGTCTTACAGGTACCTGTCTTGACGTCCCATAGTCTCACCGTCTAATCATGACTTCCCGATACGATGAACTCTGAATCACTGGATATAACAACAGCACATACATAATGTGTGTGACCACTCATGGTCTTACAGGTACCTGTCTTGACGTCCCATAGTCTCACCGTCTTATCATCACTTCCCGATACGATGAACTCTGAATCACTGGATATTGCCACAGATAATACATAATGTGTGTGACCACTCATGGTCTTACAGGTACCTGTCTTGACGTCCCATAGTCTCACCGTCTAATCATAACTTCCCGATACGATGAACTCTGAATCACTGGATATAGCCACAGATAATACATAACTAGTGTGACCACTCATGGTCTTACAGGTACCTGTCTTGACGTCCCATAGTCTCACCTTCTTATCATGACTTCCCGATACGATGAACTCTGAATCACTGGATATAGTCACATCATATAAAACATTAGTGTGACCACTCATGGTCTTACAGGTACCTGTCTTGACGTCCCATAGTCTCACCGTCTAATCATAACTTCCCGATACGATGAACTCTGAATCACTGGATATTGCCACAGATAATACATAACCTGTGTGACCACTCATGGTCTTACAGGTACCTGTCTTGACGTCCCATAGTCTCACCGTCTAATCATGACTTCCCGATACGATGAACTCTGAATCACTGGATATTGCCACAGATAATACATAATGTGTGTGACCACTCATGGTCTTACAGGTACCTGTCTTGACGTCCCATAGTCTCACCGTCTAATCATAACTTCCCGATACGATGAACTCTGAATCACTGGATATAGCCACAGATAATACATAACTAGTGTGACCACTCATGGTCTTACAGGTACCTGTCTTGACGTCCCATAGTCTCACCGTCTTATCATCACTTCCCGATACGATGAACTCTGAATCACTGGATATAGCCACAGCATATACATAATGTGTGTGACCACTCATGGTCTTACAGGTACCTGTCTTGACGTCCCATAGTCTCACCGTCTTATCATTACTTCCCGATACGATGAACTCTGAATCACTGGATATAGCCACAGATAATACATAACTAGTGTGACCACTCATGGTCTTACAGGTACCTGTCTTGACGTCCCATAGTCTCACCGTCTAATCATGACTTCCCGATACGATGAACTCTGAATCACTGGATATAGCCACAGATAATACATAACTAGTGTGACCACTCATGGTCTTACAGGTACCTGTCTTGACGTCCCATAGTCTCACCGTCTTATCATGACTTCCCGATACGATGAACTCTGAATTACTGGATATAACCACAGCATATACATAATGTGTGTGACCACTCATGGTCTTACAGGTACCTGTCTTGACGTCCCATAGTCTCACCGTCTTATCATCACTTCCCGATACGATGAACTCTGAATCACTGGATATAGCCACAGCATATAAAACATTAGTGTGACCACTCATGGTCTTACAGGTACCTGTCTTGACGTCCCATAGTCTCACCGTCTAATCATAACTTCCCGATACGATGAACTCTGAATCACTGGATATTGCCACAGATAATACATAACCTGTGTGACCACTCATGGTCTTACAGGTACCTGTCTTGACGTCCCATAGTCTCACCGTCTAATCATGACTTCCCGATACGATGAACTCTGAATCACTGGATATTGCCACAGATAATACATAATGTGTGTGACCACTCATGGTCTTACAGGTACCTGTCTTGACGTCCCATAGTCTCACCGTATAATCATAACTTCCCGATACGATGAACTCTGAATCACTGGATATAGCCACAGATAATACATAACTAGTGTGACCACTCATGGTCTTACAGGTACCTGTCTTGACGTCCCATAGTCTCACCGTCTAATCATGACTTCCCGATACGATGAACTCTGAATCACTGGATATAGCCACAGATAATACATAACTAGTGTGACCACTCATGGTCTTACAGGTACCTGTCTTGACGTCCCATAGTCTCACCGTCTTATCATTACTTCCCGATACGATGAACTCTGAATCACTGGATATAACAACAGCACATACATAATGTGTGTGACCACTCATGGTCTTACAGGTACCTGTCTTGACGTCCCATAGTCTCACCGTCTTATCATCACTTCCCGATACGATGAACTCTGAATCACTGGATATTGCCACAGATAATACATAATGTGTGTGACCACTCATGGTCTTACAGGTACCTGTCTTGACGTCCCATAGTCTCACCGTCTAATCATAACTTCCCGATACGATGAACTCTGAATCACTGGATATAGCCACAGATAATACATAACTAGTGTGACCACTCATGGTCTTACAGGTACCTGTCTTGACGTCCCATAGTCTCACCGTCTTATCATGACTTCCCGATACGATGAACTCTGAATCACTGGATATAGCCACAGATAATACATAACTAGTGTGACCACTCATGGTCTTACAGGTACCTGTCTTCACGTCCCATAGTCTCACCGTCTAATCATGACTTCCCGATACGATGAACTCTGAATTACTGGATATAACCACAGCATATACATAATGTGTGTGACCACTCATGGTCTTACAGGTACCTGTCTTGACGTCCCATAGTCTCACCGTCTTATCATCACTTCCCGATACGATGAACTCTGAATCACTGGATATAGCCACAGCATATACATAACCTGTGTGACCACTCATGGTCTTACAGGTACCTGTCTTGACGTCCCATAGTCTCACCGTCTAATCATGACTTCCCGATACGATGAACTCTGAATCACTGGATATAGCCACAGATAATACATAACTAGTGTGACCACTCATGGTCTTACAGGTACCTGTCTTGACGTCCCATAGTCTCACCGTCTAATCATGACTTCCCGATACGATGAACTCTGAATTACTGGATATAGCCACAGATAATACATAACTAGTGTGACCACTCATGGTCTTACAGGTACCTGTCTTGACGTCCCATAGTCTCACCGTCTTATCATGACTTCCCGATACGATGAACTCTGAATCACTGGATATAACAACAGCACATACATAACCTGTGTGACCACTCATGGTCTTACAGGTACCTGTCTTGACGTCCCATAGTCTCACCGTCTTATCATCACTTCCCGATACGATGAACTCTGAATCACTGGATATAGCCACAGCATATACATAATGTGTGTGACCACTCATGGTCTTACAGGTACCTGTCTTGACGTCCCATAGTCTCACCGTCTTATCATTACTTCCCGATACGATGAACTCTGAATCACTGGATATAACAACAGCACATACATAATGTGTGTGACCACTCATGGTCTTACAGGTACCTGTCTTGACGTCCCATAGTCTCACCGTCTTATCATCACTTCCCGATACGATGAACTCTGAATCACTGGATATTGCCACAGATAATACATAATGTGTGTGACCACTCATGGTCTTACAGGTACCTGTCTTGACGTCCCATAGTCTCACCGTCTAATCATAACTTCCCGATACGATGAACTCTGAATCACTGGATATAGCCACAGATAATACATAACTAGTGTGACCACTCATGGTCTTACAGGTACCTGTCTTGACGTCCCATAGTCTCACCGTATAATCATAACTTCCCGATACGATGAACTCTGAATCACTGGATATAGCCACAGATAATACATAACTAGTGTGACCACTCATGGTCTTACAGGTACCTGTCTTCACGTCCCATAGTCTCACCGTCTAATCATGACTTCCCGATACGATGAACTCTGAATCACTGGATATAGCCACAGATAATACATAACTAGTGTGACCACTCATGGTCTTACAGGTACCTGTCTTGACGTCCCATAGTCTCACCGTCTTATCATGACTTCCCGATACGATGAACTCTGAATTACTGGATATAACCACAGCATATACATAATGTGTGTGACCACTCATGGTCTTACAGGTACCTGTCTTGACGTCCCATAGTCTCACCGTCTTATCATCACTTCCCGATACGATGAACTCTGAATCACTGGATATAGCCACAGCATATACATAACCTGTGTGACCACTCATGGTCTTACAGGTACCTGTCTTGACGTCCCATAGTCTCACCGTCTAATCATGACTTCCCGATACGATGAACTCTGAATCACTGGATATAGCCACAGATAATACATAACTAGTGTGACCACTCATGGTCTTACAGGTACCTGTCTTGACGTCCCATAGTCTCACCGTCTAATCATAACTTCCCGATACGATGAACTCTGAATCACTGGATATAGCCACAGATAATACATAACTAGTGTGACCACTCATGGTCTTACAGGTACCTGTCTTGACGTCCCATAGTCTCACCGTCTTATCATGACTTCCCGATACGATGAACTCTGAATCACTGGATATAACAACAGCACATACATAACTAGTGTGACCACTCATGGTCTTACAGGTACCTGTCTTCACGTCCCATAGTCTCACCGTCTAATCATGACTTCCCGATACGATGAACTCTGAATCACTGGATATAGCCACAGATAATACATAATGTGTGTGACCACTCATGGTCTTACAGGTACCTGTCTTGACGTCCCATAGTCTCACCGTCTAATCATAACTTCCCGATACGATGAACTCTGAATTACTGCATATAACCACAGCATATACATAATGTGTGTGACCACTCATGGTCTTACAGGTACCTGTCTTGACGTCCCATAGTCTCAACGTCTAATCATAACTTCCCGATACGATGAACTCTGAATCACTGGATATAGCCACAGCATATACATAATGTGTGTGACCACTCATGGTCTTACAGGTACCTGTCTTGACGTCCCATAGTCTCACCGTCTTATCATTACTTCCCGATACGATGAACTCTGAATCACTGGATATAACAACAGCACATACATAATGTGTGTGACCACTCATGGTCTTACAGGTACCTGTCTTGACGTCCCATAGTCTCACCGTCTTATCATCACTTCCCGATACGATGAACTCTGAATTACTGCATATAACCACAGCATATACATAATGTGTGTGACCACTCATGGTCTTACAGGTACCTGTCTTGACGTCCCATAGTCTCAACGTCTAATCATGACTTCCCGATACGATGAACTCTGAATCACTGGATATTGCCACAGATAATACATAATGTGTGTGACCACTCATGGTCTTACAGGTACCTGTCTTGACGTCCCATAGTCTCACCGTCTTATCATTACTTCCCGATACGATGAACTCTGAATCACTGGATATAACAACAGCACATACATAATGTGTGTGACCACTCATGGTCTTACAGGTACCTGTCTTGACGTCCCATAGTCTCACCGTCTTATCATCACTTCCCGATACGATGAACTCTGAATCACTGGATATTGCCACAGATAATACATAATGTGTGTGACCACTCATGGTCTTACAGGTACCTGTCTTGACGTCCCATAGTCTCACCGTCTTATCATCACTTCCCGATACGATGAACTCTGAATCACTGGATATAGCCACAGCATATACATAACTAGTGTGACCACTCATGGTCTTACAGGTACCTGTCTTGACGTCCCATAGTCTCACCGTATAATCATTACTTCCCGATACGATGAACTCTGAATCACTGGATATAGCCACAGATAATACATAACTAGTGTGACCACTCATGGTCTTACAGGTACCTGTCTTCACGTCCCATAGTCTCACCGTCTAATCATGACTTCCCGATACGATGAACTCTGAATCACTGGATATAGCCACAGATAATACATAACTAGTGTGACCACTCATGGTCTTACAGGTACCTGTCTTGACGTCCCATAGTCTCACCGTCTTATCATGACTTCCCGATACGATGAACTCTGAATCACTGGATATAGCCACAGATAATACATAACTAGTGTGACCACTCATGGTCTTACAGGTACCTGTCTTGACGTCCCATAGTCTCACCGTCTAATCATGACTTCCCGATACGATGAACTCTGAATCACTGGATATAGCCACAGATAATACATAACTAGTGTGACCACTCATGGTCTTACAGGTACCTGTCTTGACGTCCCATAGTCTCACCGTCTTATCATGACTTCCCGATACGATGAACTCTGAATTACTGGATATAACCACAGATAATACATAACTAGTGTGACCACTCATGGTCTTACAGGTACCTGTCTTGACGTCCCATAGTCTCACCGTCTTATCATGACTTCCCGATACGATGAACTCTGAATCACTGGATATAGCCACAGCATATACATAACCTGTGTGACCACTCATGGTCTTACAGGTACCTGTCTTGACGTCCCATAGTCTCACCGTCTAATCATGACTTCCCGATACGATGAACTCTGAATCACTGGATATAACAACAGCACATACATAATGTGTGTGACCACTCATGGTCTTACAGGTACCTGTCTTGACGTCCCATAGTCTCACCGTCTTATCATCACTTCCCGATACGATGAACTCTGAATCACTGGATATTGCCACAGATAATACATAATGTGTGTGACCACTCATGGTCTTACAGGTACCTGTCTTGACGTCCCATAGTCTCACCGTCTAATCATAACTTCCCGATACGATGAACTCTGAATCACTGGATATAGCCACAGATAATACATAACTAGTGTGACCACTCATGGTCTTACAGGTACCTGTCTTGACGTCCCATAGTCTCACCGTCTTATCATGACTTCCCGATACGATGAACTCTGAATCACTGGATATAGTCACATCATATAAAACATTAGTGTGACCACTCATGGTCTTACAGGTACCTGTCTTGACGTCCCATAGTCTCACCGTCTAATCATAACTTCCCGATACGATGAACTCTGAATCACTGGATATTGCCACAGATAATACATAACCTGTGTGACCACTCATGGTCTTACAGGTACCTGTCTTGACGTCCCATAGTCTCACCGTCTAATCATGACTTCCCGATACGATGAACTCTGAATCACTGGATATTGCCACAGATAATACATAATGTGTGTGACCACTCATGGTCTTACAGGTACCTGTCTTGACGTCCCATAGTCTCACCGTCTAATCATAACTTCCCGATACGATGAACTCTGAATCACTGGATATAGCCACAGATAATACATAACTAGTGTGACCACTCATGGTCTTACAGGTACCTGTCTTGACGTCCCATAGTCTCACCGTCTTATCATCACTTCCCGATACGATGAACTCTGAATCACTGGATATAGCCACAGCATATACATAATGTGTGTGACCACTCATGGTCTTACAGGTACCTGTCTTGACGTCCCATAGTCTCACCGTCTTATCATTACTTCCCGATACGATGAACTCTGAATCACTGGATATAGCCACAGCATATTCACAACTAGTGTGACCACTCATGGTCTTACAGGTACCTGTCTTGACGTCCCATAGTCTCACCGTCTTATCATGACTTCCCGATACGATGAACTCTGAATCACTGGATATAGCCACAGCATATACACAACTAGTGTGACCACTCATGGTCTTACAGGTACCTGTCTTGACGTCCCATAGTCTCACCGTCTAATCTGCACTTCCCGATACGATGAACTCTGAATCACTGGATATAGCCACAGATAATACATAACTAGTGTGACCACTCATGGTCTTACAGGTACCTGTCTTGACGTCCCATAGTCTCACCGTCTAATCATGACTTCCCGATACGATGAACTCTGAATCACTGGATATAGCCACAGATAATACATAACTAGTGTGACCACTCATGGTCTTACAGGTACCTGTCTTGACGTCCCATAGTCTCACCGTCTTATCATGACTTCCCGATACGATGAACTCTGAATTACTGGATATAACCACAGCATATACATAATGTGTGTGACCACTCATGGTCTTACAGGTACCTGTCTTGACGTCCCATAGTCTCACCGTCTTATCATCACTTCCCGATACGATGAACTCTGAATCACTGGATATAGCCACAGCATATACATAACCTGTGTGACCACTCATGGTCTTACAGGTACCTGTCTTGACGTCCCATAGTCTCACCGTCTAATCATGACTTCCCGATACGATGAACTCTGAATCACTGGATATAACAACAGCACATACATAACCTGTGTGACCACTCATGGTCTTACAGGTACCTGTCTTGACGTCCCATAGTCTCACCGTCTTATCATCACTTCCCGATACGATGAACTCTGAATCACTGGATATTGCCACAGATAATACATAATGTGTGTGACCACTCATGGTCTTACAGGTACCTGTCTTGACGTCCCATAGTCTCACCGTCTAATCATAACTTCCCGATACGATGAACTCTGAATCACTGGATATAGCCACAGATAATACATAACTAGTGTGACCACTCATGGTCTTACAGGTACCTGTCTTGACGTCCCATAGTCTCACCGTATAATCATAACTTCCCGATACGATGAACTCTGAATCACTGGATATAGCCACAGATAATACATAACTAGTGTGACCACTCATGGTCTTACAGGTACCTGTCTTGACGTCCCATAGTCTCACCGTCTAATCATGACTTCCCGATACGATGAACTCTGAATCACTGGATATAGCCACAGATAATACATAACTAGTGTGACCACTCATGGTCTTACAGGTACCTGTCTTGACGTCCCATAGTCTCACCGTCTTATCATGACTTCCCGATACGATGAACTCTGAATTACTGGATATAACCACAGCATATACATAATGTGTGTGACCACTCATGGTCTTACAGGTACCTGTCTTGACGTCCCATAGTCTCACCGTCTAATCATGACTTCCCGATACGATGAACTCTGAATCACTGGATATAGCCACAGCATATACATAACCTGTGTGACCACTCATGGTCTTACAGGTACCTGTCTTGACGTCCCATAGTCTCACCGTCTTATCATTACTTCCCGATACGATGAACTCTGAATCACTGGATATAACAACAGCACATACATAATGTGTGTGACCACTCATGGTCTTACAGGTACCTGTCTTGACGTCCCATAGTCTCACCGTCTAATCATAACTTCCCGATACGATGAACTCTGAATTACTGCATATAACCACAGCATATACATAATGTGTGTGACCACTCATGGTCTTACAGGTACCTGTCTTGACGTCCCATAGTCTCAACGTCTAATCATAACTTCCCGATACGATGAACTCTGAATCACTGGATATAGCCACAGATAATACATAACTAGTGTGACCACTCATGGTCTTACAGGTACCTGTCTTGACGTCCCATAGTCTCACCGTCTAATCATGACTTCCCGATACGATGAACTCTGAATCACTGGATATAGCCACAGATAATACATAACTAGTGTGACCACTCATGGTCTTACAGGTACCTGTCTTGACGTCCCATAGTCTCACCGTCTTATCATGACTTCCCGATACGATGAACTCTGAATCACTGGATATAGCCACAGATAATACATAACTAGTGTGACCACTCATGGTCTTACAGGTACCTGTCTTGACGTCCCATAGTCTCACCGTCTTATCATGACTTCCCGATACGATGAACTCTGAATCACTGGATATAGTCACATCATATAAAACATTAGTGTGACCACTCATGGTCTTACAGGTACCTGTCTTGACGTCCCATAGTCTCACCGTCTAATCATGACTTCCCGATACGATGAACTCTGAATCACTGGATATAACAACAGCACATACATAATGTGTGTGACCACTCATGGTCTTACAGGTACCTGTCTTGACGTCCCATAGTCTCACCGTCTTATCATCACTTCCCGATACGATGAACTCTGAATCACTGGATATAGCCACAGATAATACATAATGTGTGTGACCACTCATGGTCTTACAGGTACCTGTCTTGACGTCCCATAGTCTCACCGTCTTATCATGACTTCCCGATACGATGAACTCTGAATTACTGGATATAACCACAGATAATACATAACTAGTGTGACCACTCATGGTCTTACAGGTACCTGTCTTGACGTCCCATAGTCTCACCGTCTAATCATAACTTCCCGATACGATGAACTCTGAATCACTGGATATTGCCACAGATAATACATAATGTGTGTGACCACTCATGGTCTTACAGGTACCTGTCTTGACGTCCCATAGTCTCACCGTCTTATCATCACTTCCCGATACGATGAACTCTTAATCACTGGATATAGCCACAGATAATACAGAATCTGTGTGACCACTCATGGTCTTACAGGTACCTGTCTTGACGTCCCATAGTCTCACCGTCTTATCATGACTTCCCGATACGATGAACTCTGAATCACTGGATATAGCCACAGCATATACAACATTAGTGTGACTACTCATGGTCTTACAGGTACCTGTCTTGACGTCCCATAGTCTCACCGTCTAATCATGACTTCCCGATACGATGAACTCTGAATCACTGGATATAACAACAGCACATACATAACCTGTGTGACCACTCATGGTCTTACAGGTACCTGTCTTGACGTCCCATAGTCTCACCGTCTTATCATCACTTCCCGATACGATGAACTCTGAATCACTGGATATAGCCACAGCATATACATAATGTGTGTGACCACTCATGGTCTTACAGGTACCTGTCTTGACGTCCCATAGTCTCACCGTCTAATCATAACTTCCCGATACGATGAACTCTGAATCACTGGATATAGCCACAGCATATACATAATGTGTGTGACCACTCATGGTCTTACAGCTACCTGTCTTGACGTCCCATAGTCTCACCGTCTAATCATAACTTCCCGATGCGATGAACTCTGAATCACTGGATATAGCCACAGCATATACATAATGTGTGTGACCACTCATGGTCTTACAGGTACCTGTCTTGACGTCCCATAGTCTCACCGTCCAATCATACCTTCCCGATACGATAAACTCTGAATCACCGGATACAGCCACAGATAATACATAACTAGTGTGACCACTCATGGTCTTACAGGTACCTGTCTTGACGTCCCATAGTCTCACCGTCTTATCATCACTTCCCGATACGATAAACTCTGAATCACCGGATACAGCCACAGATAATACATAACTAGTGTGACCACTCATGGTCTTACAGGTACCTGTCTTGACGTCCCATAGTCTCACCGTCTTATCATTACTTCCCGATACGATGAACTCTGAATCACTGGATATAGTCACATCATATAAAACATTAGTGTGACCACTCATGGTCTTACAGGTACCTGTCTTGACGTCCCATAGTCTCACCGTATAATCATAACTTCCCGATACGATGAACTCTGAATCACTGGATATTGCCACAGATAATACATAACTAGTGTGACCACTCATGGTCTTACAGGTACCTGTCTTGACGTCCCATAGTCTCACCGTCTAATCATGACTTCCCGATACGATGAACTCTGAATCACTGGATATTGCCACAGATAATACATAATGTGTGTGACCACTCATGGTCTTACAGGTACCTGTCTTGACGTCCCATAGTCTCACCGTCTAATCATAACTTCCCGATACGATGAACTCTGAATCACTGGATATAGCCACAGATAATACATAACTAGTGTGACCACTCATGGTCTTACAGGTACCTGTCTTGACGTCCCATAGTCTCACCGTCTTATCATCACTTCCCGATACGATGAACTCTGAATCACTGGATATAGCCACAGCATATACATAATGTGTGTGACCACTCATGGTCTTACAGGTACCTGTCTTGACGTCCCATAGTCTCACCGTCTTATCATTACTTCCCGATACGATGAACTCTGAATCACTGGATATAACAACAGCACATACATAATGTGTGTGACCACTCATGGTCTTACAGGTACCTGTCTTGACGTCCCATAGTCTCACCGTCTTATCATCACTTCCCGATACGATGAACTCTGAATCACTGGATATTGCCACAGATAATACATAATGTGTGTGACCACTCATGGTCTTACAGGTACCTGTCTTGACGTCCCATAGTCTCACCGTCTAATCATAACTTCCCGATACGATGAACTCTGAATCACTGGATATAGCCACAGATAATACATAACTAGTGTGACCACTCATGGTCTTACAGGTACCTGTCTTGACGTCCCATAGTCTCACCGTCTAATCATGACTTCCCGATACGATGAACTCTGAATCACTGGATATAGCCACAGATAATACATAACTAGTGTGACCACTCATGGTCTTACAGGTACCTGTCTTGACGTCCCATAGTCTCACCGTCTTATCATGACTTCCCGATACGATGAACTCTGAATTACTGGATATAACCACAGCATATACATAATGTGTGTGACCACTCATGGTCTTACAGGTACCTGTCTTGACGTCCCATAGTCTCACCGTCTTATCATCACTTCCCGATACGATGAACTCTGAATCACTGGATATAGCCACAGCATATACATAACCTGTGTGACCACTCATGGTCTTACAGGTACCTGTCTTGACGTCCCATAGTCTCACCGTCTAATCATGACTTCCCGATACGATGAACTCTGAATCACTGGATATAACAACAGCACATACATAATGTGTGTGACCACTCATGGTCTTACAGGTACCTGTCTTGACGTCCCATAGTCTCACCGTCTTATCATCACTTCCCGATACGATGAACTCTGAATCACTGGATATTGCCACAGATAATACATAATGTGTGTGACCACTCATGGTCTTACAGGTACCTGTCTTGACGTCCCATAGTCTCACCGTCTAATCATAACTTCCCGATACGATGAACTCTGAATCACTGGATATAGCCACAGATAATACATAACTAGTGTGACCACTCATGGTCTTACAGGTACCTGTCTTGACGTCCCATAGTCTCACCTTCTTATCATGACTTCCCGATACGATGAACTCTGAATCACTGGATATAGTCACATCATATAAAACATTAGTGTGACCACTCATGGTCTTACAGGTACCTGTCTTGACGTCCCATAGTCTCACCGTCTAATCATAACTTCCCGATACGATGAACTCTGAATCACTGGATATTGCCACAGATAATACATAACCTGTGTGACCACTCATGGTCTTACAGGTACCTGTCTTGACGTCCCATAGTCTCACCGTCTAATCATGACTTCCCGATACGATGAACTCTGAATCACTGGATATTGCCACAGATAATACATAATGTGTGTGACCACTCATGGTCTTACAGGTACCTGTCTTGACGTCCCATAGTCTCACCGTCTAATCATAACTTCCCGATACGATGAACTCTGAATCACTGGATATAGCCACAGATAATACATAACTAGTGTGACCACTCATGGTCTTACAGGTACCTGTCTTGACGTCCCATAGTCTCACCGTCTTATCATCACTTCCCGATACGATGAACTCTGAATCACTGGATATAGCCACAGCATATACATAATGTGTGTGACCACTCATGGTCTTACAGGTACCTGTCTTGACGTCCCATAGTCTCACCGTCTTATCATTACTTCCCGATACGATGAACTCTGAATCACTGGATATAGCCACAGATAATACATAACTAGTGTGACCACTCATGGTCTTACAGGTACCTGTCTTGACGTCCCATAGTCTCACCGTCTAATCATGACTTCCCGATACGATGAACTCTGAATCACTGGATATAGCCACAGATAATACATAACTAGTGTGACCACTCATGGTCTTACAGGTACCTGTCTTGACGTCCCATAGTCTCACCGTCTTATCATGACTTCCCGATACGATGAACTCTGAATTACTGGATATAACCACAGCATATACATAATGTGTGTGACCACTCATGGTCTTACAGGTACCTGTCTTGACGTCCCATAGTCTCACCGTCTTATCATCACTTCCCGATACGATGAACTCTGAATCACTGGATATAGCCACAGCATATAAAACATTAGTGTGACCACTCATGGTCTTACAGGTACCTGTCTTGACGTCCCATAGTCTCACCGTCTAATCATAACTTCCCGATACGATGAACTCTGAATCACTGGATATTGCCACAGATAATACATAACCTGTGTGACCACTCATGGTCTTACAGGTACCTGTCTTGACGTCCCATAGTCTCACCGTCTTATCATGACTTCCCGATACGATGAACTCTGAATCACTGGATATAACAACAGCACATACATAACTAGTGTGACCACTCATGGTCTTACAGGTACCTGTCTTCACGTCCCATAGTCTCACCGTCTAATCATGACTTCCCGATACGATGAACTCTGAATCACTGGATATAGCCACAGATAATACATAACTAGTGTGACCACTCATGGTCTTACAGGTACCTGTCTTCACGTCCCATAGTCTCACCGTCTAATCATGACTTCCCGATACGATGAACTCTGAATCACTGGATATAGCCACAGATAATACATAACTAGTGTGACCACTCATGGTCTTACAGGTACCTGTCTTGACGTCCCATAGTCTCACCGTCTTATCATTACTTCCCGATACGATGAACTCTGAATCACTGGATATAACAACAGCACATACATAATGTGTGTGACCACTCATGGTCTTACAGGTACCTGTCTTGACGTCCCATAGTCTCACCGTCTTATCATCACTTCCCGATACGATGAACTCTGAATCACTGGATATTGCCACAGATAATACATAATGTGTGTGACCACTCATGGTCTTACAGGTACCTGTCTTGACGTCCCATAGTCTCACCGTCTAATCATAACTTCCCGATACGATGAACTCTGAATCACTGGATATAGCCACAGATAATACATAACTAGTGTGACCACTCATGGTCTTACAGGTACCTGTCTTGACGTCCCATAGTCTCACCGTCTTATCATGACTTCCCGATACGATGAACTCTGAATCACTGGATATAGCCACAGATAATACATAACTAGTGTGACCACTCATGGTCTTACAGGTACCTGTCTTCACGTCCCATAGTCTCACCGTCTAATCATGACTTCCCGATACGATGAACTCTGAATTACTGGATATAACCACAGCATATACATAATGTGTGTGACCACTCATGGTCTTACAGGTACCTGTCTTGACGTCCCATAGTCTCACCGTCTTATCATCACTTCCCGATACGATGAACTCTGAATCACTGGATATAGCCACAGCATATACATAACCTGTGTGACCACTCATGGTCTTACAGGTACCTGTCTTGACGTCCCATAGTCTCACCGTCTAATCATGACTTCCCGATACGATGAACTCTGAATCACTGGATATAGCCACAGATAATACATAACTAGTGTGACCACTCATGGTCTTACAGGTACCTGTCTTGACGTCCCATAGTCTCACCGTCTTATCATGACTTCCCGATACGATGAACTCTGAATCACTGGATATAGCCACAGATAATACATAACTAGTGTGACCACTCATGGTCTTACAGGTACCTGTCTTGACGTCCCATAGTCTCACCGTCTTATCATGACTTCCCGATACGATGAACTCTGAATCACTGGATATAACAACAGCACATACATAACCTGTGTGACCACTCATGGTCTTACAGGTACCTGTCTTGACGTCCCATAGTCTCACCGTCTTATCATCACTTCCCGATACGATGAACTCTGAATCACTGGATATAGCCACAGCATATACATAATGTGTGTGACCACTCATGGTCTTACAGGTACCTGTCTTGACGTCCCATAGTCTCACCGTCTTATCATTACTTCCCGATACGATGAACTCTGAATCACTGGATATAACAACAGCACATACATAATGTGTGTGACCACTCATGGTCTTACAGGTACCTGTCTTGACGTCCCATAGTCTCACCGTCTTATCATCACTTCCCGATACGATGAACTCTGAATCACTGGATATTGCCACAGATAATACATAATGTGTGTGACCACTCATGGTCTTACAGGTACCTGTCTTGACGTCCCATAGTCTCACCGTCTAATCATAACTTCCCGATACGATGAACTCTGAATCACTGGATATAGCCACAGATAATACATAACTAGTGTGACCACTCATGGTCTTACAGGTACCTGTCTTGACGTCCCATAGTCTCACCGTATAATCATAACTTCCCGATACGATGAACTCTGAATCACTGGATATAGCCACAGATAATACATAACTAGTGTGACCACTCATGGTCTTACAGGTACCTGTCTTCACGTCCCATAGTCTCACCGTCTAATCATGACTTCCCGATACGATGAACTCTGAATCACTGGATATAGCCACAGATAATACATAACTAGTGTGACCACTCATGGTCTTACAGGTACCTGTCTTGACGTCCCATAGTCTCACCGTCTTATCATGACTTCCCGATACGATGAACTCTGAATTACTGGATATAACCACAGCATATACATAATGTGTGTGACCACTCATGGTCTTACAGGTACCTGTCTTGACGTCCCATAGTCTCACCGTCTTATCATCACTTCCCGATACGATGAACTCTGAATCACTGGATATAGCCACAGCATATACATAACCTGTGTGACCACTCATGGTCTTACAGGTACCTGTCTTGACGTCCCATAGTCTCACCGTCTAATCATGACTTCCCGATACGATGAACTCTGAATCACTGGATATAGCCACAGATAATACATAACTAGTGTGACCACTCATGGTCTTACAGGTACCTGTCTTGACGTCCCATAGTCTCACCGTCTAATCATAACTTCCCGATACGATGAACTCTGAATCACTGGATATAGCCACAGATAATACATAACTAGTGTGACCACTCATGGTCTTACAGGTACCTGTCTTGACGTCCCATAGTCTCACCGTCTTATCATGACTTCCCGATACGATGAACTCTGAATCACTGGATATAACAACAGCACATACATAACTAGTGTGACCACTCATGGTCTTACAGGTACCTGTCTTCACGTCCCATAGTCTCACCGTCTAATCATGACTTCCCGATACGATGAACTCTGAATCACTGGATATAGCCACAGATAATACATAACTAGTGTGACCACTCATGGTCTTACAGGTACCTGTCTTGACGTCCCATAGTCTCACCGTCTTATCATTACTTCCCGATACGATGAACTCTGAATCACTGGATATTGCCACAGATAATACATAATGTGTGTGACCACTCATGGTCTTACAGGTACCTGTCTTGACGTCCCATAGTCTCACCGTCTAATCATAACTTCCCGATACGATGAACTCTGAATTACTGCATATAACCACAGCATATACATAATGTGTGTGACCACTCATGGTCTTACAGGTACCTGTCTTGACGTCCCATAGTCTCAACGTCTAATCATAACTTCCCGATACGATGAACTCTGAATCACTGGATATAGCCACAGCATATACATAATGTGTGTGACCACTCATGGTCTTACAGGTACCTGTCTTGACGTCCCATAGTCTCACCGTCTTATCATTACTTCCCGATACGATGAACTCTGAATCACTGGATATAACAACAGCACATACATAATGTGTGTGACCACTCATGGTCTTACAGGTACCTGTCTTGACGTCCCATAGTCTCACCGTCTTATCATCACTTCCCGATACGATGAACTCTGAATTACTGCATATAACCACAGCATATACATAATGTGTGTGACCACTCATGGTCTTACAGGTACCTGTCTTGACGTCCCATAGTCTCAACGTCTAATCATGACTTCCCGATACGATGAACTCTGAATCACTGGATATTGCCACAGATAATACATAATGTGTGTGACCACTCATGGTCTTACAGGTACCTGTCTTGACGTCCCATAGTCTCACCGTCTTATCATTACTTCCCGATACGATGAACTCTGAATCACTGGATATAACAACAGCACATACATAATGTGTGTGACCACTCATGGTCTTACAGGTACCTGTCTTGACGTCCCATAGTCTCACCGTCTTATCATCACTTCCCGATACGATGAACTCTGAATCACTGGATATTGCCACAGATAATACATAATGTGTGTGACCACTCATGGTCTTACAGGTACCTGTCTTGACGTCCCATAGTCTCACCGTCTTATCATCACTTCCCGATACGATGAACTCTGAATCACTGGATATAGCCACAGCATATACATAACTAGTGTGACCACTCATGGTCTTACAGGTACCTGTCTTGACGTCCCATAGTCTCACCGTATAATCATTACTTCCCGATACGATGAACTCTGAATCACTGGATATAGCCACAGATAATACATAACTAGTGTGACCACTCATGGTCTTACAGGTACCTGTCTTCACGTCCCATAGTCTCACCGTCTAATCATGACTTCCCGATACGATGAACTCTGAATCACTGGATATAGCCACAGATAATACATAACTAGTGTGACCACTCATGGTCTTACAGGTACCTGTCTTGACGTCCCATAGTCTCACCGTCTTATCATGACTTCCCGATACGATGAACTCTGAATCACTGGATATAGCCACAGATAATACATAACTAGTGTGACCACTCATGGTCTTACAGGTACCTGTCTTGACGTCCCATAGTCTCACCGTCTAATCATGACTTCCCGATACGATGAACTCTGAATCACTGGATATAGCCACAGATAATACATAACTAGTGTGACCACTCATGGTCTTACAGGTACCTGTCTTGACGTCCCATAGTCTCACCGTCTTATCATGACTTCCCGATACGATGAACTCTGAATTACTGGATATAACCACAGCATATACATAATGTGTGTGACCACTCATGGTCTTACAGGTACCTGTCTTGACGTCCCATAGTCTCACCGTCTTATCATCACTTCCCGATACGATGAACTCTGAATCACTGGATATAGCCACAGCATATACATAACCTGTGTGACCACTCATGGTCTTACAGGTACCTGTCTTGACGTCCCATAGTCTCACCGTCTAATCATGACTTCCCGATACGATGAACTCTGAATCACTGGATATAACAACAGCACATACATAATGTGTGTGACCACTCATGGTCTTACAGGTACCTGTCTTGACGTCCCATAGTCTCACCGTCTTATCATCACTTCCCGATACGATGAACTCTGAATCACTGGATATTGCCACAGATAATACATAATGTGTGTGACCACTCATGGTCTTACAGGTACCTGTCTTGACGTCCCATAGTCTCACCGTCTAATCATAACTTCCCGATACGATGAACTCTGAATCACTGGATATAGCCACAGATAATACATAACTAGTGTGACCACTCATGGTCTTACAGGTACCTGTCTTGACGTCCCATAGTCTCACCGTCTTATCATGACTTCCCGATACGATGAACTCTGAATCACTGGATATAGTCACATCATATAAAACATTAGTGTGACCACTCATGGTCTTACAGGTACCTGTCTTGACGTCCCATAGTCTCACCGTCTAATCATAACTTCCCGATACGATGAACTCTGAATCACTGGATATTGCCACAGCATATACATAACCTGTGTGACCACTCATGGTCTTACAGGTACCTGTCTTGACGTCCCATAGTCTCACCGTCTTATCATCACTTCCCGATACGATGAACTCTTAATCACTGGATATAGCCACAGATAATACAGAATCTGTGTGACCACTCATGGTCTTACAGGTACCTGTCTTGACGTCCCATAGTCTCACCGTCTTATCATGACTTCCCGATACGATGAACTCTGAATCACTGGATATAGCCACAGCATATACAACATTAGTGTGACTACTCATGGTCTTACAGGTACCTGTCTTGACGTCCCATAGTCTCACCGTCTAATCATGACTTCCCGATACGATGAACTCTGAATCACTGGATATAACAACAGCACATACATAACCTGTGTGACCACTCATGGTCTTACAGGTACCTGTCTTGACGTCCCATAGTCTCACCGTCTTATCATCACTTCCCGATACGATGAACTCTGAATCACTGGATATTGCCACAGATAATACATAATGTGTGTGACCACTCATGGTCTTACAGGTACCTGTCTTGACGTCCCATAGTCTCACCGTATAATCATAACTTCCCGATACGATGAACTCTGAATCACTGGATATAGCCACAGATAATACATAACCTGTGTGACCACTCATGGTCTTACAGGTACCTGTCTTGACGTCCCATAGTCTCAACGTCTAATCATAACTTCCCGATACGATGAACTCTGAATCACTGGATATAGCCACAGATAATACATAATGTGTGTGACCACTCATGGTCTTACAGGTACCTGTCTTGACGTCCCATAGTCTCACCGTCTAATCATAACTTCCCGATACGATGAACTCTGAATCACTGGATATAGCCACAGATAATACATAACTAGTGTGACCACTCATGGTCTTACAGGTACCTGTCTTGACGTCCCATAGTCTCACCGTCTTATCATCACTTCCCGATACGATGAACTCTGAATCACTGGATATAGCCACAGCATATACATAATGTGTGTGACCACTCATGGTCTTACAGGTACCTGTCTTGACGTCCCATAGTCTCACCGTCTTATCATGACTTCCCGATACGATGAACTCTGAATCACTGGATATAGTCACATCATATAAAACATTAGTGTGACCACTCATGGTCTTACAGGTACCTGTCTTGACGTCCCATAGTCTCACCGTCTAATCATAACTTCCCGATACGATGAACTCTGAATCACTGGATATTGCCACAGCATATACATAACCTGTGTGACCACTCATGGTCTTACAGGTACCTGTCTTGACGTCCCATAGTCTCACCGTCTTATCATCACTTCCCGATACGATGAACTCTTAATCACTGGATATAGCCACAGATAATACAGAATCTGTGTGACCACTCATGGTCTTACAGGTACCTGTCTTGACGTCCCATAGTCTCACCGTCTTATCATGACTTCCCGATACGATGAACTCTGAATCACTGGATATAGCCACAGCATATACAACATTAGTGTGACTACTCATGGTCTTACAGGTACCTGTCTTGACGTCCCATAGTCTCACCGTCTAATCATGACTTCCCGATACGATGAACTCTGAATCACTGGATATAACAACAGCACATACATAACCTGTGTGACCACTCATGGTCTTACAGGTACCTGTCTTGACGTCCCATAGTCTCACCGTCTTATCATCACTTCCCGATACGATGAACTCTGAATCACTGGATATTGCCACAGATAATACATAATGTGTGTGACCACTCATGGTCTTACAGGTACCTGTCTTGACGTCCCATAGTCTCACCGTATAATCATAACTTCCCGATACGATGAACTCTGAATCACTGGATATTGCCACAGATAATACATAACCTGTGTGACCACTCATGGTCTTACAGGTACCTGTCTTGACGTCCCATAGTCTCAACGTCTAATCATAACTTCCCGATACGATGAACTCTGAATCACTGGATATAGCCACAGATAATACATAATGTGTGTGACCACTCATGGTCTTACAGGTACCTGTCTTGACGTCCCATAGTCTCACCGTCTAATCATAACTTCCCGATACGATGAACTCTGAATCACTGGATATAGCCACAGATAATACATAACTAGTGTGACCACTCATGGTCTTACAGGTACCTGTCTTGACGTCCCATAGTCTCACCGTCTTATCATCACTTCCCGATACGATGAACTCTGAATCACTGGATATAGCCACAGCATATACATAATGTGTGTGACCACTCATGGTCTTACAGGTACCTGTCTTGACGTCCCATAGTCTCACCGTCTTATCATTACTTCCCGATACGATGAACTCTGAATCACTGGATATAGCCACAGCATATTCACAACTAGTGTGACCACTCATGGTCTTACAGGTACCTGTCTTGACGTCCCATAGTCTCACCGTCTTATCATGACTTCCCGATACGATGAACTCTGAATCACTGGATATAGCCACAGCATATACACAACTAGTGTGACCACTCATGGTCTTACAGGTACCTGTCTTGACGTCCCATAGTCTCACCGTCTAATCTGCACTTCCCGATACGATGAACTCTGAATCACTGGATATAGCCACAGATAATACATAACTAGTGTGACCACTCATGGTCTTACAGGTACCTGTCTTGACGTCCCATAGTCTCACCGTCTAATCATGACTTCCCGATACGATGAACTCTGAATCACTGGATATAGCCACAGATAATACATAACTAGTGTGACCACTCATGGTCTTACAGGTACCTGTCTTGACGTCCCATAGTCTCACCGTCTTATCATGACTTCCCGATACGATGAACTCTGAATTACTGGATATAACCACAGCATATACATAATGTGTGTGACCACTCATGGTCTTACAGGTACCTGTCTTGACGTCCCATAGTCTCACCGTCTTATCATCACTTCCCGATACGATGAACTCTGAATCACTGGATATAGCCACAGCATATACATAACCTGTGTGACCACTCATGGTCTTACAGGTACCTGTCTTGACGTCCCATAGTCTCACCGTCTAATCATGACTTCCCGATACGATGAACTCTGAATCACTGGATATAACAACAGCACATACATAACCTGTGTGACCACTCATGGTCTTACAGGTACCTGTCTTGACGTCCCATAGTCTCACCGTCTTATCATCACTTCCCGATACGATGAACTCTGAATCACTGGATATTGCCACAGATAATACATAATGTGTGTGACCACTCATGGTCTTACAGGTACCTGTCTTGACGTCCCATAGTCTCACCGTCTAATCATAACTTCCCGATACGATGAACTCTGAATCACTGGATATAGCCACAGATAATACATAACTAGTGTGACCACTCATGGTCTTACAGGTACCTGTCTTGACGTCCCATAGTCTCACCGTATAATCATAACTTCCCGATACGATGAACTCTGAATCACTGGATATAGCCACAGATAATACATAACTAGTGTGACCACTCATGGTCTTACAGGTACCTGTCTTGACGTCCCATAGTCTCACCGTCTAATCATGACTTCCCGATACGATGAACTCTGAATCACTGGATATAGCCACAGATAATACATAACTAGTGTGACCACTCATGGTCTTACAGGTACCTGTCTTGACGTCCCATAGTCTCACCGTCTTATCATGACTTCCCGATACGATGAACTCTGAATTACTGGATATAACCACAGCATATACATAATGTGTGTGACCACTCATGGTCTTACAGGTACCTGTCTTGACGTCCCATAGTCTCACCGTCTAATCATGACTTCCCGATACGATGAACTCTGAATCACTGGATATAGCCACAGCATATACATAACTAGTGTGACAACTCATGGTCTTACAGGTACCTGTCTTGACGTCCCATAGTCTCACCGTCTTATCATTACTTCCCGATACGATGAACTCTGAATCACTGGATATAACAACAGCACATACATAATGTGTGTGACCACTCATGGTCTTACAGGTACCTGTCTTGACGTCCCATAGTCTCACCGTCTAATCATAACTTCCCGATACGATGAACTCTGAATTACTGCATATAACCACAGCATATACATAATGTGTGTGACCACTCATGGTCTTACAGGTACCTGTCTTGACGTCCCATAGTCTCAACGTCTAATCATAACTTCCCGATACGATGAACTCTGAATCACTGGATATAGCCACAGCATATACATAATGTGTGTGACCACTCATGGTCTTACAGGTACCTGTCTTGACGTCCCATAGTCTCACCGTCTTATCATTACTTCCCGATACGATGAACTCTGAATCACTGGATATAACAACAGCACATACATAATGTGTGTGACCACTCATGGTCTTACAGGTACCTGTCTTGACGTCCCATAGTCTCACCGTCTAATCATCACTTCCCGATACGATGAACTCTGAATCACTGGATATTGCCACAGATAATACATAATGTGTGTGACCACTCATGGTCTTACAGGTACCTGTCTTGACGTCCCATAGTCTCACCGTCTAATCATAACTTCCCGATACGATGAACTCTGAATCACTGGATATAGCCACAGATAATACATAACTAGTGTGACCACTCATGGTCTTACAGGTACCTGTCTTGACGTCCCATAGTCTCACCGTATAATCATAACTTCCCGATACGATGAACTCTGAATCACTGGATATAGCCACAGATAATACATAACTAGTGTGACCACTCATGGTCTTACAGGTACCTGTCTTCACGTCCCATAGTCTCACCGTCTAATCATGACTTCCCGATACGATGAACTCTGAATCACTGGATATAGCCACAGATAATACATAACTAGTGTGACCACTCATGGTCTTACAGGTACCTGTCTTGACGTCCCATAGTCTCACCGTCTTATCATGACTTCCCGATACGATGAACTCTGAATTACTGGATATAACCACAGATAATACATAACTAGTGTGACCACTCATGGTCTTACAGGTACCTGTCTTGACGTCCCATAGTCTCACCGTCTAATCATAACTTCCCGATACGATGAACTCTGAATCACTGGATATTGCCACAGCATATACATAACCTGTGTGACCACTCATGGTCTTACAGGTACCTGTCTTGACGTCCCATAGTCTCACCGTCTTATCATCACTTCCCGATACGATGAACTCTTAATCACTGGATATAGCCACAGATAATACAGAATCTGTGTGACCACTCATGGTCTTACAGGTACCTGTCTTGACGTCCCATAGTCTCACCGTCTTATCATGACTTCCCGATACGATGAACTCTGAATCACTGGATATAGCCACAGCATATACAACATTAGTGTGACTACTCATGGTCTTACAGGTACCTGTCTTGACGTCCCATAGTCTCACCGTCTAATCATGACTTCCCGATACGATGAACTCTGAATCACTGGATATAACAACAGCACATACATAACCTGTGTGACCACTCATGGTCTTACAGGTACCTGTCTTGACGTCCCATAGTCTCACCGTCTTATCATCACTTCCCGATACGATGAACTCTGAATCACTGGATATTGCCACAGATAATACATAATGTGTGTGACCACTCATGGTCTTACAGGTACCTGTCTTGACGTCCCATAGTCTCACCGTATAATCATAACTTCCCGATACGATGAACTCTGAATCACTGGATATAGCCACAGATAATACATAACTAGTGTGACCACTCATGGTCTTACAGGTACCTGTCTTGACGTCCCATAGTCTCACCGTATAATCATAACTTCCCGATACGATGAACTCTGAATCACTGGATATAGCCACAGATAATACATAACTAGTGTGACCACTCATGGTCTTACAGGTACCTGTCTTGACGTCCCATAGTCTCACCGTCTAATCATGACTTCCCGATACGATGAACTCTGAATCACTGGATATAGCCACAGATAATACATAACTAGTGTGACCACTCATGGTCTTACAGGTACCTGTCTTGACGTCCCATAGTCTCACCGTCTTATCATGACTTCCCGATACGATGAACTCTGAATTACTGGATATAACCACAGCATATACATAATGTGTGTGACCACTCATGGTCTTACAGGTACCTGTCTTGACGTCCCATAGTCTCACCGTCTAATCATGACTTCCCGATACGATGAACTCTGAATCACTGGATATAGCCACAGCATATACATAACCTGTGTGACCACTCATGGTCTTACAGGTACCTGTCTTGACGTCCCATAGTCTCACCGTCTTATCATTACTTCCCGATACGATGAACTCTGAATCACTGGATATAACAACAGCACATACATAATGTGTGTGACCACTCATGGTCTTACAGGTACCTGTCTTGACGTCCCATAGTCTCACCGTCTAATCATAACTTCCCGATACGATGAACTCTGAATTACTGCATATAACCACAGCATATACATAATGTGTGTGACCACTCATGGTCTTACAGGTACCTGTCTTGACGTCCCATAGTCTCAACGTCTAATCATAACTTCCCGATACGATGAACTCTGAATCACTGGATATAGCCACAGCATATACATAATGTGTGTGACCACTCATGGTCTTACAGGTACCTGTCTTGACGTCCCATAGTCTCACCGTCTTATCATTACTTCCCGATACGATGAACTCTGAATCACTGGATATAACAACAGCACATACATAATGTGTGTGACCACTCATGGTCTTACAGGTACCTGTCTTGACGTCCCATAGTCTCACCGTCTTATCATCACTTCCCGATACGATGAACTCTTAATCACTGGATATAGCCACAGATAATACAGAATCTGTGTGACCACTCATGGTCTTACAGGTACCTGTCTTGACGTCCCATAGTCTCACCGTCTTATCATGACTTCCCGATACGATGAACTCTGAATCACTGGATATAGCCACAGCATATACAACATTAGTGTGACTACTCATGGTCTTACAGGTACCTGTCTTGACGTCCCATAGTCTCACCGTCTAATCATGACTTCCCGATACGATGAACTCTGAATCACTGGATATAACAACAGCACATACATAACCTGTGTGACCACTCATGGTCTTACAGGTACCTGTCTTGACGTCCCATAGTCTCACCGTCTTATCATCACTTCCCGATACGATGAACTCTGAATCACTGGATATTGCCACAGATAATACATAATGTGTGTGACCACTCATGGTCTTACAGGTACCTGTCTTGACGTCCCATAGTCTCACCGTCTAATCATAACTTCCCGATACGATGAACTCTGAATTACTGGATATAACCACAGATAATACATAACTAGTGTGACCACTCATGGTCTTACAGGTACCTGTCTTGACGTCCCATAGTCTCACCGTCTAATCATAACTTCCCGATACGATGAACTCTGAATCACTGGATATTGCCACAGCATATACATAACCTGTGTGACCACTCATGGTCTTACAGGTACCTGTCTTGACGTCCCATAGTCTCACCGTCTTATCATCACTTCCCGATACGATGAACTCTGAATCACTGGATATAGCCACAGATAATACAGAATCTGTGTGACCACTCATGGTCTTACAGGTACCTGTCTTGACGTCCCATAGTCTCACCGTCTTATCATGACTTCCCGATACGATGAACTCTGAATCACTGGATATAGCCACAGCATATACAACATTAGTGTGACTACTCATGGTCTTACAGGTACCTGTCTTGACGTCCCATAGTCTCACCGTATAATCATAACTTCCCGATACGATGAACTCTGAATCACTGGATATTGCCACAGCATATACATAATGTGTGTGACCACTCATGGTCTTACAGGTACCTGTCTTGACGTCCCATAGTCTCACCGTCTTAATCATAACTTCCCGATACGATGAACTCTGAATCACTGGATATAGCCACAGATAATACATAACTAGTGTGACCACTCATGGTCTTACAGGTACCTGTCTTGACGTCCCATAGTCTCACCGTCTAATCTCCACTTCCCGATCATGACTTCCCGATACGATGAACTCTGAATCACTGGATATAGCCACAGCATATACATAACCTGTGTGACCACTCATGGTCTTACAGGTACCTGTCTTGACGTCCCATAGTCTCACCGTCTAATCATAACTTCCCGATACGATGAACTCTGGACAGCATATACATAACCTGTGTGACCACTCATGGTCTTACAGGTACCTGTCTTGACGTCCCATAGTCTCACCGTATAATCACTTCCCGATACGATGAACTCTGAATCACTGGATATAGCCACAGATAATACATAACTACACTCATGGTCTTACAGGTACCTGTCTTGACGTCCCATAGTCTCACCGTCTTATCATGACTTCCCGATACGATGAACTCTGAATTACTGGATATAACCACAGCATATACATAATGTGTGTGACCACTCATGGTCTTACAGGTACCTGTCTTGACGTCCCATAGTCTCACCGTCTTATCATCACTTCCCGATACGATGAACTCTGAATCACTGGATATAGCCACAGCATATACATAACCTGTGTGACCACTCATGGTCTTACAGGTACCTGTCTTGACGTCCCATAGTCTCACCGTCTAATCATGACTTCCCGATACGATGAACTCTGAATCACTGGATATAGCCACAGATAATACACAACTTGTGTGACCACTCATGGTCTTACAGGTACCTGTCTTGACGTCCCATAGTCTCACCGTCTTATCATGACTTCCCGATACGATGAACTCTGAATCACTGGATATAGTCACATCATATAAAACATTAGTGTGACCACTCATGGTCTTACAGGTACCTGTCTTGACGTCCCATAGTCTCACCGTATAATCATAACTTCCCGATACGATGAACTCTGAATCACTGGATATTGCCACAGATAATACATAACCTGTGTGACCACTCATGGTCTTACAGGTACCTGTCTTGACGTCCCATAGTCTCACCGTCTAATCATAACTTCCCGATACGATGAACTCTGAATCACTGGATATAGCCACAGCATATACACAACTAGTGTGACCACTCATGGTCTTACAGGTACCTGTCTTGACGTCCCATAGTCTCACCGTCTTATCATGACTTCCCGATACGATGAACTCTGAATCACTGGATATAGCCACAGCATATTCACAACTAGTGTGACCACTCATGGTCTTACAGGTACCTGTCTTGACGTCCCATAGTCTCACCGTCTTATCATGACTTCCCGATACGATGAACTCTGAATCACTGGATATAGCCACAGCATATACACAACTAGTGTGACCACTCATGGTCTTACAGGTACCTGTCTTGACGTCCCATAGTCTCACCGTCTAATCTGCACTTCCCGATACGATGAACTCTGAATCACTGGATATAGCCGCAGTATATACATAACTAGTGTGACCACTCATGGTCTTACAGGTACCTGTCTTGACGTCCCATAGTCTCACCGTATTATCTAAACTTCCCGATACGATGAACTCTGAATCACTGGATATAGCCACAGCATATACAGAATCTGTGTGACCACTCATGGTCTTACAGGTACCTGTCTTGACGTCCCATAGTCTCACCGTCTTATCATCACTTCCCGATACGATGAACTCTGAATCACTGGATATAGCCACAGCATATACATAACCTGTGTGACCACTCATGGTCTTACAGGTACCTGTCTTGACGTCCCATAGTCTCACCGTCTAATCATAACTTCCCGATACGATGAACTCTGAATCACTGGATATTGCCACAGATAATACATAATGTGTGTGACCACTCATGGTCTTACAGGTACCTGTCTTGACGTCCCATAGTCTCACCGTCTTATCATCACTTCCCGATACGATGAACTCTGAATCACTGGATATAGCCACAGCATATACATAACCTGTGTGACCACTCATGGTCTTACAGGTACCTGTCTTGACGTCCCATAGTCTCACCGTATAATCTCTACTTCCCGATACGAAGAACTCTGAATCACTGGATATAGCCACAGCATATACATAATGTGTGTGACCACTCATGGTCTTACAGGTACCTGTCTTGACGTCCCATAGTCTCACCGTCTAATAATAACTTCCCGATACGATGAACTCTGAATCACTGGATATAACAACAGCACATACATAATGTGTGTGACCACTCATGGTCTTACAGGTACCTGTCTTGACGTCCCATAGTCTCACCGTCTAATCATAACTTCCCGATACGATGAACTCTGAATTACTGGATATAACCACAGCATATACATAATGTGTGTGACCACTCATGGTCTTACAGGTACCTGTCTTGACGTCCCATAGTCTCACCGTCTAATAATAACTTCCCGATACGATGAACTCTGAATCACTGGATATAACAACAGCACATACATAATGTGTGTGACCACTCATGGTCTTACAGGTACCTGTCTTGACGTCCCATAGTCTCACCGTCTAATCATAACTTCCCGATACGATGAACTCTGAATCACTGGATATAACAACAGCACATACATAATGTGTGTGACCACTCATGGTCTTACAGGTACCTGTCTTGACGTCCCATAGTCTCACCGTCTAATCATAACTTCCCGATACGATGAACTCTGAATCACTGGATATAGCCACAGCATATACACAACTAGTGTGACCACTCATGGTCTTACAGGTACCTGTCTTGACGTCCCATAGTCTCACCGTCTTATCATGACTTCCCGATACGATGAACTCTGAATCACTGGATATAGCCACAGCATATTCACAACTAGTGTGACCACTCATGGTCTTACAGGTACCTGTCTTGACGTCCCATAGTCTCACCGTCTTATCATGACTTCCCGATACGATGAACTCTGAATCACTGGATATAGCCACAGCATATACACAACTAGTGTGACCACTCATGGTCTTACAGGTACCTGTCTTGACGTCCCATAGTCTCACCGTCTAATCTCCACTTCCCGATACGATGAACTCTGAATCACTGGATATAGCCACAGCATATACATTACTAGTGTGACCACTCATGGTCTTACAGGTACCTGTCTTGACGTCCCATAGTCTCACCGTCTAATCATAACTTCCCGATACGATGAACTCTGAATCACTGGATATAGCCACAGATAATACATAACTAGTGTGACCACTCATGGTCTTACAGGTACCTGTCTTGACGTCCCATAGTCTCACCGTCTAATCATAACTTCCCGATACGATGAACTCTGAATCACTGGATATAGCCACAGCATATACATAATGTGTGTGACCACTCATGGTCTTACAGGTACCTGTCTTGACGTCCCATAGTCTCACCGTATAATCATAACTTCCCGATACGATGAACTCTGAATCACTGGATATAACAACAGCACATACATAATGTGTGTGACCACTCATGGTCTTACAGGTACCTGTCTTGACGTCCCATAGTCTCACCGTCTAATCATGACTTCCCGATACGATGAACTCTGAATCACTGGATATTGCCACAGATAATACATAATGTGTGTGACCACTCATGGTCTTACAGGTACCTGTCTTGACGTCCCATAGTCTCACCGTCTTATCATCACTTCCCGATACGATGAACTCTGAATCACTGGATATAACAACAGCACATACATAATGTGTGTGACCACTCATGGTCTTACAGGTACCTGTCTTGACGTCCCATAGTCTCACCGTCTAATCATAACTTCCCGATACGATGAACTCTGAATCACTGGATATAACAACAGCACATACATAATGTGTGTGACCACTCATGGTCTTACAGGTACCTGTCTTGACGTCCCATAGTCTCACCGTCTAATCATAACTTCCCGATACGATGAACTCTGAATCACTGGATATAGCCACAGCATATACACAACTAGTGTGACCACTCATGGTCTTACAGGTACCTGTCTTGACGTCCCATAGTCTCACCGTCTTATCATGACTTCCCGATACGATGAACTCTGAATCACTGGATATAGCCACAGCATATTCACAACTAGTGTGACCACTCATGGTCTTACAGGTACCTGTCTTGACGTCCCATAGTCTCACCGTCTTATCATGACTTCCCGATACGATGAACTCTGAATCACTGGATATAGCCACAGCATATACACAACTAGTGTGACCACTCATGGTCTTACAGGTACCTGTCTTGACGTCCCATAGTCTCACCGTCTAATCTGCACTTCCCGATACGATGAACTCTGAATCACTGGATATAGCCGCAGTATATACATAACTAGTGTGACCACTCATGGTCTTACAGGTACCTGTCTTGACGTCCCATAGTCTCACCGTATTATCTAAACTTCCCGATACGATGAACTCTGAATCACTGGATATAGCCACAGATAATACATAATGTGTGTGACCACTCATGGTCTTACAGGTACCTGTCTTGACGTCCCATAGTCTCACCGTCTTATCATCACTTCCCGATACGATGAACTCTGAATCACTGGATATAGCCACAGCATATACAACATTAGTGTGACCACTCATGGTCTTACAGGTACCTGTCTTGACGTCCCATAGTCTCACCGTCTAATCATAACTTCCCGATACGATGAACTCTGAATCACTGGATATAGCCACAGTATTTACACAACTTGTGTGACCACTCATGGTCTTACAGGTACCTGTCTTGACGTCCCATAGTCTCACCGTCTTATCATGACTTCCCGATACGATGAACTCTGAATCACTGGATATAGTCACATCATATAAAACATTAGTGTGACCACTCATGGTCTTACAGGTACCTGTCTTGACGTCCCATAGTCTCACCGTATAATCATAACTTCCCGATACGATGAACTCTGAATCACTGGATATTGCCACAGATAATACATAACCTGTGTGACCACTCATGGTCTTACAGGTACCTGTCTTGACGTCCCATAGTCTCACCGTCTAATCATGACTTCCCGATACGATGAACTCTGAATCACTGGATATTGCCACAGATAATACATAATGTGTGTGACCACTCATGGTCTTACAGGTACCTGTCTTGACGTCCCATAGTCTCACCGTCTAATCATAACTTCCCGATACGATGAACTCTGAATCACTGGATATAGCCACAGATAATACATAACTAGTGTGACCACTCATGGTCTTACAGGTACCTGTCTTGACGTCCCATAGTCTCACCGTCTTATCATCACTTCCCGATACGATGAACTCTGAATCACTGGATATAGCCACAGATAATACATAATGTGTGTGACCACTCATGGTCTTACAGGTACCTGTCTTGACGTCCCATAGTCTCACCGTCTAATCATGACTTCCCGATACGATGAATTCTGAATCACTGGATATAACAACAGCACATACATAACCTGTGTGACCACTCATGGTCTTACAGGTACCTGTCTTGACGTCCCATAGTCTCACCGTCTAATCATGACTTCCCGATACGATGAACTCTGAATCACTGGATATTGCCACAGATAATACATAATGTGTGTGACCACTCATGGTCTTACAGGTACCTGTCTTGACGTCCCATAGTCTCACCGTCTTATCATCACTTCCCGATACGATGAACTCTGAATCACTGGATATAGCCACAGCACATACATAACCTGTGTGACCACTCATGGTCTTACAGGTACCTGTCTTGACGTCCCATAGTCTCACCGTCTAATCATAACTTCCCGATACGATGAACTCTGAATCACTGGATATAGCCACAGATAATACATAACTAGTGTGACCACTCATGGTCTTACAGGTACCTGTCTTGACGTCCCATAGTCTCACCGTATAATCATAACTTCCCGATACGATGAACTCTGAATCACTGGATATTGCCACAGATAATACATAATGTGTGTGACCACTCATGGTCTTACAGGTACCTGTCTTGACGTCCCATAGTCTCACCGTCTTATCATCACTTCCCGATACGATGAACTCTGAATCACTGGATATAGCCACAGCATATACATAACCTGTGTGACCACTCATGGTCTTACAGGTACCTGTCTTGACGTCCCATAGTCTCACCGTCTAATCATGACTTCCCGATACGAAGAACTCTGAATCACTGGATATAGCCACAGCATATACATAATGTGTGTGACCACTCATGGTCTTACAGGTACCTGTCTTGACGTCCCATAGTCTCACCGTCTTATCATGACTTCCCGATACGATGAACTCTGAATCACTGGATATAGCCACAGATAATACATAACTAGTGTGACCACTCATGGTCTTACAGGTACCTGTCTTGACGTCCCATAGTCTCACCGTATAATCATAACTTCCCGATACGATGAACTCTGAATCACTGGATATAGCCACAGTATATACATAACTAGTGTGACAACTCATGGTCTTACAGGTACCTGTCTTGACGTCCCATAGTCTCACCGTCTAATCATCACTTCCCGATACGATGAACTCTGAATCACTGGATACAGCCACAGCATATAAAACATTAGTGTGACCACTCATGGTCTTACAGGTACCTGTCTTGACGTCCCATAGTCTCACCGTCTTATCATCACTTCCCGATACGATGAACTCTGAATCACTGGATATAGCCACAGCATATACATAACCTGTGTGACCACTCATGGTCTTACAGGTACCTGTCTTGACGTCCCATAGTCTCACCGTCTAATCATGACTTCCCGATACGAAGAACTCTGAATCACTGGATATAGCCACAGCATATACATAATGTGTGTGACCACTCATGGTCTTACAGGTACCTGTCTTGACGTCCCATAGTCTCACCGTCTTATCATGACTTCCCGATACGATGAACTCTGAATCACTGGATATAGCCACAGATAATACATAACTAGTGTGACCACTCATGGTCTTACAGGTACCTGTCTTGACGTCCCATAGTCTCACCGTATAATCATAACTTCCCGATACGATGAACTCTGAATCACTGGATATAGCCACAGTATATACATAACTAGTGTGACAACTCATGGTCTTACAGGTACCTGTCTTGACGTCCCATAGTCTCACCGTCTAATCATCACTTCCCGATACGATGAACTCTGAATCACTGGATACAGCCACAGCATATAAAACATTAGTGTGACCACTCATGGTCTTACAGGTACCTGTCTTGACGTCCCATAGTCTCACCGTCTTATCATCACTTCCCGATACGATGAACTCTGAATCACTGGATATAGCCACAGATAATACATAATGTGTGTGACCACTCATGGTCTTACAGGTACCTGTCTTGACGTCCCATAGTCTCACCGTCTAATCATCACTTCCCGATACGATGAACTCTGAATCACTGGATACAGCCACAGCATATAAAACATTAGTGTGACCACTCATGGTCTTACAGGTACCTGTCTTGACGTCCCATAGTCTCACCGTCTTATCATCACTTCCCGATACGATGAACTCTGAATCACTGGATATAGCCACAGCATATACATAACCTGTGTGACCACTCATGGTCTTACAGGTACCTGTCTTGACGTCCCATAGTCTCACCGTCTAATCATGACTTCCCGATACGAAGAACTCTGAATCACTGGATATAGCCACAGCATATACATTACTAGTGTGACCACTCATGGTCTTACAGGTACCTGTCTTGACGTCCCATAGTCTCACCGTCTTATCATGACTTCCCGATACGATGAACTCTGAATCACTGGATATAGCCACAGATAATACATAACTAGTGTGACCACTCATGGTCTTACAGGTACCTGTCTTGACGTCCCATAGTCTCACCGTATAATCATAACTTCCCGATACGATGAACTCTGAATCACTGGATATAGCCACAGTATATACATAACTAGTGTGACAACTCATGGTCTTACAGGTACCTGTCTTGACGTCCCATAGTCTCACCGTCTAATCATCACTTCCCGATACGATGAACTCTGAATCACTGGATACAGCCACAGCATATAAAACATTAGTGTGACCACTCATGGTCTTACAGGTACCTGTCTTGACGTCCCATAGTCTCACCGTCTTATCATCACTTCCCGATACGATGAACTCTGAATCACTGGATATAGCCACAGCATATACATAATGTGTGTGACCACTCATGGTCTTACAGGTACCTGTCTTGACGTCCCATAGTCTCACCGTCTTATCATCACTTCCCGATACGATGAACTCTGAATCACTGGATATAACAACAGCACATACATAACCTGTGTGACCACTCATGGTCTTACAGGTACCTGTCTTGACGTCCCATAGTCTCACCGTCTAATCATAACTTCCCGATACGATGAACTCTGAATCACTGGATATAGCCACAGATAATACATAACCTGTGTGACCACTCATGGTCTTACAGGTACCTGTCTTGACGTCCCATAGTCTCACCGTCTAATCATGACTTCCCGATACGATGAACTCTGAATCACTGGATATTGCCACAGATAATACATAATGTGTGTGACCACTCATGGTCTTACAGGTACCTGTCTTGACGTCCCATAGTCTCACCGTCTAATCATAACTTCCCGATACGATGAACTCTGAATTACTGCATATAACCACAGCATATACATAATGTGTGTGACCACTCATGGTCTTACAGGTACCTGTCTTGACGTCCCATAGTCTCACCGTCTAATCATGACTTCCCGATACGAAGAACTCTGAATCACTGGATATTGCCACAGATAATACATAATGTGTGTGACCACTCATGGTCTTACAGGTACCTGTCTTGACGTCCCATAGTCTCACCGTCTTATCATTACTTCCCGATACGATGAACTCTGAATCACTGGATATAACAACAGCATATACATAATGTGTGTGACCACTCATGGTCTTACAGGTACCTGTCTTGACGTCCCATAGTCTCACCGTCTAATAATAACTTCCCGATACGATGAACTCTGAATCACTGGATATAACAACAGCACATACATAATGTGTGTGACCACTCATGGTCTTACAGGTACCTGTCTTGACGTCCCATAGTCTCACCGTCTAATCATAACTTCCCGATACGATGAACTCTGAATCACTGGATATAACCACAGCATATACATAATGTGTGTGACCACTCATGGTCTTACAGGTACCTGTCTTGACGTCCCATAGTCTCACCGTCTAATAATAACTTCCCGATACGATGAACTCTGAATCACTGGATATAGCCACAGATAATACATAATGTGTGTGACCACTCATGGTCTTACAGGTACCTGTCTTGACGTCCCATAGTCTCACCGTCTTATCATCACTTCCCGATACGATGAACTCTGAATCACTGGATATAGCCACAGATAATACATAACTAGTGTGACCACTCATGGTCTTACAGGTACCTGTCTTGACGTCCCATAGTCTCACCGTATAATCATAACTTCCCGATACGATGAACTCTGAATCACTGGATATAGCCACAGTATATACATAACTAGTGTGACAACTCATGGTCTTACAGGTACCTGTCTTGACGTCCCATAGTCTCACCGTCTAATCATCACTTCCCGATACGATGAACTCTGAATCACTGGATACAGCCACATCATATAAAACATTAGTGTGACCACTCATGGTCTTACAGGTACCTGTCTTGACGTCCCATAGTCTCACCGTCTTATCATCACTTCCCGATACGATGAACTCTGAATCACTGGATATAACAACAGCATATACATAATGTGTGTGACCACTCATGGTCTTACAGGTACCTGTCTTGACGTCCCATAGTCTCACCGTCTTATCATCACTTCCCGATACGATGAACTCTGAATCACTGGATATAACAACAGCACATACATAATGTGTGTGACCACTCATGGTCTTACAGGTACCTGTCTTGACGTCCCATAGTCTCACCGTCTAATCATAACTTCCCGATACGATGAACTCTGAATTACTGGATATAACCACAGCATATACATAATGTGTGTGACCACTCATGGTCTTACAGGTACCTGTCTTGACGTCCCATAGTCTCACCGTCTAATAATAACTTCCCGATACGATGAACTCTGAATCACTGGATATAACAACAACACATACATAATGTGTGTGACCACTCATGGTCTTACAGGTACCTGTCTTGACGTCCCATAGTCTCACCGTCTTATCATCACTTCCCGATACGATGAACTCTGAATCACTGGATATAGCCACAGATAATACATAATGTGTGTGACCACTCATGGTCTTACAGGTACCTGTCTTGACGTCCCATAGTCTCACCGTCTTATCATCACTTCCCGATACGATGAACTCTGAATCACTGGATATAGCCACAGCATATACACAACTAGTGTGACCACTCATGGTCTTACAGGTACCTGTCTTGACGTCCCATAGTCTCACCGTCTTATCATGACTTCCCGATACGATGAACTCTGAATCACTGGATATAGCCACAGCATATTCACAACTAGTGTGACCACTCATGGTCTTACAGGTACCTGTCTTGACGTCCCATAGTCTCACCGTCTTATCATGACTTCCCGATACGATGAACTCTGAATCACTGGATATAGCCACAGCATATACACAACTAGTGTGACCACTCATGGTCTTACAGGTACCTGTCTTGACGTCCCATAGTCTCACCGTCTAATCTGCACTTCCCGATACGATGAACTCTGAATCACTGGATATAGCCGCAGTATATACATAACTAGTGTGACCACTCATGGTCTTACAGGTACCTGTCTTGACGTCCCATAGTCTCACCGTATTATCTAAACTTCCCGATACGATGAACTCTGAATCACTGGATATAGCCACAGATAATACATAATGTGTGTGACCACTCATGGTCTTACAGGTACCTGTCTTGACGTCCCATAGTCTCACCGTCTAATCTGCACTTCCCGATACGATGAACTCTGAATCACTGGATATAGCCGCAGTATATACATAACTAGTGTGACCACTCATGGTCTTACAGGTACCTGTCTTGACGTCCCATAGTCTCACCGTCTTATCATGACTTCCCGATACGATGAACTCTGAATCACTGGATATAGCCACAGATAATACATAATGTGTGTGACCACTCATGGTCTTACAGGTACCTGTCTTGACGTCCCATAGTCTCACCGTCTAATCTGCACTTCCCGATACGATGAACTCTGAATCACTGGATATAGCCGCAGTATATACATAACTAGTGTGACCACTCATGGTCTTACAGGTACCTGTCTTGACGTCCCATAGTCTCACCGTATTATCTAAACTTCCCGATACGATGAACTCTGAATCACTGGATATAGCCACAGATAATACATAATGTGTGTGACCACTCATGGTCTTACAGGTACCTGTCTTGACGTCCCATAGTCTCACCGTCTAATCATGACTTCCCGATACGAAGAACTCTGAATCACTGGATATAGCCACAGATAATACATAACTAGTGTGACCACTCATGGTCTTACAGGTACCTGTCTTGACGTCCCATAGTCTCACCGTCTTATCATGACTTCCCGATACGATGAACTCTGAATCACTGGATATTGCCACAGATAATACATAATGTGTGTGACCACTCATGGTCTTACAGGTACCTGTCTTGACGTCCCATAGTCTCACCGTCTTATCATCACTTCCCGATACGATGAACTCTGAATCACTGGATATAGTCACATCATATAAAACATTAGTGTGACCACTCATGGTCTTACAGGTACCTGTCTTGACGTCCCATAGTCTCACCGTCTAATCATAACTTCCCGATACGATGAACTCTGAATCACTGGATATTGCCACAGATAATACATAATGTGTGTGACCACTCATGGTCTTACAGGTACCTGTCTTGACGTCCCATAGTCTCACCGTCTTATCATCACTTCCCGATACGATGAACTCTGAATCACTGGATATAGCCACAGATAATACATAACTAGTGTGACCACTCATGGTCTTACAGGTACCTGTCTTGACGTCCCATAGTCTCACCGTATAATCATAACTTCCCGATACGATGAACTCTGAATCACTGGATATAGCCACAGTATATACATAACTAGTGTGACAACTCATGGTCTTACAGGTACCTGTCTTGACGTCCCATAGTCTCACCGTCTAATCATGACTTCCCGATACGAAGAACTCTGAATCACTGGATATAGCCACAGCATATACATAACCTGTGTGACCACTCATGGTCTTACAGGTACCTGTCTTGACGTCCCATAGTCTCACCGTCTTATCATGACTTCCCGATACGATGAACTCTGAATCACTGGATATAGCCGCAGTATATACATAACTAGTGTGACCACTCATGGTCTTACAGGTACCTGTCTTGACGTCCCATAGTCTCACCGTATTATCTAAACTTCCCGATACGATGAACTCTGAATCACTGGATATAGCCACAGATAATACATAATGTGTGTGACCACTCATGGTCTTACAGGTACCTGTCTTGACGTCCCATAGTCTCACCGTATTATCTAAACTTCCCGATACGATGAACTCTGAATCACTGGATATAGCCACAGATAATACATAATGTGTGTGACCACTCATGGTCTTACAGGTACCTGTCTTGACGTCCCATAGTCTCACCGTCTAATCATGACTTCCCGATACGAAGAACTCTGAATCACTGGATATAGCCACAGCATATACATAACCTGTGTGACCACTCATGGTCTTACAGGTACCTGTCTTGACGTCCCATAGTCTCACCGTCTTATCATGACTTCCCGATACGATGAACTCTGAATCACTGGATATTGCCACAGATAATACATAATGTGTGTGACCACTCATGGTCTTACAGGTACCTGTCTTGACGTCCCATAGTCTCACCGTCTTATCATCACTTCCCGATACGATGAACTCTGAATCACTGGATATAGTCACATCATATAAAACATTAGTGTGACCACTCATGGTCTTACAGGTACCTGTCTTGACGTCCCATAGTCTCACCGTATTATCATAACTTCCCGATACGATGAACTCTGAATCACTGGATATTGCCACAGATAATACATAATGTGTGTGACCACTCATGGTCTTACAGGTACCTGTCTTGACGTCCCATAGTCTCACCGTCTTATCATCACTTCCCGATACGATGAACTCTGAATCACTGGATATAGCCACAGATAATACATAACTAGTGTGACCACTCATGGTCTTACAGGTACCTGTCTTGACGTCCCATAGTCTCACCGTCTTATCATCACTTCCCGATACGATGAACTCTGAATCACTGGATATAGCCACAGATAATACATAATGTGTGTGACCACTCATGGTCTTACAGGTACCTGTCTTGACGTCCCATAGTCTCACCGTCTAATCATGACTTCCCGATACGATGAATTCTGAATCACTGGATATAACAACAGCACATACATAACCTGTGTGACCACTCATGGTCTTACAGGTACCTGTCTTGACGTCCCATAGTCTCACCGTCTAATCATGACTTCCCGATACGATGAACTCTGAATCACTGGATATTGCCACAGATAATACATAATGTGTGTGACCACTCATGGTCTTACAGGTACCTGTCTTGACGTCCCATAGTCTCACCGTCTTATCATCACTTCCCGATACGATGAACTCTGAATCACTGGATATAGCCACAGATAATACATAACTAGTGTGACCACTCATGGTCTTACAGGTACCTGTCTTGACGTCCCATAGTCTCACCGTCTAATCATAACTTCCCGATACGATGAACTCTGAATCACTGGATATAGCCACAGATAATACATAACTAGTGTGACCACTCATGGTCTTACAGGTACCTGTCTTGACGTCCCATAGTCTCACCGTATAATCATAACTTCCCGATACGATGAACTCTGAATCACTGGATATTGCCACAGATAATACATAATGTGTGTGACCACTCATGGTCTTACAGGTACCTGTCTTGACGTCCCATAGTCTCACCGTCTTATCATCACTTCCCGATACGATGAACTCTGAATCACTGGATATAGCCACAGCATATACATAACCTGTGTGACCACTCATGGTCTTACAGGTACCTGTCTTGACGTCCCATAGTCTCACCGTCTAATCATGACTTCCCGATACGAAGAACTCTGAATCACTGGATATTGCCACAGATAATACATAATGTGTGTGACCACTCATGGTCTTACAGGTACCTGTCTTGACGTCCCATAGTCTCACCGTCTAATCATAACTTCCCGATACGATGAACTCTGAATCACTGGATATAGCCACAGATAATACATAACTAGTGTGACCACTCATGGTCTTACAGGTACCTGTCTTGACGTCCCATAGTCTCACCGTCTTATCATCACTTCCCGATACGATGAACTCTGAATCACTGGATATAGCCACAGATAATACATAATGTGTGTGACCACTCATGGTCTTACAGGTACCTGTCTTGACGTCCCATAGTCTCACCGTCTAATCATGACTTCCCGATACGATGAATTCTGAATCACTGGATATAACAACAGCACATACATAACCTGTGTGACCACTCATGGTCTTACAGGTACCTGTCTTGACGTCCCATAGTCTCACCGTCTAATCATGACTTCCCGATACGATGAACTCTGAATCACTGGATATTGCCACAGATAATACATAATGTGTGTGACCACTCATGGTCTTACAGGTACCTGTCTTGACGTCCCATAGTCTCACCGTCTTATCATCACTTCCCGATACGATGAACTCTGAATCACTGGATATAGCCACAGCACATACATAACCTGTGTGACCACTCATGGTCTTACAGGTACCTGTCTTGACGTCCCATAGTCTCACCGTCTAATCATAACTTCCCGATACGATGAACTCTGAATCACTGGATATTGCCACAGATAATACATAATGTGTGTGACCACTCATGGTCTTACAGGTACCTGTCTTGACGTCCCATAGTCTCACCGTCTTATCATCACTTCCCGATACGATGAACTCTGAATCACTGGATATAGCCACAGCACATACATAACCTGTGTGACCACTCATGGTCTTACAGGTACCTGTCTTGACGTCCCATAGTCTCACCGTCTTATCATCACTTCCCGATACGATGAACTCTGAATCACTGGATATAGCCACAGATAATACATAACTAGTGTGACCACTCATGGTCTTACAGGTACCTGTCTTGACGTCCCATAGTCTCACCGTATAATCATAACTTCCCGATACGATGAACTCTGAATCACTGGATATTGCCACAGATAATACATAATGTGTGTGACCACTCATGGTCTTACAGGTACCTGTCTTGACGTCCCATAGTCTCACCGTCTAATCATAACTTCCCGATACGATGAACTCTGAATCACTGGATATAGCCACAGCATATACATAACCTGTGTGACCACTCATGGTCTTACAGGTACCTGTCTTGACGTCCCATAGTCTCACCGTCTTATCATGACTTCCCGATACGATGAACTCTGAATCACTGGATATAGCCACAGCATATACACAACTAGTGTGACCACTCATGGTCTTACAGGTACCTGTCTTGACGTCCCATAGTCTCACCGTCTAATCTGCACTTCCCGATACGATGAACTCTGAATCACTGGATATAGCCGCAGTATATACATAACTAGTGTGACCACTCATGGTCTTACAGGTACCTGTCTTGACGTCCCATAGTCTCACCGTATTATCTAAACTTCCCGATACGATGAACTCTGAATCACTGGATATAGCCACAGATAATACATAATGTGTGTGACCACTCATGGTCTTACAGGTACCTGTCTTGACGTCCCATAGTCTCACCGTCTAATCTGCACTTCCCGATACGATGAACTCTGAATCACTGGATATAGCCGCAGTATATACATAACTAGTGTGACCACTCATGGTCTTACAGGTACCTGTCTTGACGTCCCATAGTCTCACCGTCTTATCATGACTTCCCGATACGATGAACTCTGAATCACTGGATATAGCCACAGATAATACATAATGTGTGTGACCACTCATGGTCTTACAGGTACCTGTCTTGACGTCCCATAGTCTCACCGTCTAATCTGCACTTCCCGATACGATGAACTCTGAATTACTGCATATAACCACAGCATATACATAATGTGTGTGACCACTCATGGTCTTACAGGTACCTGTCTTGACGTCCCATAGTCTCACCGTATTATCTAAACTTCCCGATACGATGAACTCTGAATCACTGGATATAGCCACAGATAATACATAATGTGTGTGACCACTCATGGTCTTACAGGTACCTGTCTTGACGTCCCATAGTCTCACCGTCTAATCATGACTTCCCGATACGAAGAACTCTGAATCACTGGATATAGCCACAGCATATACATAACCTGTGTGACCACTCATGGTCTTACAGGTACCTGTCTTGACGTCCCATAGTCTCACCGTCTTATCATGACTTCCCGATACGATGAACTCTGAATCACTGGATATTGCCACAGATAATACATAATGTGTGTGACCACTCATGGTCTTACAGGTACCTGTCTTGACGTCCCATAGTCTCACCGTCTTATCATCACTTCCCGATACGATGAACTCTGAATCACTGGATATAGTCACATCATATAAAACATTAGTGTGACCACTCATGGTCTTACAGGTACCTGTCTTGACGTCCCATAGTCTCACCGTCTAATCATAACTTCCCGATACGATGAACTCTGAATCACTGGATATTGCCACAGATAATACATAATGTGTGTGACCACTCATGGTCTTACAGGTACCTGTCTTGACGTCCCATAGTCTCACCGTCTTATCATCACTTCCCGATACGATGAACTCTGAATCACTGGATATAGCCACAGATAATACATAACTAGTGTGACCACTCATGGTCTTACAGGTACCTGTCTTGACGTCCCATAGTCTCACCGTATTATCTAAACTTCCCGATACGATGAACTCTGAATCACTGGATATAGCCACAGATAATACATAATGTGTGTGACCACTCATGGTCTTACAGGTACCTGTCTTGACGTCCCATAGTCTCACCGTCTAATCATGACTTCCCGATACGAAGAACTCTGAATCACTGGATATAGCCACAGCATATACATAACCTGTGTGACCACTCATGGTCTTACAGGTACCTGTCTTGACGTCCCATAGTCTCACCGTCTTATCATGACTTCCCGATACGATGAACTCTGAATCACTGGATATAGCCGCAGTATATACATAACTAGTGTGACCACTCATGGTCTTACAGGTACCTGTCTTGACGTCCCATAGTCTCACCGTATTATCTAAACTTCCCGATACGATGAACTCTGAATCACTGGATATAGCCACAGATAATACATAATGTGTGTGACCACTCATGGTCTTACAGGTACCTGTCTTGACGTCCCATAGTCTCACCGTATTATCTAAACTTCCCGATACGATGAACTCTGAATCACTGGATATAGCCACAGATAATACATAATGTGTGTGACCACTCATGGTCTTACAGGTACCTGTCTTGACGTCCCATAGTCTCACCGTCTAATCATGACTTCCCGATACGAAGAACTCTGAATCACTGGATATAGCCACAGCATATACATAACCTGTGTGACCACTCATGGTCTTACAGGTACCTGTCTTGACGTCCCATAGTCTCACCGTCTTATCATGACTTCCCGATACGATGAACTCTGAATCACTGGATATTGCCACAGATAATACATAATGTGTGTGACCACTCATGGTCTTACAGGTACCTGTCTTGACGTCCCATAGTCTCACCGTCTTATCATCACTTCCCGATACGATGAACTCTGAATCACTGGATATAGTCACATCATATAAAACATTAGTGTGACCACTCATGGTCTTACAGGTACCTGTCTTGACGTCCCATAGTCTCACCGTCTAATCATAACTTCCCGATACGATGAACTCTGAATCACTGGATATTGCCACAGATAATACATAATGTGTGTGACCACTCATGGTCTTACAGGTACCTGTCTTGACGTCCCATAGTCTCACCGTCTTATCATCACTTCCCGATACGATGAACTCTGAATCACTGGATATAGCCACAGATAATACATAACTAGTGTGACCACTCATGGTCTTACAGGTACCTGTCTTGACGTCCCATAGTCTCACCGTCTTATCATCACTTCCCGATACGATGAACTCTGAATCACTGGATATAGCCACAGATAATACATAATGTGTGTGACCACTCATGGTCTTACAGGTACCTGTCTTGACGTCCCATAGTCTCACCGTCTAATCATGACTTCCCGATACGATGAATTCTGAATCACTGGATATAACAACAGCACATACATAACCTGTGTGACCACTCATGGTCTTACAGGTACCTGTCTTGACGTCCCATAGTCTCACCGTCTAATCATGACTTCCCGATACGATGAACTCTGAATCACTGGATATTGCCACAGATAATACATAATGTGTGTGACCACTCATGGTCTTACAGGTACCTGTCTTGACGTCCCATAGTCTCACCGTCTTATCATCACTTCCCGATACGATGAACTCTGAATCACTGGATATAGCCACAGATAATACATAACTAGTGTGACCACTCATGGTCTTACAGGTACCTGTCTTGACGTCCCATAGTCTCACCGTCTAATCATAACTTCCCGATACGATGAACTCTGAATCACTGGATATAGCCACAGATAATACATAACTAGTGTGACCACTCATGGTCTTACAGGTACCTGTCTTGACGTCCCATAGTCTCACCGTATAATCATAACTTCCCGATACGATGAACTCTGAATCACTGGATATTGCCACAGATAATACATAATGTGTGTGACCACTCATGGTCTTACAGGTACCTGTCTTGACGTCCCATAGTCTCACCGTCTTATCATCACTTCCCGATACGATGAACTCTGAATCACTGGATATAGCCACAGCATATACATAACCTGTGTGACCACTCATGGTCTTACAGGTACCTGTCTTGACGTCCCATAGTCTCACCGTCTAATCATGACTTCCCGATACGAAGAACTCTGAATCACTGGATATTGCCACAGATAATACATAATGTGTGTGACCACTCATGGTCTTACAGGTACCTGTCTTGACGTCCCATAGTCTCACCGTCTAATCATAACTTCCCGATACGATGAACTCTGAATCACTGGATATAGCCACAGATAATACATAACTAGTGTGACCACTCATGGTCTTACAGGTACCTGTCTTGACGTCCCATAGTCTCACCGTCTAATCATAACTTCCCGATACGATGAACTCTGAATCACTGGATATAGCCACAGATAATACATAACTAGTGTGACCACTCATGGTCTTACAGGTACCTGTCTTGACGTCCCATAGTCTCACCGTCTAATCATGACTTCCCGATACGATGAATTCTGAATCACTGGATATAACAACAGCACATACATAACCTGTGTGACCACTCATGGTCTTACAGGTACCTGTCTTGACGTCCCATAGTCTCACCGTCTAATCATGACTTCCCGATACGATGAACTCTGAATCACTGGATATTGCCACAGATAATACATAATGTGTGTGACCACTCATGGTCTTACAGGTACCTGTCTTGACGTCCCATAGTCTCACCGTCTTATCATCACTTCCCGATACGATGAACTCTGAATCACTGGATATAGCCACAGCACATACATAACCTGTGTGACCACTCATGGTCTTACAGGTACCTGTCTTGACGTCCCATAGTCTCACCGTCTAATCATAACTTCCCGATACGATGAACTCTGAATCACTGGATATTGCCACAGATAATACATAATGTGTGTGACCACTCATGGTCTTACAGGTACCTGTCTTGACGTCCCATAGTCTCACCGTCTTATCATCACTTCCCGATACGATGAACTCTGAATCACTGGATATAGCCACAGCACATACATAACCTGTGTGACCACTCATGGTCTTACAGGTACCTGTCTTGACGTCCCATAGTCTCACCGTCTTATCATCACTTCCCGATACGATGAACTCTGAATCACTGGATATAGCCACAGATAATACATAACTAGTGTGACCACTCATGGTCTTACAGGTACCTGTCTTGACGTCCCATAGTCTCACCGTATAATCATAACTTCCCGATACGATGAACTCTGAATCACTGGATATTGCCACAGATAATACATAATGTGTGTGACCACTCATGGTCTTACAGGTACCTGTCTTGACGTCCCATAGTCTCACCGTCTAATCATAACTTCCCGATACGATGAACTCTGAATCACTGGATATAGCCACAGCATATACATAACCTGTGTGACCACTCATGGTCTTACAGGTACCTGTCTTGACGTCCCATAGTCTCACCGTCTAATCATGACTTCCCGATACGAAGAACTCTGAATCACTGGATATAGCCACAGCATATACATAATGTGTGTGACCACTCATGGTCTTACAGGTACCTGTCTTGACGTCCCATAGTCTCACCGTCTTATCATGACTTCCCGATACGATGACTCTGAATCACTGGATATAGCCACAGATAATACATAACTAGTGTGACCACTCATGGTCTTACAGGTACCTGTCTTGACGTCCCATAGTCTCACCGTATAATCATAACTTCCCGATACGATGAACTCTGAATCACTGGATATAGCCACAGTATATACATAACTAGTGTGACAACTCATGGTCTTACAGGTACCTGTCTTGACGTCCCATAGTCTCACCGTCTAATCATCACTTCCCGATACGATGAACTCTGAATCACTGGATATAGCCACAGCATATACATAACCTGTGTGACCACTCATGGTCTTACAGGTACCTGTCTTGACGTCCCATAGTCTCACCGTCTAATCATAACTTCCCGATACGATGAACTCTGAATCACTGGATATTGCCACAGATAATACATTACTAGTGTGACCACTCATGGTCTTACAGGTACCTGTCTTGACGTCCCATAGTCTCACCGTCTAATCATAACTTCCCGATACGATGAACTCTGAATCACTGGATATAGCCACAGATAATACATAACTAGTGTGACCACTCATGGTCTTACAGGTACCTGTCTTGACGTCCCATAGTCTCACCGTATTATCTCTACTTCACGATACGATGAACTCTGAATCACTGGATATAGCCACAGATAATACATAACTAGTGTGACCACTCATGGTCTTACAGGTACCTGTCTTGACGTCCCATAGTCTCACCGTCTAATCATAACTTCCCGATACGATGAACTCTGAATCACTGGATATAGCCACAGATAATACATAACTAGTGTGACCACTCATGGTCTTACAGGTACCTGTCTTGACGTCCCATAGTCTCACCGTCTTATCATGACTTCCCGATACGATGAACTCTGAATCACTGGATATAACAACAGCACATACATAACCTGTGTGACCACTCATGGTCTTACAGGTACCTGTCTTGACGTCCCATAGTCTCACCGTCTAATCATGACTTCCCGATACGATGAACTCTGAATCACTGGATATAGCCACAGCATATACATAACCTGTGTGACCACTCATGGTCTTACAGGTACCTGTCTTGACGTCCCATAGTCTCACCGTCTTATCATTACTTCCCGATACGATGAACTCTGAATCACTGGATATAACAACAGCACATACATAATGTGTGTGACCACTCATGGTCTTACAGGTACCTGTCTTGACGTCCCATAGTCTCACCGTCTAATCATAACTTCCCGATACGATGAACTCTGAATTACTGCATATAACCACAGCATATACATAATGTGTGTGACCACTCATGGTCTTACAGGTACCTGTCTTGACGTCCCATAGTCTCACCGTCTAATCATAACTTCCCGATACGATGAACTCTGAATTACTGCATATAACCACAGCATATACATAATGTGTGTGACCACTCATGGTCTTACAGGTACCTGTCTTGACGTCCCATAGTCTCAACGTCTAATCATAACTTCCCGATACGATGAACTCTGAATCACTGGATATAGCCACAGCATATACATAATGTGTGTGACCACTCATGGTCTTACAGGTACCTGTCTTGACGTCCCATAGTCTCACCGTCTTATCATTACTTCCCGATACGATGAACTCTGAATCACTGGATATAGCCACAGATAATACATAACTAGTGTGACCACTCATGGTCTTACAGGTACCTGTCTTGACGTCCCATAGTCTCACCGTCTTATCATGACTTCCCGATACGATGAACTCTGAATCACTGGATATAACAACAGCACATACATAACCTGTGTGACCACTCATGGTCTTACAGGTACCTGTCTTGACGTCCCATAGTCTCACCGTCTAATCATGACTTCCCGATACGATGAACTCTGAATCACTGGATATAGCCACAGCATATACATAACCTGTGTGACCACTCATGGTCTTACAGGTACCTGTCTTGACGTCCCATAGTCTCACCGTCTTATCATTACTTCCCGATACGATGAACTCTGAATCACTGGATATAACAACAGCACATACATAATGTGTGTGACCACTCATGGTCTTACAGGTACCTGTCTTGACGTCCCATAGTCTCACCGTCTAATCATGACTTCCCGATACGATGAACTCTGAATCACTGGATATAGCCACAGCATATACATAACCTGTGTGACCACTCATGGTCTTACAGGTACCTGTCTTGACGTCCCATAGTCTCACCGTCTTATCATTACTTCCCGATACGATGAACTCTGAATCACTGGATATAACAACAGCACATACATAATGTGTGTGACCACTCATGGTCTTACAGGTACCTGTCTTGACGTCCCATAGTCTCACCGTCTAATCATAACTTCCCGATACGATGAACTCTGAATTACTGCATATAACCACAGCATATACATAATGTGTGTGACCACTCATGGTCTTACAGGTACCTGTCTTGACGTCCCATAGTCTCACCGTCTAATCATAACTTCCCGATACGATGAACTCTGAATCACTGGATATAGCCACAGATAATACATAATGTGTGTGACCACTCATGGTCTTACAGGTACCTGTCTTGACGTCCCATAGTCTCACCGTCTTATCATTACTTCCCGATACGATGAACTCTGAATCACTGGATATAACAACAGCATATACATAATGTGTGTGACCACTCATGGTCTTACAGGTACCTGTCTTGACGTCCCATAGTCTCACCGTCTAATAATAACTTCCCGATACGATGAACTCTGAATCACTGGATATAACAACAGCACATACATAATGTGTGTGACCACTCATGGTCTTACAGGTACCTGTCTTGACGTCCCATAGTCTCACCGTCTAATCATAACTTCCCGATACGATGAACTCTGAATTACTGGATATAACCACAGCATATACATAATGTGTGTGACCACTCATGGTCTTACAGGTACCTGTCTTGACGTCCCATAGTCTCACCGTCTAATAATAACTTCCCGATACGATGAACTCTGAATCACTGGATATAACAACAGCACATACATAATGTGTGTGACCACTCATGGTCTTACAGGTACCTGTCTTGACGTCCCATAGTCTCACCGTCTAATCATAACTTCCCGATACGATGAACTCTGAATCACTGGATATAACAACAGCACATACATAATGTGTGTGACCACTCATGGTCTTACAGGTACCTGTCTTGACGTCCCATAGTCTCACCGTCTAATCATGACTTCCCGATACGATGAACTCTGAATCACTGGATATAGCCACAGCATATACATAATGTGTGTGACCACTCATGGTCTTACAGGTACCTGTCTTGACGTCCCATAGTCTCACCGTCTTATCATCACTTCCCGATACGATGAACTCTGAATCACTGGATATAGCCACAGCATATACATTACTAGTGTGACCACTCATGGTCTTACAGGTACCTGTCTTGACGTCCCATAGTCTCACCGTCTAATCATAACTTCCCGATACGATGAACTCTGAATCACTGGATATAGCCACAGATAATACATAACTAGTGTGACCACTCATGGTCTTACAGGTACCTGTCTTGACGTCCCATAGTCTCACCGTATTATCTCTACTTCACGATACGATGAACTCTGAATCACTGGATATAGCCACAGATAATACATAACTAGTGTGACCACTCATGGTCTTACAGGTACCTGTCTTGACGTCCCATAGTCTCACCGTCTTATCATCACTTCCCGATACGATGAACTCTGAATCACTGGATATAGCCACAGATAATACATAACTAGTGTGACCACTCATGGTCTTACAGGTACCTGTCTTGACGTCCCATAGTCTCACCGTATAATCATAACTTCCCGATACGATGAATTCTGAATCACTGGATATAACAACAGCACATACATAACCTGTGTGACCACTCATGGTCTTACAGGTACCTGTCTTGACGTCCCATAGTCTCACCGTCTAATCATGACTTCCCGATACGATGAACTCTGAATCACTGGATATTGCCACAGATAATACATAATGTGTGTGACCACTCATGGTCTTACAGGTACCTGTCTTGACGTCCCATAGTCTCACCGTCTTATCATCACTTCCCGATACGATGAACTCTGAATCACTGGATATAGCCACAGCACATACAAAACCTGTGTGACCACTCATGGTCTTACAGGTACCTGTCTTGACGTCCCATAGTCTCACCGTCTAATCATAACTTCCCGATACGATGAACTCTGAATCACTGGATATAGCCACAGATAATACATAACTAGTGTGACCACTCATGGTCTTACAGGTACCTGTCTTGACGTCCCATAGTCTCACCGTATAATCATAACTTCCCGATACGATGAACTCTGAATCACTGGATATTGCCACAGATAATACATAATGTGTGTGACCACTCATGGTCTTACAGGTACCTGTCTTGACGTCCCATAGTCTCACCGTCTTATCATCACTTCCCGATACGATGAACTCTGAATCACTGGATATAGCCACAGCATATACATAACCTGTGTGACCACTCATGGTCTTACAGGTACCTGTCTTGACGTCCCATAGTCTCACCGTCTAATCATGACTTCCCGATACGAAGAACTCTGAATCACTGGATATAGCCACAGCATATACATAATGTGTGTGACCACTCATGGTCTTACAGGTACCTGTCTTGACGTCCCATAGTCTCACCGTCTTATCATGACTTCCCGATACGATGAACTCTGAATCACTGGATATAGCCACAGATAATACATAACTAGTGTGACCACTCATGGTCTTACAGGTACCTGTCTTGACGTCCCATAGTCTCACCGTATAATCATAACTTCCCGATACGATGAACTCTGAATCACTGGATATAGCCACAGTATATACATAACTAGTGTGACAACTCATGGTCTTACAGGTACCTGTCTTGACGTCCCATAGTCTCACCGTCTAATCATCACTTCCCGATACGATGAACTCTGAATCACTGGATATAGCCACAGCATATACATAACCTGTGTGACCACTCATGGTCTTACAGGTACCTGTCTTGACGTCCCATAGTCTCACCGTCTTATCATTACTTCCCGATACGATGAACTCTGAATCACTGGATATTGCCACAGATAATACATAATGTGTGTGACCACTCATGGTCTTACAGGTACCTGTCTTGACGTCCCATAGTCTCACCGTCTTATCATCACTTCCCGATACGATGAACTCTGAATCACTGGATATAGCCACAGCATATACATAACCTGTGTGACCACTCATGGTCTTACAGGTACCTGTCTTGACGTCCCATAGTCTCACCGTCTAATCATGACTTCCCGATACGATGAACTCTGAATCACTGGATATAGCCACAGATAATACATAACTAGTGTGACCACTCATGGTCTTACAGGTACCTGTCTTGACGTCCCATAGTCTCACCGTCTAATCATAACTTCCCGATACGATGAACTCTGAATCACTGGATATAGCCACAGATAATACATAACTAGTGTGACCACTCATGGTCTTACAGGTACCTGTCTTGACGTCCCATAGTCTCACCGTCTTATCATGACTTCCCGATACGATGAACTCTGAATCACTGGATATAACAACAGCACATACATAACCTGTGTGACCACTCATGGTCTTACAGGTACCTGTCTTGACGTCCCATAGTCTCACCGTCTAATCATGACTTCCCGATACGATGAACTCTGAATCACTGGATATAGCCACAGCATATACATAACCTGTGTGACCACTCATGGTCTTACAGGTACCTGTCTTGACGTCCCATAGTCTCACCGTCTTATCATTACTTCCCGATACGATGAACTCTGAATCACTGGATATAACAACAGCACATACATAATGTGTGTGACCACTCATGGTCTTACAGGTACCTGTCTTGACGTCCCATAGTCTCACCGTCTAATCATAACTTCCCGATACGATGAACTCTGAATTACTGCATATAACCACAGCATATACATAATGTGTGTGACCACTCATGGTCTTACAGGTACCTGTCTTGACGTCCCATAGTCTCACCGTCTAATCATAACTTCCCGATACGATGAACTCTGAATCACTGGATATAGCCACAGATAATACATAATGTGTGTGACCACTCATGGTCTTACAGGTACCTGTCTTGACGTCCCATAGTCTCACCGTCTTATCATTACTTCCCGATACGATGAACTCTGAATCACTGGATATAACAACAGCATATACATAATGTGTGTGACCACTCATGGTCTTACAGGTACCTGTCTTGACGTCCCATAGTCTCACCGTCTAATAATAACTTCCCGATACGATGAACTCTGAATCACTGGATATAACAACAGCATATACATAATGTGTGTGACCACTCATGGTCTTACAGGTACCTGTCTTGACGTCCCATAGTCTCACCGTCTAATCATGACTTCCCGATACGATGAACTCTGAATCACTGGATATTGCCACAGATAATACATAATGTGTGTGACCACTCATGGTCTTACAGGTACCTGTCTTGACGTCCCATAGTCTCACCGTCTAATCATGACTTCCCGATACGATGAACTCTGAATCACTGGATATTGCCACAGATAATACATAATGTGTGTGACCACTCATGGTCTTACAGGTACCTGTCTTGACGTCCCATAGTCTCACCGTCTAATCATAACTTCCCGATACGATGAACTCTGAATCACTGGATATAACAACAGCACATACATAATGTGTGTGACCACTCATGGTCTTACAGGTACCTGTCTTGACGTCCCATAGTCTCACCGTCTAATCATGACTTCCCGATACGATGAACTCTGAATCACTGGATATAGCCACAGCATATACATAATGTGTGTGACCACTCATGGTCTTACAGGTACCTGTCTTGACGTCCCATAGTCTCACCGTCTAATCATGACTTCCCGATACGATGAACTCTGAATCACTGGATATAGCCACAGCATATACATTACTAGTGTGACCACTCATGGTCTTACAGGTACCTGTCTTGACGTCCCATAGTCTCACCGTCTAATCATAACTTCCCGATACGATGAACTCTGAATCACTGGATATAGCCACAGATAATACATAACTAGTGTGACCACTCATGGTCTTACAGGTACCTGTCTTGACGTCCCATAGTCTCACCGTCTAATCATAACTTCCCGATACGATGAACTCTGAATCACTGGATATAACAACAGCACATACATAATGTGTGTGACCACTCATGGTCTTACAGGTACCTGTCTTGACGTCCCATAGTCTCACCGTCTAATCATGACTTCCCGATACGATGAACTCTGAATCACTGGATATAGCCACAGCATATACATAATGTGTGTGACCACTCATGGTCTTACAGGTACCTGTCTTGACGTCCCATAGTCTCACCGTCTTATCATCACTTCCCGATACGATGAACTCTGAATCACTGGATATAGCCACAGCATATACATTACTAGTGTGACCACTCATGGTCTTACAGGTACCTGTCTTGACGTCCCATAGTCTCACCGTCTAATCATAACTTCCCGATACGATGAACTCTGAATCACTGGATATAGCCACAGATAATACATAACTAGTGTGACCACTCATGGTCTTACAGGTACCTGTCTTGACGTCCCATAGTCTCACCGTATTATCTCTACTTCACGATACGATGAACTCTGAATCACTGGATATAGCCACAGCATATACATAACCTGTGTGACCACTCATGGTCTTACAGGTACCTGTCTTGACGTCCCATAGTCTCACCGTCTTATCATGACTTCCCGATACGATGAACTCTGAATCACTGGATATAACAACAGCACATACATAACCTGTGTGACCACTCATGGTCTTACAGGTACCTGTCTTGACGTCCCATAGTCTCACCGTCTAATCATGACTTCCCGATACGATGAACTCTGAATCACTGGATATAGCCACAGCATATACATAACCTGTGTGACCACTCATGGTCTTACAGGTACCTGTCTTGACGTCCCATAGTCTCACCGTCTTATCATTACTTCCCGATACGATGAACTCTGAATCACTGGATATAACAACAGCACATACATAATGTGTGTGACCACTCATGGTCTTACAGGTACCTGTCTTGACGTCCCATAGTCTCACCGTCTAATCATAACTTCCCGATACGATGAACTCTGAATTACTGCATATAACCACAGCATATACATAATGTGTGTGACCACTCATGGTCTTACAGGTACCTGTCTTGACGTCCCATAGTCTCACCGTCTAATCATAACTTCCCGATACGATGAACTCTGAATCACTGGATATAGCCACAGATAATACATAATGTGTGTGACCACTCATGGTCTTACAGGTACCTGTCTTGACGTCCCATAGTCTCACCGTCTTATCATTACTTCCCGATACGATGAACTCTGAATCACTGGATATAACAACAGCATATACATAATGTGTGTGACCACTCATGGTCTTACAGGTACCTGTCTTGACGTCCCATAGTCTCACCGTCTAATAATAACTTCCCGATACGATGAACTCTGAATCACTGGATATAACAACAGCATATACATAATGTGTGTGACCACTCATGGTCTTACAGGTACCTGTCTTGACGTCCCATAGTCTCACCGTCTAATCATGACTTCCCGATACGATGAACTCTGAATCACTGGATATTGCCACAGATAATACATAATGTGTGTGACCACTCATGGTCTTACAGGTACCTGTCTTGACGTCCCATAGTCTCACCGTCTAATCATGACTTCCCGATACGATGAACTCTGAATCACTGGATATTGCCACAGATAATACATAATGTGTGTGACCACTCATGGTCTTACAGGTACCTGTCTTGACGTCCCATAGTCTCACCGTCTAATCATAACTTCCCGATACGATGAACTCTGAATCACTGGATATAACAACAGCACATACATAATGTGTGTGACCACTCATGGTCTTACAGGTACCTGTCTTGACGTCCCATAGTCTCACCGTCTAATCATGACTTCCCGATACGATGAACTCTGAATCACTGGATATAGCCACAGCATATACATAATGTGTGTGACCACTCATGGTCTTACAGGTACCTGTCTTGACGTCCCATAGTCTCACCGTCTAATCATGACTTCCCGATACGATGAACTCTGAATCACTGGATATAGCCACAGCATATACATTACTAGTGTGACCACTCATGGTCTTACAGGTACCTGTCTTGACGTCCCATAGTCTCACCGTCTAATCATAACTTCCCGATACGATGAACTCTGAATCACTGGATATAGCCACAGATAATACATAACTAGTGTGACCACTCATGGTCTTACAGGTACCTGTCTTGACGTCCCATAGTCTCACCGTCTAATCATAACTTCCCGATACGATGAACTCTGAATCACTGGATATAACAACAGCACATACATAATGTGTGTGACCACTCATGGTCTTACAGGTACCTGTCTTGACGTCCCATAGTCTCACCGTCTAATCATGACTTCCCGATACGATGAACTCTGAATCACTGGATATAGCCACAGCATATACATAATGTGTGTGACCACTCATGGTCTTACAGGTACCTGTCTTGACGTCCCATAGTCTCACCGTCTTATCATCACTTCCCGATACGATGAACTCTGAATCACTGGATATAGCCACAGCATATACATTACTAGTGTGACCACTCATGGTCTTACAGGTACCTGTCTTGACGTCCCATAGTCTCACCGTCTAATCATAACTTCCCGATACGATGAACTCTGAATCACTGGATATAGCCACAGATAATACATAACTAGTGTGACCACTCATGGTCTTACAGGTACCTGTCTTGACGTCCCATAGTCTCACCGTATTATCTCTACTTCACGATACGATGAACTCTGAATCACTGGATATAGCCACAGATAATACATAACTAGTGTGACCACTCATGGTCTTACAGGTACCTGTCTTGACGTCCCATAGTCTCACCGTCTTATCATCACTTCCCGATACGATGAACTCTGAATCACTGGATATAGCCACAGATAATACATAATGTGTGTGACCACTCATGGTCTTACAGGTACCTGTCTTGACGTCCCATAGTCTCACCGTCTAATCATGACTTCCCGATACGATGAATTCTGAATCACTGGATATAACAACAGCACATACATAACCTGTGTGACCACTCATGGTCTTACAGGTACCTGTCTTGACGTCCCATAGTCTCACTGTCTAATCATGACTTCCCGATACGATGAACTCTGAATCACTGGATATTGCCACAGATAATACATAATGTGTGTGACCACTCATGGTCTTACAGGTACCTGTCTTGACGTCCCATAGTCTCACCGTCTTATCATCACTTCCCGATACGATGAACTCTGAATCACTGGATATAGCCACAGCACATACATAACCTGTGTGACCACTCATGGTCTTACAGGTACCTGTCTTGACGTCCCATAGTCTCACCGTCTAATCATAACTTCCCGATACGATGAACTCTGAATCACTGGATATAGCCACAGATAATACATAACTAGTGTGACCACTCATGGTCTTACAGGTACCTGTCTTGACGTCCCATAGTCTCACCGTATTATCTCTACTTCACGATACGATGAACTCTGAATCACTGGATATAGCCACAGATAATACATAATGTGTGTGACCACTCATGGTCTTACAGGTACCTGTCTTGACGTCCCATAGTCTCACCGTCTAATCATGACTTCCCGATACGATGAACTCTGAATCACTGGATATAGCCACAGCATATACATAACCTGTGTGACCACTCATGGTCTTACAGGTACCTGTCTTGACGTCCCATAGTCTCACCGTCTTATCATTACTTCCCGATACGATGAACTCTGAATCACTGGATATAACAACAGCACATACATAATGTGTGTGACCACTCATGGTCTTACAGGTACCTGTCTTGACGTCCCATAGTCTCACCGTCTAATCATAACTTCCCGATACGATGAACTCTGAATTACTGCATATAACCACAGCATATACATAATGTGTGTGACCACTCATGGTCTTACAGGTACCTGTCTTGACGTCCCATAGTCTCACCGTCTAATCATAACTTCCCGATACGATGAACTCTGAATCACTGGATATAGCCACAGATAATACATAATGTGTGTGACCACTCATGGTCTTACAGGTACCTGTCTTGACGTCCCATAGTCTCACCGTCTTATCATTACTTCCCGATACGATGAACTCTGAATCACTGGATATAACAACAGCATATACATAATGTGTGTGACCACTCATGGTCTTACAGGTACCTGTCTTGACGTCCCATAGTCTCACCGTCTAATAATAACTTCCCGATACGATGAACTCTGAATCACTGGATATAACAACAGCATATACATAATGTGTGTGACCACTCATGGTCTTACAGGTACCTGTCTTGACGTCCCATAGTCTCACCGTCTAATCATGACTTCCCGATACGATGAACTCTGAATCACTGGATATTGCCACAGATAATACATAATGTGTGTGACCACTCATGGTCTTACAGGTACCTGTCTTGACGTCCCATAGTCTCACCGTCTAATAATAACTTCCCGATACGATGAACTCTGAATCACTGGATATAACAACAGCACATACATAATGTGTGTGACCACTCATGGTCTTACAGGTACCTGTCTTGACGTCCCATAGTCTCACCGTCTAATCATAACTTCCCGATACGATGAACTCTGAATCACTGGATATAACAACAGCACATACATAATGTGTGTGACCACTCATGGTCTTACAGGTACCTGTCTTGACGTCCCATAGTCTCACCGTCTAATCATGACTTCCCGATACGATGAACTCTGAATCACTGGATATAGCCACAGCATATACATAATGTGTGTGACCACTCATGGTCTTACAGGTACCTGTCTTGACGTCCCATAGTCTCACCGTCTTATCATCACTTCCCGATACGATGAACTCTGAATCACTGGATATAGCCACAGCATATACATTACTAGTGTGACCACTCATGGTCTTACAGGTACCTGTCTTGACGTCCCATAGTCTCACCGTCTAATCATAACTTCCCGATACGATGAACTCTGAATCACTGGATATAGCCACAGATAATACATAACTAGTGTGACCACTCATGGTCTTACAGGTACCTGTCTTGACGTCCCATAGTCTCACCGTATTATCTCTACTTCACGATACGATGAACTCTGAATCACTGGATATAGCCACAGATAATACAGAATCTGTGAGACCACTCATGGTCTTACAGGTACCTGTCTTGACGTCCCATAGTCTCACCGTCTAATCATAACTTCCCGATATGATGAACTCTGAATCACTGGATATAGCCACAGCATATACAACATTAGTGTGACCACTCATGGTCTTACAGGTACCTGTCTTGACGTCCCATAGTATCACCGTCTAATCTACACTTCCCGATACGATGAACTCTGAATCACTGGATATAGCCACAGCATATACAACACTAGTGTGACCACTCATGGTCTTACAGGTACCTGTCTTGACGTCCCATAGTCTCACCGTATTATAATAACTTCCCGATACGATGAACTCTGAATCACTGGATATAGCCACAGCATATACATAATGTGTGTGACCACTCATGGTCTTACAGGTACCTGTCTTGACGTCCCATAGTCTCACCGTCTAATCATGACTTCCCGATACGATGAACTCTGAATCACTGGATATTGCCACAGATAATACATAATGTGTGTGACCACTCATGGTCTTACAGGTACCTGTCTTGACGTCCCATAGTCTCACCGTCTTATCATCACTTCCCGATACGATGAACTCTGAATCACCGGATACAGCCACAGATAATACATAACTAGTGTGACCACTCATGGTCTTACAGGTACCTGTCTTGACGTCCCATAGTCTCACCGTCTTATCATCACTTCCCGATACGATGAACTCTGAATCACTGGATATAGCCACAGCATATACATAACCTGTGTGACCACTCATGGTCTTACAGGTACCTGTCTTGACGTCCCATAGTCTCACCGTCTTATCATCACTTCCCGATACGATGAACTCTGAATTACTGGATATAGCCACAGTATTTACACAACTTGTGTGACCACTCATGGTCTTACAGGAACCTGTCTTGACGTCCCATAGTCTCACCGTCTAATCATAACTTCCCGATACGATGAACTCTGAATCACTGGATATAGCCACAGATAATACATAACTAGTGTGACCACTCATGGTCTTACAGGTACCTGTCTTGACGTCCCATAGTCTCACCGTATAATCATAACTTCCCGATACGATGAACTCTGAATCACTGGATATAGCCACAGCATATACAACATTAGTGTGACCACTCATGGTCTTACAGGTACCTGTCTTGACGTCCCATAGTCTCACCGTCTAATCATAACTTCCCGATACGATGAACTCTGAATCACTGGATATAGCCACAGCATATACATAATGTGTGTGACCACTCATGGTCTTACAGGTACCTGTCTTGACGTCCCATAGTCTCACCGTCTTATCATCACTTCCCGATACGATGAACTCTGAATTACTGGATATAGCCACAGTATTTACACAACTTGTGTGACCACTCATGGTCTTACAGGAACCTGTCTTGACGTCCCATAGTCTCACCGTCTAATCATAACTTCCCGATATGATGAACTCTGAATCACTGGATATAACAACAGCACATACATAATGTGTGTGACCACTCATGGTCTTACAGGTACCTGTCTTGACGTCCCATAGTCTCACCGTCTTATCATGACTTCCCGATACGATGAACTCTGAATCACTGGATATAACAACAGCACATACATAACCTGTGTGACCACTCATGGTCTTACAGGTACCTGTCTTGACGTCCCATAGTCTCACCGTCTAATCATGACTTCCCGATACGATGAACTCTGAATCACTGGATATAGCCACAGCATATACATAACCTGTGTGACCACTCATGGTCTTACAGGTACCTGTCTTGACGTCCCATAGTCTCACCGTCTTATCATTACTTCCCGATACGATGAACTCTGAATTACTGGATATAGCCACAGCATATACATAATGTGTGTGACCACTCATGGTCTTACAGGTACCTGTCTTGACGTCCCATAGTCTCACCGTATAATCATAACTTCCCGATACGATGAACTCTGAATCACTGGATATAGCCACAGCATATACAACATTAGTGTGACCACTCATGGTCTTACAGGTACCTGTCTTGACGTCCCATAGTCTCACCGTCTAATCATAACTTCCCGATACGATGAACTCTGAATCACTGGATATAGCCACAGCATATACATAATGTGTGTGACCACTCATGGTCTTACAGGTACCTGTCTTGACGTCCCATAGTCTCACCGTCTAATCATGACTTCCCGATACGATGAACTCTGAATCACTGGATATTGCCACAGATAATACATAATGTGTGTGACCACTCATGGTCTTACAGGTACCTGTCTTGACGTCCCATAGTCTCACCGTCTAATCATGACTTCCCGATACGATGAACTCTGAATCACCGGATACAGCCACAGATAATACATAACTAGTGTGACCACTCATGGTCTTACAGGTACCTGTCTTGACGTCCCATAGTCTCACCGTCTTATCATGACTTCCCGATACGATGAACTCTGAATCACTGGATATAGCCACAGCATATACATAACCTGTGTGACCACTCATGGTCTTACAGGTACCTGTCTTGACGTCCCATAGTCTCACCGTCTTATCATCACTTCCCGATACGATGAACTCTGAATTACTGGATATAGCCACAGTATTTACACAACTTGTGTGACCACTCATGGTCTTACAGGAACCTGTCTTGACGTCCCATAGTCTCACCGTCTAATCATAACTTCCCGATACGATGAACTCTGAATCACTGGATATAGCCACAGATAATACATAACTAGTGTGACCACTCATGGTCTTACAGGTACCTGTCTTGACGTCCCATAGTCTCACCGTATAATCATAACTTCCCGATACGATGAACTCTGAATCACTGGATATTGCCACAGATAATACATAATGTGTGTGACCACTCATGGTCTTACAGGTACCTGTCTTGACGTCCCATAGTCTCACCGTCTAATCATAACTTCCCGATACGATGAACTCTGAATCACTGGATATAGCCACAGCATATACATAATGTGTGTGACCACTCATGGTCTTACAGGTACCTGTCTTGACGTCCCATAGTCTCACCGTCTAATCATGACTTCCCGATACGATGAACTCTGAATCACTGGATATTGCCACAGATAATACATAATGTGTGTGACCACTCATGGTCTTACAGGTACCTGTCTTGACGTCCCATAGTCTCACCGTCTTATCATCACTTCCCGATACGATGAACTCTGAATCACCGGATACAGCCACAGATAATACATAACTAGTGTGACCACTCATGGTCTTACAGGTACCTGTCTTGACGTCCCATAGTCTCACCGTCTTATCATCACTTCCCGATACGATGAACTCTGAATCACCGGATACAGCCACAGATAATACATAACTAGTGTGACCACTCATGGTCTTACAGGTACCTGTCTTGACGTCCCATAGTCTCACCGTCTTATCATCACTTCCCGATACGATGAACTCTGAATCACTGGATATAGCCACAGCATATACATAACCTGTGTGACCACTCATGGTCTTACAGGTACCTGTCTTGACGTCCCATAGTCTCACCGTCTTATCATGACTTCCCGATACGATGAACTCTGAATTACTGGATATAGCCACAGTATTTACACAACTTGTGTGACCACTCATGGTCTTACAGGAACCTGTCTTGACGTCCCATAGTCTCACCGTCTAATCATAACTTCCCGATACGATGAACTCTGAATCACTGGATATAGCCACAGATAATACATAATGTGTGTGACCACTCATGGTCTTACAGGTACCTGTCTTGACGTCCCATAGTCTCACCGTATAATCATAACTTCCCGATACGATGAACTCTGAATCACTGGATATTGCCACAGATAATACATAACCTGTGTGACCACTCATGGTCTTACAGGTACCTGTCTTGACGTCCCATAGTCTCACCGTCTAATCTCCACTTCCCGATACGATGAACTCTGAATCACTGGATATAGTACAGCATATACATAACTAGTGTGACCACTCATGGTCTTACAGGTACCTGTCTTGACGTCCCATAGTCTCACCGTATAATCATAACTTCCCGATACGATGAACTCTGAATCACTGGATATTGCCACAGCATATACATAATGTGTGTGACCACTCATGGTCTTACAGGTACCTGTCTTGACGTCCCATAGTCTCACCGTCTAATCATGACTTCCCGATACGATGAACTCTGAATCACTGGATATAGCCACAGCATATACATAATGTGTGTGACCACTCATGGTCTTACAGGTACCTGTCTTGACGTCCCATAGTCTCACCGTCTAATCATGACTTCCCGATACGATGAACTCTGAATCACTGGATATAGCCACAGATAATACATAACCTGTGTGACCACTCATGGTCTTACAGGTACCTGTCTTGACGTCCCATAGTCTCACCGTCTAATCATGACTTCCCGATACGATGAACTCTGAATCACTGGATATTGCCACAGATAATACATAATGTGTGTGACCACTCATGGTCTTACAGGTACCTGTCTTGACGTCCCATAGTCTCACCGTCTAATCATGACTTCCCGATACGATGAACTCTGAATCACTGGATATTGCCACAGATAATACATAATGTGTGTGACCACTCATGGTCTTACAGGTACCTGTCTTGACGTCCCATAGTCTCACCGTATAATCATAACTTCCCGATACGATGAACTCTGAATCACTGGATATAGCCACAGATAATACATAACTAGTGTGACCACTCATGGTCTTACAGGTACCTGTCTTGACGTCCCATAGTCTCACCGTATAATCTCTACTTCCCGATACGAAGAACTCTGAATCACTGGATATAGCCACAGCATATACATAATGTGTGTGACCACTCATGGTCTTACAGGTACCTGTCTTGACGTCCCATAGTCTCACCGTCTTATCATCACTTCCCGATACGATGAACTCTGAATCACTGGATATAGCCACAGCATATACATAATGTGTGTGACCACTCATGGTCTTACAGGTACCTGTCTTGACGTCCCATAGTCTCACCGTCTAATCATAACTTCCCGATACGATGAACTCTGAATCACTGGATATAGCCACAGATAATACATAATGTGTGTGACCACTCATGGTCTTACAGGTACCTGTCTTGACGTCCCATAGTCTCACCGTATAATCATAACTTCCCGATACGATGAACTCTGAATCACTGGATATTGCCACAGATAATACATAACCTGTGTGACCACTCATGGTCTTACAGGTACCTGTCTTGACGTCCCATAGTCTCACCGTCTAATCTCCACTTCCCGATACGATGAACTCTGAATCACTGGATATAGTACAGCATATACATAACTAGTGTGACCACTCATGGTCTTACAGGTACCTGTCTTGACGTCCCATAGTCTCACCGTATAATCATAACTTCCCGATACGATGAACTCTGAATCACTGGATATTGCCACAGCATATACATAATGTGTGTGACCACTCATGGTCTTACAGGTACCTGTCTTGACGTCCCATAGTCTCACCGTCTAATCATGACTTCCCGATACGATGAACTCTGAATCACTGGATATAGCCACAGCACATACATAACCTGTGTGACCACTCATGGTCTTACAGGTACCTGTCTTGACGTCCCATAGTCTCACCGTCTTATCATGACTTCCCGATACGATGAACTCTGAATCACTGGATATAGCCACAGATAATACATAACTAGTGTGACCACTCATGGTCTTACAGGTAACTGTCTTGACGTCCCATAGTCTCACCGTCTTATCATGACTTCCCGATACGATGAATTCTGAATCACTGGATATAGCCACAGCATATACATAACCTGTGTGACCACTCATGGTCTTACAGGTACCTGTCTTGACGTCCCATAGTCTCACCGTCTAATCATGACTTCCCGATACGATGAACTCTGAATCACTGGATATTGCCACAGATAATACATAATGTGTGTGACCACTCATGGTCTTACAGGTACCTGTCTTGACGTCCCATAGTCTCACCGTATAATCATAACTTCCCGATACGATGAACTCTGAATCACTGGATATAGCCACAGATAATACATAACTAGTGTGACCACTCATGGTCTTACAGGTACCTGTCTTGACGTCCCATAGTCTCACCGTCTTATCATCACTTCCCGATACGATGAACTCTGAATCACTGGATATAGTCACAGCATATACAGAACTAGTGTGACCACTCATGGTCTTACAGGTACCTGTCTTGACGTCCCATAGTCTCACCGTCTAATCATAACTTCCCGATACGATGAACTCTGAATCACTGGATATAGCCACAGATAATACATAACTAGTGTGACCACTCATGGTCTTACAGGTACCTGTCTTGACGTCCCATAGTCTCACCGTCTTATCATCACTTCCCGATACGATGAACTCTGAATCACCGGATACAGCCACAGCATATAAAACATTAGTGTGACCACTCATGGTCTTACAGGTACCTGTCTTGACGTCCCATAGTCTCACCGTATAATCATAACTTCCCGATACGATGAACTCTGAATCACTGGATATAGCCACAGCATATACATAATGTGTGTGACCACTCATGGTCTTACAGGTACCTGTCTTGACGTCCCATAGTCTCACCGTCTTATCATCACTTCCCGATACGATGAACTCTGAATCACTGGATATAGCCACAGATAATACATAACTAGTGTGACCACTCATGGTCTTACAGGTACCTGTCTTGACGTCCCATAGTCTCACCGTCTAATCATAACTTCCCGATACGATGAACTCTGAATTACTGGATATAGCCACAGCATATACATAATGTGTGTGACCACTCATGGTCTTACAGGTACCTGTCTTGACGTCCCATAGTCTCACCGTATAATCATAACTTCCCGATACGATGAACTCTGAATCACTGGATATAGCCACAGATAATACATAATGTGTGTGACCACTCATGGTCTTACAGGTACCTGTCTTGACGTCCCATAGTCTCACCGTCTTATCATAACTTCCCGATACGAAGAACTCTGAATCACTGGATATAGCCACAGATAATACATAACTAGTGTGACCACTCATGGTCTTACAGGTACCTGTCTTGACGTCCCATAGTCTCACCGTCTAATCATAACTTCCCGATACGATGAACTCTGAATTACTGGATATAGCCACAGCATATACATAATGTGTGTGACCACTCATGGTCTTACAGGTACCTGTCTTGACGTCCCATAGTCTCACCGTCTAATCATAACTTCCCGATATGATGAACTCTGAATCACTGGATATAGCCACAGCATATACAACATTAGTGTGACCACTCATGGTCTTACAGGTACCTGTCTTGACGTCCCATAGTCTCACCGTCTAATCATGACTTCCCGATACGATGAACTCTGAATCACTGGATATAGCCACAGCATATACATAATGTGTGTGACCACTCATGGTCTTACAGGTACCTGTCTTGACGTCCCATAGTCTCACCGTCTTATCATAACTTCCCGATACGATGAACTCTGAATCACTGGATATAGCCACAGCATATACATTACTAGTGTGACCACTCATGGTCTTACAGGTACCTGTCTTGACGTCCCATAGTCTCACCGTCTAATCATAACTTCCCGATACGATGAACTCTGAATCACTGGATATAGCCACAGATAATACATAACTAGTGTGACCACTCATGGTCTTACAGGTACCTGTCTTGACGTCCCATAGTCTCACCGTATTATCTCTACTTCACGATACGATGAACTCTGAATCACTGGATATAGCCACAGATAATACAGAATCTGTGAGACCACTCATGGTCTTACAGGTACCTGTCTTGACGTCCCATAGTCTCACCGTCTAATCATAACTTCCCGATATGATGAACTCTGAATCACTGGATATAGCCACAGCATATACAACATTAGTGTGACCACTCATGGTCTTACAGGTACCTGTCTTGACGTCCCATAGTCTCACCGTATAATCATAACTTCCCGATACGATGAACTCTGAATCACTGGATATAGCCACAGCATATACAACATTAGTGTGACCACTCATGGTCTTACAGGTACCTGTCTTGACGTCCCATAGTCTCACCGTCTAATCATAACTTCCCGATACGATGAACTCTGAATCACTGGATATAGCCACAGCATATACATAATGTGTGTGACCACTCATGGTCTTACAGGTACCTGTCTTGACGTCCCATAGTCTCACCGTCTAATCATGACTTCCCGATACGATGAACTCTGAATCACTGGATATTGCCACAGATAATACATAATGTGTGTGACCACTCATGGTCTTACAGGTACCTGTCTTGACGTCCCATAGTCTCACCGTCTTATCATCACTTCCCGATACGATGAACTCTGAATCACCGGATACAGCCACAGATAATACATAACTAGTGTGACCACTCATGGTCTTACAGGTACCTGTCTTGACGTCCCATAGTCTCACCGTCTTATCATCACTTCCCGATACGATGAACTCTGAATCACTGGATATAGCCACAGCATATACATAACCTGTGTGACCACTCATGGTCTTACAGGTACCTGTCTTGACGTCCCATAGTCTCACCGTCTTATCATGACTTCCCGATACGATGAACTCTGAATTACTGGATATAGCCACAGTATTTACACAACTTGTGTGACCACTCATGGTCTTACAGGAACCTGTCTTGACGTCCCATAGTCTCACCGTCTAATCATAACTTCCCGATACGATGAACTCTGAATCACTGGATATAGCCACAGATAATACATAACCTGTGTGACCACTCATGGTCTTACAGGTACCTGTCTTGACGTCCCATAGTCTCACCGTCTAATCATAACTTCCCGATACGATGAACTCTGAATCACTGGATATAGCCACAGCATATACATAATGTGTGTGACCACTCATGGTCTTACAGGTACCTGTCTTGACGTCCCATAGTCTCACCGTCTAATCATGACTTCCCGATACGATGAACTCTGAATCACTGGATATAGCCACAGTATATACATAACTAGTGTGACAACTCATGGTCTTACAGGTACCTGTCTTGACGTCCCATAGTCTCACCGTCTTATCATCACTTCCCGATACGATGAACTCTGAATCACCGGATACAGCCACAGATAATACATAACTAGTGTGACCACTCATGGTCTTACAGGTACCTGTCTTGACGTCCCATAGTCTCACCGTCTTATCATCACTTCCCGATACGATGAACTCTGAATCACTGGATATAGCCACAGCATATACATAACCTGTGTGACCACTCATGGTCTTACAGGTACCTGTCTTGACGTCCCATAGTCTCACCGTCTTATCATGACTTCCCGATACGATGAACTCTGAATTACTGGATATAGCCACAGTATTTACACAACTTGTGTGACCACTCATGGTCTTACAGGAACCTGTCTTGACGTCCCATAGTCTCACCGTCTAATCATAACTTCCCGATACGATGAACTCTGAATCACTGGATATAGCCACAGATAATACATAATGTGTGTGACCACTCATGGTCTTACAGGTACCTGTCTTGACGTCCCATAGTCTCACCGTATAATCATAACTTCCCGATACGATGAACTCTGAATCACTGGATATTGCCACAGATAATACATAACCTGTGTGACCACTCATGGTCTTACAGGTACCTGTCTTGACGTCCCATAGTCTCACCGTATAATCATAACTTCCCGATACGATGAACTCTGAATCACTGGATATAGCCACAGATAATACATAACTAGTGTGACCACTCATGGTCTTACAGGTACCTGTCTTGACGTCCCATAGTCTCACCGTCTTATCATCACTTCCCGATACGATGAACTCTGAATCACTGGATATAGTCACAGCATATACATTACTAGTGTGACCACTCATGGTCTTACAGGTACCTGTCTTGACGTCCCATAGTCTCACCGTCTAATCTCCACTTCCCGATACGATGAACTCTGAATCACTGGATATAGTACAGCATATACATAACTAGTGTGACCACTCATGGTCTTACAGGTACCTGTCTTGACGTCCCATAGTCTCACCGTATAATCATAACTTCCCGATACGATGAACTCTGAATCACTGGATATTGCCACAGCATATACATAATGTGTGTGACCACTCATGGTCTTACAGGTACCTGTCTTGACGTCCCATAGTCTCACCGTCTAATCATGACTTCCCGATACGATGAACTCTGAATCACTGGATATAGCCACAGCATATACATAATGTGTGTGACCACTCATGGTCTTACAGGTACCTGTCTTGACGTCCCATAGTCTCACCGTCTTATCATGACTTCCCGATACGATGAACTCTGAATCACTGGATATAGCCACAGATAATACATAACTAGTGTGACCACTCATGGTCTTACAGGTACCTGTCTTGACGTCCCATAGTCTCACCGTATTATCTCTACTTCCCGATACGATGAACTCTGAATCACTGGATATAGCCACAGATAATACAGAATCTGTGAGACCACTCATGGTCTTACAGGTACCTGTCTTGACGTCCCATAGTCTCACCGTCTTATCATCACTTCCCGATACGATGAACTCTGAATCACTGGATATAGCCACAGATAATACATAACTAGTGTGACCACTCATGGTCTTACAGGTACCTGTCTTGACGTCCCATAGTCTCACCGTCTAATCATAACTTCCCGATACGATGAACTCTGAATCACTGGATATAGCCACAGATAATACATAACTAGTGTGACCACTCATGGTCTTACAGGTACCTGTCTTGACGTCCCATAGTCTCACCGTATTATCTCTACTTCCCGATACGATGAACTCTGAATCACTGGATATAGCCACAGCATATACACAACTAGTGTGACCACTCATGGTCTTACAGGTACCTGTCTTGACGTCCCATAGTCTCACCGTCTTATCATGACTTCCCGATACGATGAACTCTGAATCACCGGATACAGCCACAGATAATACATAACTAGTGTGACCACTCATGGTCTTACAGGTACCTGTCTTGACGTCCCATAGTCTCACCGTCTTATCATGACTTCCCGATACGATGAACTCTGAATTACTGGATATAGCCACAGTATTTACACAACTTGTGTGACCACTCATGGTCTTACAGGAACCTGTCTTGACGTCCCATAGTCTCACCGTCTAATCATAACTTCCCGATACGATGAACTCTGAATCACTGGATATAGCCACAGATAATACATAATGTGTGTGACCACTCATGGTCTTACAGGTACCTGTCTTGACGTCCCATAGTCTCACCGTATAATCATAACTTCCCGATACGATGAACTCTGAATCACTGGATATTGCCACAGATAATACATAACCTGTGTGACCACTCATGGTCTTACAGGTACCTGTCTTGACGTCCCATAGTCTCACCGTATAATCATAACTTCCCGATACGATGAACTCTGAATCACTGGATATAGCCACAGATAATACATAACTAGTGTGACCACTCATGGTCTTACAGGTACCTGTCTTGACGTCCCATAGTCTCACCGTCTTATCATCACTTCCCGATACGATGAACTCTGAATCACTGGATATAGTCACAGCATATACAGAACTAGTGTGACCACTCATGGTCTTACAGGTACCTGTCTTGACGTCCCATAGTCTCACCGTCTTATCATCACTTCCCGATACGATGAACTCTGAATCACTGGATATAGCCACAGATAATACATAACTAGTGTGACCACTCATGGTCTTACAGGTACCTGTCTTGACGTCCCATAGTCTCACCGTCTTATCATCACTTCCCGATACGATGAACTCTGAATCACTGGATATAGTCACAGCATATACAGAACTAGTGTGACCACTCATGGTCTTACAGGTACCTGTCTTGACGTCCCATAGTCTCACCGTCTAATCTCCACTTCCCGATACGATGAACTCTGAATCACTGGATATAGTACAGCATATACATAACTAGTGTGACCACTCATGGTCTTACAGGTACCTGTCTTGACGTCCCATAGTCTCACCGTATAATCATAACTTCCCGATACGATGAACTCTGAATCACTGGATATTGCCACAGCATATACATAATGTGTGTGACCACTCATGGTCTTACAGGTACCTGTCTTGACGTCCCATAGTCTCACCGTCTAATCATGACTTCCCGATACGATGAACTCTGAATCACTGGATATAGCCACAGCATATACATAATGTGTGTGACCACTCATGGTCTTACAGGTACCTGTCTTGACGTCCCATAGTCTCACCGTCTTATCATGACTTCCCGATACGATGAACTCTGAATCACTGGATATAGCCACAGATAATACATAACTAGTGTGACCACTCATGGTCTTACAGGTACCTGTCTTGACGTCCCATAGTCTCACCGTATTATCTCTACTTCCCGATACGATGAACTCTGAATCACTGGATATAGCCACAGATAATACAGAATCTGTGAGACCACTCATGGTCTTACAGGTACCTGTCTTGACGTCCCATAGTCTCACCGTCTTATCATCACTTCCCGATACGATGAACTCTGAATCACTGGATATAGCCACAGCATATACATAACCTGTGTGACCACTCATGGTCTTACAGGTACCTGTCTTGACGTCCCATAGTCTCACCGTCTAATCATAACTTCCCGATACGATGAACTCTGAATCACTGGATATAGCCACAGATAATACATAACTAGTGTGACCACTCATGGTCTTACAGGTACCTGTCTTGACGTCCCATAGTCTCACCGTATTATCTCTACTTCCCGATACGATGAACTCTGAATCACTGGATATAGCCACAGCATATACACAACTAGTGTGACCACTCATGGTCTTACAGGTACCTGTCTTGACGTCCCATAGTCTCACCGTCTTATCATGACTTCCCGATACGATGAACTCTGAATCACCGGATACAGCCACAGATAATACATAACTAGTGTGACCACTCATGGTCTTACAGGTACCTGTCTTGACGTCCCATAGTCTCACCGTCTTATCATAACTTCCCGATACGATGAACTCTGAATCACTGGATATAGCCACAGATAATACATAACTAGTGTGACCACTCATGGTCTTACAGGTACCTGTCTTGACGTCCCATAGTCTCACCGTCTAATCATAACTTCCCGATACGATGAACTCTGAATCACTGGATATAGCCACAGCATATACATAATGTGTGTGACCACTCATGGTCTTACAGGTACCTGTCTTGACGTCCCATAGTCTCACCGTCTAATCATGACTTCCCGATACGATGAACTCTGAATCACTGGATATTGCCACAGATAATACATAATGTGTGTGACCACTCATGGTCTTACAGGTACCTGTCTTGACGTCCCATAGTCTCACCGTCTAATCATAACTTCCCGATACGATGAACTCTGAATCACTGGATATAGCCACAGATAATACATAACTAGTGTGACCACTCATGGTCTTACAGGTACCTGTCTTGACGTCCCATAGTCTCACCGTCTTATCATAATTTCCCGATACGAAGAACTCTGAATCACTGGATATAGCCACAGCATATACAACATTAGTGTGACCACTCATGGTCTTACAGGTACCTGTCTTGACGTCCCATAGTCTCACCGTCTAATCATAACTTCCCGATACGATGAACTCTGAATCACTGGATATAGCCACAGCATATACATAATGTGTGTGACCACTCATGGTCTTACAGGTACCTGTCTTGACGTCCCATAGTCTCACCGTCTAATCATAACTTCCCGATACGATGAACTCTGAATCACTGGATATAGCCACAGCATATACATAATGTGTGTGACCACTCATGGTCTTACAGGTACCTGTCTTGACGTCCCATAGTCTCACCGTCTAATCATAACTTCCCGATACGATGAACTCTGAATCACTGGATATAGCCACAGATAATACATAACTAGTGTGACCACTCATGGTCTTACAGGTACCTGTCTTGACGTCCCATAGTCTCACCGTCTAATCATGACTTCCCGATACGATGAACTCTGAATCACTGGATATTGCCACAGATAATACATAATGTGTGTGACCACTCATGGTCTTACAGGTACCTGTCTTGACGTCCCATAGTCTCACCGTCTTATCATCACTTCCCGATACGATGAACTCTGAATCACCGGATACAGCCACAGATAATACATAACTAGTGTGACCACTCATGGTCTTACAGGTACCTGTCTTGACGTCCCATAGTCTCACCGTCTTATCATCACTTCCCGATACGATGAACTCTGAATCACTGGATATAGCCACAGCATATACATAACCTGTGTGACCACTCATGGTCTTACAGGTACCTGTCTTGACGTCCCATAGTCTCACCGTCTTATCATCACTTCCCGATACGATGAACTCTGAATCACCGGATACAGCCACAGATAATACATAACTAGTGTGACCACTCATGGTCTTACAGGTACCTGTCTTGACGTCCCATAGTCTCACCGTCTTATCATCACTTCCCGATACGATGAACTCTGAATCACTGGATATAGCCACAGCATATACATAACCTGTGTGACCACTCATGGTCTTACAGGTACCTGTCTTGACGTCCCATAGTCTCACCGTCTAATCATAACTTCCCGATACGATGAACTCTGAATCACTGGATATAGCCACAGCATATACATAATGTGTGTGACCACTCATGGTCTTACAGGTACCTGTCTTGACGTCCCATAGTCTCACCGTCTAATCATAACTTCCCGATACGATGAACTCTGAATCACTGGATATAGCCACAGCATATACATAATGTGTGTGACCACTCATGGTCTTACAGGTACCTGTCTTGACGTCCCATAGTCTCACCGTCTTATCATCACTTCCCGATACGATGAACTCTGAATCACTGGATATAGCCACAGATAATACATAACTAGTGTGACCACTCATGGTCTTACAGGTACCTGTCTTGACGTCCCATAGTCTCACCGTCTAATCATAACTTCCCGATACGATGAACTCTGAATCACTGGATATAGCCACAGATAATACATAACTAGTGTGACCACTCATGGTCTTACAGGTACCTGTCTTGACGTCCCATAGTCTCACCGTCTTATCATCACTTCCCGATACGATGAACTCTGAATCACCGGATACAGCCACAGCATATAAAACATTAGTGTGACCACTCATGGTCTTACAGGTACCTGTCTTGACGTCCCATAGTCTCACCGTATAATCATAACTTCCCGATACGATGAACTCTGAATCACTGGATATAGCCACAGCATATACATAATGTGTGTGACCACTCATGGTCTTACAGGTACCTGTCTTGACGTCCCATAGTCTCACCGTCTTATCATCACTTCCCGATACGATGAACTCTTAATCACTGGATATAGCCACAGATAATACAGAATCTGTGTGACCACTCATGGTCTTACAGGTACCTGTCTTGACGTCCCATAGTCTCACCGTCTTATCATGACTTCCCGATACGATGAACTCTGAATCACTGGATATAGCCACAGATAATACAGAATCTGTGTGACCACTCATGGTCTTACAGGTACCTGTCTTGACGTCCCATAGTCTCACCGTCTTATCATGACTTCCCGATACGATGAACTCTGAATCACTGGATATAGCCACAGCATATACATAATGTGTGTGACCACTCATGGTCTTACAGGTACCTGTCTTGACGTCCCATAGTCTCACCGTCTTATCATAACTTCCCGATACGATGAACTCTGAATCACTGGATATAGCCACAGATAATACATAACTAGTGTGACCACTCATGGTCTTACAGGTACCTGTCTTGACGTCCCATAGTCTCACCGTCTAATCTCCACTTCCCGATACGATGAACTCTGAATCACTGGATATAGCCACAGCATATACATTACTAGTGTGACCACTCATGGTCTTACAGGTACCTGTCTTGACGTCCCATAGTCTCACCGTCTAATCATAACTTCCCGATACGATGAACTCTGAATCACTGGATATAGCCACAGCATATACATAATGTGTGTGACCACTCATGGTCTTACAGGTACCTGTCTTGACGTCCCATAGTCTCACCGTCTTATCATCACTTCCCGATACGATGAACTCTGAATCACTGGATATAGCCACAGATAATACATAACTAGTGTGACCACTCATGGTCTTACAGGTACCTGTCTTGACGTCCCATAGTCTCACCGTCTAATCATAACTTCCCGATACGATGAACTCTGAATCACTGGATATAGCCACAGCATATACATAATGTGTGTGACCACTCATGGTCTTACAGGTACCTGTCTTGACGTCCCATAGTCTCACCGTCTAATCATGACTTCCCGATACGATGAACTCTGAATCACTGGATATTGCCACAGATAATACATAATGTGTGTGACCACTCATGGTCTTACAGGTACCTGTCTTGACGTCCCATAGTCTCACCGTCTAATCATAACTTCCCGATACGATGAACTCTGAATCACTGGATATTGCCACAGCATATACATAACCTGTGTGACCACTCATGGTCTTACAGGTACCTGTCTTGACGTCCCATAGTCTCACCGTCTTATCATCACTTCCCGATACGATGAACTCTTAATCACTGGATATAGCCACAGATAATACAGAATCTGTGTGACCACTCATGGTCTTACAGGTACCTGTCTTGACGTCCCATAGTCTCACCGTCTTATCATGACTTCCCGATACGATGAACTCTGAATCACTGGATATAGCCACAGATAATACAGAATCTGTGTGACCACTCATGGTCTTACAGGTACCTGTCTTGACGTCCCATAGTCTCACCGTCTTATCATGACTTCCCGATACGATGAACTCTGAATCACTGGATATAGCCACAGCATATACATAATGTGTGTGACCACTCATGGTCTTACAGGTACCTGTCTTGACGTCCCATAGTCTCACCGTCTTATCATAATTTCCCGATACGATGAACTCTGAATCACTGGATATAGCCACAGCATATACATTACTAGTGTGACCACTCATGGTCTTACAGGTACCTGTCTTGACGTCCCATAGTCTCACCGTCTAATCATAACTTCCCGATACGATGAACTCTGAATCACTGGATATAGCCACAGATAATACATAACTAGTGTGACCACTCATGGTCTTACAGGTACCTGTCTTGACGTCCCATAGTCTCACCGTCTAATCATAACTTCCCGATACGATGAACTCTGAATCACTGGATATAGCCACAGCATATACATAATGTGTGTGACCACTCATGGTCTTACAGGTACCTGTCTTGACGTCCCATAGTCTCACCGTCTAATCATAACTTCCCGATACGATGAACTCTGAATCACTGGATATAGCCACAGCATATACATAATGTGTGTGACCACTCATGGTCTTACAGGTACCTGTCTTGACGTCCCATAGTCTCACCGTCTAATCATGACTTCCCGATACGATGAACTCTGAATCACTGGATATTGCCACAGATAATACATAATGTGTGTGACCACTCATGGTCTTACAGGTACCTGTCTTGACGTCCCATAGTCTCACCGTCTTATCATCACTTCCCGATACGATGAACTCTGAATCACCGGATACAGCCACAGATAATACATAACTAGTGTGACCACTCATGGTCTTACAGGTACCTGTCTTGACGTCCCATAGTCTCACCGTCTTATCATGACTTCCCGATACGATGAACTCTGAATCACTGGATATAGCCACAGCATATACATAACCTGTGTGACCACTCATGGTCTTACAGGTACCTGTCTTGACGTCCCATAGTCTCACCGTCTTATCATCACTTCCCGATACGATGAACTCTGAATCACCGGATACAGCCACAGATAATACATAACTAGTGTGACCACTCATGGTCTTACAGGTACCTGTCTTGACGTCCCATAGTCTCACCGTCTTATCATCACTTCCCGATACGATGAACTCTGAATCACTGGATATAGCCACAGCATATACATAACCTGTGTGACCACTCATGGTCTTACAGGTACCTGTCTTGACGTCCCATAGTCTCACCGTCTAATCATAACTTCCCGATACGATGAACTCTGAATCACTGGATATAGCCACAGCATATACATAATGTGTGTGACCACTCATGGTCTTACAGGTACCTGTCTTGACGTCCCATAGTCTCACCGTCTAATCATAACTTCCCGATACGATGAACTCTGAATCACTGGATATAGCCACAGCATATACATAATGTGTGTGACCACTCATGGTCTTACAGGTACCTGTCTTGACGTCCCATAGTCTCACCGTCTTATCATCACTTCCCGATACGATGAACTCTGAATCACTGGATATAGCCACAGATAATACATAACTAGTGTGACCACTCATGGTCTTACAGGTACCTGTCTTGACGTCCCATAGTCTCACCGTCTAATCATAACTTCCCGATACGATGAACTCTGAATCACTGGATATAGCCACAGCATATACATAATGTGTGTGACCACTCATGGTCTTACAGGTACCTGTCTTGACGTCCCATAGTCTCACCGTCTAATCATGACTTCCCGATACGATGAACTCTGAATCACTGGATATTGCCACAGATAATACATAATGTGTGTGACCACTCATGGTCTTACAGGTACCTGTCTTGACGTCCCATAGTCTCACCGTCTAATCATAACTTCCCGATACGATGAACTCTGAATCACTGGATATTGCCACAGCATATACATAACCTGTGTGACCACTCATGGTCTTACAGGTACCTGTCTTGACGTCCCATAGTCTCACCGTCTTATCATCACTTCCCGATACGATGAACTCTTAATCACTGGATATAGCCACAGATAATACAGAATCTGTGTGACCACTCATGGTCTTACAGGTACCTGTCTTGACGTCCCATAGTCTCACCGTCTTATCATGACTTCCCGATACGATGAACTCTGAATCACTGGATATAGCCACAGATAATACAGAATCTGTGTGACCACTCATGGTCTTACAGGTACCTGTCTTGACGTCCCATAGTCTCACCGTCTTATCATGACTTCCCGATACGATGAACTCTGAATCACTGGATATAGCCACAGCATATACATAATGTGTGTGACCACTCATGGTCTTACAGGTACCTGTCTTGACGTCCCATAGTCTCACCGTCTTATCATAACTTCCCGATACGATGAACTCTGAATCACTGGATATAGCCACAGATAATACATAACTAGTGTGACCACTCATGGTCTTACAGGTACCTGTCTTGACGTCCCATAGTCTCACCGTCTAATCTCCACTTCCCGATACGATGAACTCTGAATCACTGGATATAGCCACAGCATATACATAACCTGTGTGACCACTCATGGTCTTACAGGTACCTGTCTTGACGTCCCATAGTCTCACCGTCTTATCATCACTTCCCGATACGATGAACTCTTAATCACTGGATATAGCCACAGATAATACAGAATCTGTGTGACCACTCATGGTCTTACAGGTACCTGTCTTGACGTCCCATAGTCTCACCGTCTTATCATGACTTCCCGATACGATGAACTCTGAATCACTGGATATTGCCACAGATAATACATAATGTGTGTGACCACTCATGGTCTTACAGGTACCTGTCTTGACGTCCCATAGTCTCACCGTCTAATCATAACTTCCCGATACGATGAACTCTGAATCACTGGATATAGTACAGCATATACATAATGTGTGTGACCACTCATGGTCTTACAGGTACCTGTCTTGACGTCCCATAGTCTCACCGTATTATCTCTACTTCCCGATACGATGAACTCTGAATCACTGGATATAGCCACAGATAATACAGAATCTGTGAGACCACTCATGGTCTTACAGGTACCTGTCTTGACGTCCCATAGTCTCACCGTCTAATCATAACTTCCCGATATGATGAACTCTGAATCACTGGATATAGCCACAGCATATACAACATTAGTGTGACCACTCATGGTCTTACAGGTACCTGTCTTGACGTCCCATAGTCTCACCGTCTTATCATTACTTCCCGATACGATGAACTCTGAATCACTGGATATAACAACAGCACATACATTATGTGTGTGACCACTCATGGTCTTACAGGTACCTGTCTTGACGTCCCATAGTCTCACCGTCTTATCATGACTTCCCGATACGATGAACTCTGAATCACCGGATACAGCCACAGCATATAAAACATTAGTGTGACCACTCATGGTCTTACAGGTACCTGTCTTGACGTCCCATAGTCTCACCGTATAATCATAACTTCCCGATACGATGAACTCTGAATCACTGGATATAGCCACAGCATATACATAATGTGTGTGACCACTCATGGTCTTACAGGTACCTGTCTTGACGTCCCATAGTCTCACCGTCTTATCATCACTTCCCGATACGATGAACTCTGAATCACTGGATATAGCCACAGCATATACAGAATCTGTGTGACAACTCATGGTCTTACAGGTACCTGTCTTGACGTCCCATAGTCTCACCGTCTAATCATAACTTCCCGATACGATGAACTCTGAATCACTTGATATTGCCACAGATAATACATAATGTGTGTGACCACTCATGGTCTTACAGGTACCTGTCTTGACGTCCCATAGTCTCACCGTATAATCTCTACTTCCCGATACGAAGAACTCTGAATCACTGGATATAGCCACAGCATATACATAATGTGTGTGACCACTCATGGTCTTACAGGTACCTGTCTTGACGTCCCATAGTCTCACCGTCTTATCATCACTTCCCGATACGATGAACTCTGAATCACTGGATATAGCCACAGCATATACATAATGTGTGTGACCACTCATGGTCTTACAGGTACCTGTCTTGACGTCCCATAGTCTCACCGTCTTATCATCACTTCCCGATACGATGAACTCTGAATCACTGGATATAGCCACAGCATATACAGAATCTGTGTGACAACTCATGGTCTTACAGGTACCTGTCTTGACGTCCCATAGTCTCACCGTCTAATCATAACTTCCCGATACGATGAACTCTGAATCACCGGATACAGCCACAGCATATAAAACATTAGTGTGACCACTCATGGTCTTACAGGTACCTGTCTTGACGTCCCATAGTCTCACCGTCTTATCATCACTTCCCGATACGATGAACTCTGAATCACTGGATATAGCCAAAGCATATACATAATGTGTGTGACCACTCATGGTCTTACAGGTACCTGTCTTGACGTCCCATAGTCTCACCGTATAATCATAACTTCCCGATACGATGAACTCTGAATCACTGGATATAGCCACAGATAATACATAACTAGTGTGACCACTCATGGTCTTACAGGTACCTGTCTTGACGTCCCATAGTCTCACCGTCTTATCATAACTTCCCGATACGAAGAACTCTGAATCACTGGATATAGCCACAGATAATACATAACTAGTGTGACCACTCATGGTCTTACAGGTACCTGTCTTGACGTCCCATAGTCTCACCGTCTAATCATAACTTCCCGATACGATGAACTCTGAATCACTGGATATAGCCACAGCATATACATAATGTGTGTGACCACTCATGGTCTTACAGGTACCTGTCTTGACGTCCCATAGTCTCACCGTCTAATCATGACTTCCCGATACGATGAACTCTGAATCACTGGATATTGCCACAGATAATACATAATGTGTGTGACCACTCATGGTCTTACAGGTACCTGTCTTGACGTCCCATAGTCTCACCGTCTAATCATAACTTCCCGATACGATGAACTCTGAATCACTGGATATAGTACAGCATATACATAATGTGTGTGACCACTCATGGTCTTACAGGTACCTGTCTTGACGTCCCATAGTCTCACCGTCTAATCATGACTTCCCGATACGATGAACTCTGAATCACTGGATATAGCCACAGCATATACATAATGTGTGTGACCACTCATGGTCTTACAGGTACCTGTCTTGACGTCCCATAGTCTCACCGTCTTATCATAACTTCCCGATACGATGAACTCTGAATCACTGGATATAGCCACAGCATATACATTACTAGTGTGACCACTCATGGTCTTACAGGTACCTGTCTTGACGTCCCATAGTCTCACCGTCTAATCATAACTTCCCGATACGATGAACTCTGAATCACTGGATATAGCCACAGATAATACATAACTAGTGTGACCACTCATGGTCTTACAGGTACCTGTCTTGACGTCCCATAGTCTCACCGTCTAATCATAACTTCCCGATACGATGAACTCTGAATCACCGGATACAGCCACAGCATATAAAACATTAGTGTGACCACTCATGGTCTTACAGGTACCTGTCTTGACGTCCCATAGTCTCACCGTATTATCTCTACTTCCCGATACGATGAACTCTGAATCACTGGATATAGCCACAGATAATACATAACTAGTGTGACCACTCATGGTCTTACAGGTACCTGTCTTGACGTCCCATAGTCTCACCGTCTTATCATGACTTCCCGATACGATGAACTCTGAATCACCGGATACAGCCACAGCATATAAAACATTAGTGTGACCACTCATGGTCTTACAGGTACCTGTCTTGACGTCCCATAGTCTCACCGTCTAATCATAACTTCCCGATACGATGAACTCTGAATCACTGGATATAGCCACAGCATATACATAATGTGTGTGACCACTCATGGTCTTACAGGTACCTGTCTTGACGTCCCATAGTCTCACCGTCTAATCATGACTTCCCGATACGATGAACTCTGAATCACTGGATATTGCCACAGATAATACATAATGTGTGTGACCACTCATGGTCTTACAGGTACCTGTCTTGACGTCCCATAGTCTCACCGTCTAATCATAACTTCCCGATACGATGAACTCTGAATCACTGGATATTGCCACAGCATATACATAACCTGTGTGACCACTCATGGTCTTACAGGTACCTGTCTTGACGTCCCATAGTCTCACCGTCTTATCATCACTTCCCGATACGATGAACTCTGAATCACTGGATATAGCCACAGATAATACAGAATCTGTGTGACCACTCATGGTCTTACAGGTACCTGTCTTGACGTCCCATAGTCTCACCGTCTTATCATGACTTCCCGATACGATGAACTCTGAATCACTGGATATAGCCACAGCATATACAACATTAGTGTGACTACTCATGGTCTTACAGGTACCTGTCTTGACGTCCCATAGTCTCACCGTATAATCATAACTTCCCGATACGATGAACTCTGAATCACTGGATATAGCCACAGCATATACATAATGTGTGTGACCACTCATGGTCTTACAGGTACCTGTCTTGACGTCCCATAGTCTCACCGTCTTATCATAACTTCCCGATACGATGAACTCTGAATCACTGGATATAGCCACAGATAATACATAACTAGTGTGACCACTCATGGTCTTACAGGTACCTGTCTTGACGTCCCATAGTCTCACCGTCTAATCTCCACTTCCCGATACGATGAACTCTGAATCACCGGATACAGCCACAGCATATACATTACTAGTGTGACCACTCATGGTCTTACAGGTACCTGTCTTGACGTCCCATAGTCTCACCGTCTAATCATAACTTCCCGATACGATGAACTCTGAATCACTGGATATAGCCACAGATAATACATAACTAGTGTGACCACTCATGGTCTTACAGGTACCTGTCTTGACGTCCCATAGTCTCACCGTCTAATCATAACTTCCCGATACGATGAACTCTGAATCACTGGATATAGCCACAGCATATACATAATGTGTGTGACCACTCATGGTCTTACAGGTACCTGTCTTGACGTCCCATAGTCTCACCGTATAATCATAACTTCCCGATACGATGAACTCTGAATCACTGGATATAACAACAGCACATACATTATGTGTGTGACCACTCATGGTCTTACAGGTACCTGTCTTGACGTCCCATAGTCTCACCGTCTAATCTCCACTTCCCGATACGATGAACTCTGAATCACTGGATATAGCCACAGCATATACATTACTAGTGTGACCACTCATGGTCTTACAGGTACCTGTCTTGACGTCCCATAGTCTCACCGTCTTATCATAACTTCCCGATACGATGAACTCTGAATCACTGGATATAGCCACAGATAATACATAACTAGTGTGACCACTCATGGTCTTACAGGTACCTGTCTTGACGTCCCATAGTCTCACCGTATTATCTCTACTTCCCGATACGATGAACTCTGAATCACTGGATACAGCCACAGCATATAAAACATTAGTGTGACCACTCATGGTCTTACAGGTACCTGTCTTGACGTCCCATAGTCTCACCGTCTAATCATAACTTCCCGATATGATGAACTCTGAATCACTGGATATAGCCACAGCATATACAACATTAGTGTGACCACTCATGGTCTTACAGGTACCTGTCTTGACGTCCCATAGTCTCACCGTCTTATCATCACTTCCCGATACAATGAACTCTGAATCACTGGATATAGCCACAGCATATACAGAATCTGTGTGACCACTCATGGTCTTACAGGTACCTGTCTTGACGTCCCATAGTCTCACCGTCTTATCATGACTTCCCGATACGATGAACTCTGAATCACCGGATACAGCCACAGCATATAAAACATTAGTGTGACCACTCATGGTCTTACAGGTACCTGTCTTGACGTCCCATAGTCTCACCGTATAATCTCTACTTCCCGATACGAAGAACTCTGAATCACTGGATATAGCCACAGCATATACATAATGTGTGTGACCACTCATGGTCTTACAGGTACCTGTCTTGACGTCCCATAGTCTCACCGTCTTATCATCACTTCCCGATACGATGAACTCTGAATCACTGGATATAGCCACAGCATATACATAATGTGTGTGACCACTCATGGTCTTACAGGTACCTGTCTTGACGTCCCATAGTCTCACCGTCTTATCATCACTTCCCGATACGATGAACTCTGAATCACTTGATATTGCCACAGATAATACATAATGTGTGTGACCACTCATGGTCTTACAGGTACCTGTCTTGACGTCCCATAGTCTCACCGTATAATCTCTACTTCCCGATACGAAGAACTCTGAATCACTGGATATAGCCACAGCATATACATAATGTGTGTGACCACTCATGGTCTTACAGGTACCTGTCTTGACGTCCCATAGTCTCACCGTCTTATCATCACTTCCCGATACGATGAACTCTGAATCACTGGATATAGCCACAGCATATACATAATGTGTGTGACCACTCATGGTCTTACAGGTACCTGTCTTGACGTCCCATAGTCTCACCGTCTAATCATAACTTCCCGATATGATGAACTCTGAATCACTGGATATAGCCACAGCATATACAACATTAGTGTGACCACTCATGGTCTTACAGGTACCTGTCTTGACGTCCCATAGTCTCACCGTCTTATCATCACTTCCCGATACAATGAACTCTGAATCACTGGATATAGCCACAGCATATACAGAATCTGTGTGACCACTCATGGTCTTACAGGTACCTGTCTTGACGTCCCATAGTCTCACCGTCTTATCATGACTTCCCGATACGATGAACTCTGAATCACCGGATACAGCCACAGCATATAAAACATTAGTGTGACCACTCATGGTCTTACAGGTACCTGTCTTGACGTCCCATAGTCTCACCGTATAATCTCTACTTCCCGATACGAAGAACTCTGAATCACTGGATATAGCCACAGCATATACATAATGTGTGTGACCACTCATGGTCTTACAGGTACCTGTCTTGACGTCCCATAGTCTCACCGTCTTATCATCACTTCCCGATACGATGAACTCTGAATCACTGGATATAGCCACAGCATATACATAATGTGTGTGACCACTCATGGTCTTACAGGTACCTGTCTTGACGTCCCATAGTCTCACCGTCTTATCATCACTTCCCGATACGATGAACTCTGAATCACTTGATATTGCCACAGATAATACATAATGTGTGTGACCACTCATGGTCTTACAGGTACCTGTCTTGACGTCCCATAGTCTCACCGTATAATCTCTACTTCCCGATACGAAGAACTCTGAATCACTGGATATAGCCACAGCATATACATAATGTGTGTGACCACTCATGGTCTTACAGGTACCTGTCTTGACGTCCCATAGTCTCACCGTCTTATCATCACTTCCCGATACGATGAACTCTGAATCACTGGATATAGCCACAGCATATACATAATGTGTGTGACCACTCATGGTCTTACAGGTACCTGTCTTGACGTCCCATAGTCTCACCGTATTATCTCTACTTCCCGATACGATGAACTCTGAATCACTGGATACAGCCACAGCATATAAAACATTAGTGTGACCACTCATGGTCTTACAGGTACCTGTCTTGACGTCCCATAGTCTCACCGTCTAATCATAACTTCCCGATATGATGAACTCTGAATCACTGGATATAGCCACAGCATATACAACATTAGTGTGACCACTCATGGTCTTACAGGTACCTGTCTTGACGTCCCATAGTCTCACCGTCTTATCATCACTTCCCGATACAATGAACTCTGAATCACTGGATATAGCCACAGCATATACAGAATCTGTGTGACCACTCATGGTCTTACAGGTACCTGTCTTGACGTCCCATAGTCTCACCGTCTTATCATGACTTCCCGATACGATGAACTCTGAATCACCGGATACAGCCACAGCATATAAAACATTAGTGTGACCACTCATGGTCTTACAGGTACCTGTCTTGACGTCCCATAGTCTCACCGTATAATCTCTACTTCCCGATACGAAGAACTCTGAATCACTGGATATAGCCACAGCATATACATAATGTGTGTGACCACTCATGGTCTTACAGGTACCTGTCTTGACGTCCCATAGTCTCACCGTCTTATCATCACTTCCCGATACGATGAACTCTGAATCACTGGATATAGCCACAGCATATACATAATGTGTGTGACCACTCATGGTCTTACAGGTACCTGTCTTGACGTCCCATAGTCTCACCGTCTTATCATCACTTCCCGATACGATGAACTCTGAATCACTTGATATTGCCACAGATAATACATAATGTGTGTGACCACTCATGGTCTTACAGGTACCTGTCTTGACGTCCCATAGTCTCACCGTATAATCTCTACTTCCCGATACGAAGAACTCTGAATCACTGGATATAGCCACAGCATATACATAATGTGTGTGACCACTCATGGTCTTACAGGTACCTGTCTTGACGTCCCATAGTCTCACCGTCTAATAATAACTTCCCGATACGATGAACTCTGAATCACTGGATATAACAACAGCACATACATAATGTGTGTGACCACTCATGGTCTTACAGGTACCTGTCTTGACGTCCCATAGTCTCACCGTCTAATCATAACTTCCCGATACGATGAACTCTGAATCACTTGATATTGCCACAGATAATACATAATGTGTGTGACCACTCATGGTCTTACAGGTACCTGTCTTGACGTCCCATAGTCTCACCGTCTAATCATAACTTCCCGATACGATGAACTCTGAATCACCGGATACAGCCACAGCATATAAAACATTAGTGTGACCACTCATGGTCTTACAGGTACCTGTCTTGACGTCCCATAGTCTCACCGTATAATCATAACTTCCCGATACGATGAACTCTGAATCACTGGATATAGCCACAGCATATACATAATGTGTGTGACCACTCATGGTCTTACAGGTACCTGTCTTGACGTCCCATAGTCTCACCGTATAATCATAACTTCCCGATACGATGAACTCTGAATCACTGGATATAGCCACAGATAATACATAACTAGTGTGACCACTCATGGTCTTACAGGTACCTGTCTTGACGTCCCATAGTCTCACCGTCTTATCATAACTTCCCGATACGAAGAACTCTGAATCACTGGATATAGCCACAGATAATACATAACTAGTGTGACCACTCATGGTCTTACAGGTACCTGTCTTGACGTCCCATAGTCTCACCGTCTAATCATAACTTCCCGATACGATGAACTCTGAATTACTGGATATAGCCACAGCATATACATAATGTGTGTGACCACTCATGGTCTTACAGGTACCTGTCTTGACGTCCCATAGTCTCACCGTCTAATCATAACTTCCCGATACGATGAACTCTGAATCACTGGATATAGCCACAGATAATACATAACTAGTGTGACCACTCATGGTCTTACAGGTACCTGTCTTGACGTCCCATAGTCTCACCGTCTAATCATAACTTCCCGATACGATGAACTCTGAATCACTGGATATTGCCACAGCATATACATAACCTGTGTGACCACTCATGGTCTTACAGGTACCTGTCTTGACGTCCCATAGTCTCACCGTCTTATCATCACTTCCCGATACGATGAACTCTTAATCACTGGATATAGCCACAGATAATACAGAATCTGTGTGACCACTCATGGTCTTACAGGTACCTGTCTTGACGTCCCATAGTCTCACCGTCTAATCATAACTTCCCGATACGATGAACTCTGAATCACTGGATATAGCCACAGATAATACATAACTAGTGTGACCACTCATGGTCTTACAGGTACCTGTCTTGACGTCCCATAGTCTCACCGTCTAATCATAACTTCCCGATACGATGAACTCTGAATCACCGGATACAGCCACAGCATATACATAATGTGTGTGACCACTCATGGTCTTACAGGTACCTGTCTTGACGTCCCATAGTCTCACCGTCTAATCATAACTTCCCGATACGATGAACTCTGAATCACTGGATATAGCCACAGCATATACATAATGTGTGTGACCACTCATGGTCTTACAGGTACCTGTCTTGACGTCCCATAGTCTCACCGTATAATCATAACTTCCCGATACGATGAACTCTGAATCACTGGATATAGCCACAGCATATACATAATGTGTGTGACCACTCATGGTCTTACAGGTACCTGTCTTGACGTCCCATAGTCTCACCGTCTAATCTCCACTTCCCGATACGATGAACTCTGAATCACTGGATATAGCCACAGCATATACATTACTAGTGTGACCACTCATGGTCTTACAGGTACCTGTCTTGACGTCCCATAGTCTCACCGTCTAATCATAACTTCCCGATACGATGAACTCTGAATCACTGGATATAGCCACAGATAATACATAACTAGTGTGACCACTCATGGTCTTACAGGTACCTGTCTTGACGTCCCATAGTCTCACCGTCTAATCATAACTTCCCGATACGATGAACTCTGAATCACTGGATATAGCCACAGATAATACATAATGTGTGTGACCACTCATGGTCTTACAGGTACCTGTCTTGACGTCCCATAGTCTCACCGTCTTATCATTACTTCCCGATACGATGAACTCTGAATCACTGGATATAACAACAGCATATACATAATGTGTGTGACCACTCATGGTCTTACAGGTACCTGTCTTGACGTCCCATAGTCTCACCGTCTAATAATAACTTCCCGATACGATGAACTCTGAATCACTGGATATAACAACAGCACATACATAATGTGTGTGACCACTCATGGTCTTACAGGTACCTGTCTTGACGTCCCATAGTCTCACCGTCTAATCATAACTTCCCGATACGATGAACTCTGAATCACCGGATACAGCCACAGCATATAAAACATTAGTGTGACCACTCATGGTCTTACAGGTACCTGTCTTGACGTCCCATAGTCTCACCGTATAATCATAACTTCCCGATACGATGAACTCTGAATCACTGGATATAGCCACAGCATATACATAATGTGTGTGACCACTCATGGTCTTACAGGTACCTGTCTTGACGTCCCATAGTCTCACCGTCTTATCATCACTTCCCGATACGATGAACTCTGAATCACTGGATATAGCCACAGATAATACATAACTAGTGTGACCACTCATGGTCTTACAGGTACCTGTCTTGACGTCCCATAGTCTCACCGTCTAATCATAACTTCCCGATACGATGAACTCTGAATCACTTGATATTGCCACAGATAATACATAATGTGTGTGACCACTCATGGTCTTACAGGTACCTGTCTTGACGTCCCATAGTCTCACCGTATAATCTCTACTTCCCGATACGAAGAACTCTGAATCACTGGATATAGCCACAGCATATACATAATGTGTGTGACCACTCATGGTCTTACAGGTACCTGTCTTGACGTCCCATAGTCTCACCGTCTTATCATCACTTCCCGATACGATGAACTCTGAATCACTGGATATAGCCACAGCATATACATAATGTGTGTGACCACTCATGGTCTTACAGGTACCTGTCTTGACGTCCCATAGTCTCACCGTCTAATCATAACTTCCCGATACGATGAACTCTGAATCACTTGATATTGCCACAGATAATACATAATGTGTGTGACCACTCATGGTCTTACAGGTACCTGTCTTGACGTCCCATAGTCTCACCGTCTAATCATAACTTCCCGATACGATGAACTCTGAATCACCGGATACAGCCACAGCATATAAAACATTAGTGTGACCACTCATGGTCTTACAGGTACCTGTCTTGACGTCCCATAGTCTCACCGTATAATCATAACTTCCCGATACGATGAACTCTGAATCACTGGATATAGCCACAGCATATACATAATGTGTGTGACCACTCATGGTCTTACAGGTACCTGTCTTGACGTCCCATAGTCTCACCGTATAATCATAACTTCCCGATACGATGAACTCTGAATCACTGGATATAGCCACAGATAATACATAACTAGTGTGACCACTCATGGTCTTACAGGTACCTGTCTTGACGTCCCATAGTCTCACCGTCTAATTTCCACTTCCCGATACGATGAACTCTGAATCACTGGATATAGCCACAGCATATACATTACTAGTGTGACCACTCATGGTCTTACAGGTACCTGTCTTGACGTCCCATAGTCTCACCGTATAATCATAACTTCCCGATACGATGAACTCTGAATCACTGGATATAGCCACAGATAATACATAACTAGTGTGACCACTCATGGTCTTACAGGTACCTGTCTTGACGTCCCATAGTCTCACCGTCTTATCATCACTTCCCGATACGATGAACTCTGAATCACTGGATATAGCCACAGCATATACATAATGTGTGTGACCACTCATGGTCTTACAGGTACCTGTCTTGACGTCCCATAGTCTCACCGTCTAATCATAACTTCCCGATACGATGAACTCTGAATCACTTGATATTGCCACAGATAATACATAATGTGTGTGACCACTCATGGTCTTACAGGTACCTGTCTTGACGTCCCATAGTCTCACCGTCTTATCATGACTTCCCGATACGATGAACTCTGAATCACTGGATATAGCCACAGCATATACAACATTAGTGTGACTACTCATGGTCTTACAGGTACCTGTCTTGACGTCCCATAGTCTCACCGTATAATCATAACTTCCCGATACGATGAACTCTGAATCACTGGATATAGCCACAGCATATACATAATGTGTGTGACCACTCATGGTCTTACAGGTACCTGTCTTGACGTCCCATAGTCTCACCGTCTAATCATAACTTCCCGATACGATGAACTCTGAATCACTGGATATAGCCACAGATAATACATAACTAGTGTGACCACTCATGGTCTTACAGGTACCTGTCTTGACGTCCCATAGTCTCACCGTCTTATCATAACTTCCCGATACGAAGAACTCTGAATCACTGGATATAGCCACAGATAATACATAACTAGTGTGACCACTCATGGTCTTACAGGTACCTGTCTTGACGTCCCATAGTCTCACCGTCTAATCATAACTTCCCGATACGATGAACTCTGAATTACTGGATATAGCCACAGCATATACATAATGTGTGTGACCACTCATGGTCTTACAGGTACCTGTCTTGACGTCCCATAGTCTCACCGTCTTATCATAACTTCCCGATACGATGAACTCTGAATCACTGGATATAGTACAGCATATACATAATGTGTGTGACCACTCATGGTCTTACAGGTACCTGTCTTGACGTCCCATAGTCTCACCGTCTAATCATGACTTCCCGATACGATGAACTCTGAATCACTGGATATTGCCACAGCATATACATAACCTGTGTGACCACTCATGGTCTTACAGGTACCTGTCTTGACGTCCCATAGTCTCACCGTCTTATCATCACTTCCCGATACGATGAACTCTTAATCACTGGATATAGCCACAGATAATACAGAATCTGTGTGACCACTCATGGTCTTACAGGTACCTGTCTTGACGTCCCATAGTCTCACCGTCTAATCATAACTTCCCGATACGATGAACTCTGAATCACTGGATATAGCCACAGATAATACATAACTAGTGTGACCACTCATGGTCTTACAGGTACCTGTCTTGACGTCCCATAGTCTCACCGTCTAATCATAACTTCCCGATACGATGAACTCTGAATCACCGGATACAGCCACAGCATATACATAATGTGTGTGACCACTCATGGTCTTACAGGTACCTGTCTTGACGTCCCATAGTCTCACCGTATAATCATAACTTCCCGATACGATGAACTCTGAATCACTGGATATAGCCACAGCATATACATAATGTGTGTGACCACTCATGGTCTTACAGGTACCTGTCTTGACGTCCCATAGTCTCACCGTATAATCATAACTTCCCGATACGAAGAACTCTGAATCACTGGATATAGCCACAGATAATACATAACTAGTGTGACCACTCATGGTCTTACAGGTACCTGTCTTGACGTCCCATAGTCTCACCGTCTAATCATAACTTCCCGATACGATGAACTCTGAATTACTGGATATAGCCACAGATAATACATAACTAGTGTGACCACTCATGGTCTTACAGGTACCTGTCTTGACGTCCCATAGTCTCACCGTCTAATCATAACTTCCCGATACGATGAACTCTGAATTACTGGATATAGCCACAGCATATACATAATGTGTGTGACCACTCATGGTCTTACAGGTACCTGTCTTGACGTCCCATAGTCTCACCGTCTTATCATAACTTCCCGATACGATGAACTCTGAATCACTGGATATAGTACAGCATATACATAATGTGTGTGACCACTCATGGTCTTACAGGTACCTGTCTTGACGTCCCATAGTCTCACCGTCTAATCATAACTTCCCGATACGATGAACTCTGAATCACCGGATACAGCCACAGCATATAAAACATTAGTGTGACCACTCATGGTCTTACAGGTACCTGTCTTGACGTCCCATAGTCTCACCGTCTTATCATGACTTCCCGATACGATGAACTCTGAATCACTGGATATAGCCACAGCATATACACAACTAGTGTGACCACTCATGGTCTTACAGGTACCTGTCTTGACGTCCCATAGTCTCACCGTATAATCATAACTTCCCGATACGATGAACTCTGAATCACTGGATATAGCCACAGATAATACATAACTAGTGTGACCACTCATGGTCTTACAGGTACCTGTCTTGACGTCCCATAGTCTCACCGTCTTATCATAACTTCCCGATACGATGAACTCTGAATCACTGGATATAGCCACAGCATATACATTACTAGTGTGACCACTCATGGTCTTACAGGTACCTGTCTTGACGTCCCATAGTCTCACCGTCTAATCATAACTTCCCGATACGATGAACTCTGAATTACTGGATATAGCCACAGCATATACATAATGTGTGTGACCACTCATGGTCTTACAGGTACCTGTCTTGACGTCCCATAGTCTCACCGTATTATCTCTACTTCCCGATACGATGAACTCTGAATCACTGGATATAGCCACAGATAATACAGAATCTGTGAGACCACTCATGGTCTTACAGGTACCTGTCTTGACGTCCCATAGTCTCACCGTCTAATCATGACTTCCCGATACGATGAACTCTGAATCACTGGATATAGCCACAGCATATACATAATGTGTGTGACCACTCATGGTCTTACAGGTACCTGTCTTGACGTCCCATAGTCTCACCGTCTTATCATAACTTCCCGATACGATGAACTCTGAATCACTGGATATAGCCACAGCATATACATTACTAGTGTGACCACTCATGGTCTTACAGGTACCTGTCTTGACGTCCCATAGTCTCACCGTCTAATCATAACTTCCCGATACGATGAACTCTGAATCACTGGATATAGCCACAGATAATACATAACTAGTGTGACCACTCATGGTCTTACAGGTACCTGTCTTGACGTCCCATAGTCTCACCGTCTAATCATAACTTCCCGATACGATGAACTCTGAATCACTGGATATAGCCACAGCATATACATAATGTGTGTGACCACTCATGGTCTTACAGGTACCTGTCTTGACGTCCCATAGTCTCACCGTCTTATCATAACTTCCCGATACGATGAACTCTGAATCACTGGATATAGCCACAGCATATACATTACTAGTGTGACCACTCATGGTCTTACAGGTACCTGTCTTGACGTCCCATAGTCTCACCGTCTAATCATAACTTCCCGATACGATGAACTCTGAATCACTGGATATAGCCACAGATAATACATAACTAGTGTGACCACTCATGGTCTTACAGGTACCTGTCTTGACGTCCCATAGTCTCACCGTCTTATCATAACTTCCCGATACGAAGAACTCTGAATCACTGGATATAGCCACAGATAATACATAACTAGTGTGACCACTCATGGTCTTACAGGTACCTGTCTTGACGTCCCATAGTCTCACCGTCTAATCATAACTTCCCGATACGATGAACTCTGAATTACTGGATATAGCCACAGCATATACATAATGTGTGTGACCACTCATGGTCTTACAGGTACCTGTCTTGACGTCCCATAGTCTCACCGTCTTATCATAACTTCCCGATACGATGAACTCTGAATCACTGGATATAGTACAGCATATACATAATGTGTGTGACCACTCATGGTCTTACAGGTACCTGTCTTGACGTCCCATAGTCTCACCGTCTAATCATGACTTCCCGATACGATGAACTCTGAATCACTGGATATAGCCACAGCATATACATAATGTGTGTGACCACTCATGGTCTTACAGGTACCTGTCTTGACGTCCCATAGTCTCACCGTCTTATCATAACTTCCCGATACGATGAACTCTGAATCACTGGATATAGCCACAGCATATACATTACTAGTGTGACCACTCATGGTCTTACAGGTACCTGTCTTGACGTCCCATAGTCTCACCGTCTAATCATAACTTCCCGATACGATGAACTCTGAATCACTGGATATAGCCACAGATAATACATAACTAGTGTGACCACTCATGGTCTTACAGGTACCTGTCTTGACGTCCCATAGTCTCACCGTATTATCTCTACTTCCCGATACGATGAACTCTGAATCACTGGATATAGCCACAGATAATACAGAATCTGTGAGACCACTCATGGTCTTACAGGTACCTGTCTTGACGTCCCATAGTCTCACCGTCTAATCATAACTTCCCGATATGATGAACTCTGAATCACTGGATATAGCCACAGCATATACAACATTAGTGTGACCACTCATGGTCTTAAAGGTACCTGTCTTGACGTCCCATAGTCTCACCGTATAATCATAACTTCCCGATACGATGAACTCTGAATCACTGGATATAGCCACAGCATATACAACATTAGTGTGACCACTCATGGTCTTACAGGTACCTGTCTTGACGTCCCATAGTCTCACCGTATAATCATAACTTCCCGATACGATGAACTCTGAATCACTGGATATAGCCACAGCATATACAACATTAGTGTGACCACTCATGGTCTTACAGGTACCTGTCTTGACGTCCCATAGTCTCACCGTCTAATCATAACTTCCCGATACGATGAACTCTGAATCACTGGATATAGCCACAGCATATACAGAATCTGTGTGACCACTCATGGTCTTACAGGTACCTGTCTTGACGTCCCATAGTCTCACCGTCTTATCATCACTTCCCGATACAATGAACTCTGAATCACTGGATATAGCCACAGCATATACAGAATCTGTGTGACCACTCATGGTCTTAAAGGAACCTGTCTTGACGTCCCATAGTCTCACCGTCTAATCATGACTTCCCGATACGATGAATTCTGAATCACTGGATATAGCCACAGCATATACAGAATCTGTGTGACCACTCATGGTCTTACAGGTACCTGTCTTGACGTCCCATAGTCTCACCGTCTTATCATAACTTCCCGATACAATGAACTCTGAATCACTGGATATAGCCACAGCATATACAGAATCTGTGTGACCACTCATGGTCTTACAGGTACCTGTCTTGACGTCCCATAGTCTCACCGTCTTATCATCACTTCCCGATACAATGAACTCTGAATCACTGGATATAGCCACAGCATATACAGAATCTGTGTGACCACTCATGGTCTTACAGGTACCTGTCTTGACGTCCCATAGTCTCACCGTCTTATCATCACTTCCCGATACGATGAACTCTGAATCACTGGATATAGCCACAGCATATACACAACTAGTGTGACCACTCATGGTCTTACAGGTACCTGTCTTGACGTCCCATAGTCTCACCGTCTAATCATAACTTCCCGATACGATGAACTCTGAATCACCGGATACAGCCACAGCATATAAAACATTAGTGTGACCACTCATGGTCTTACAGGTACCTGTCTTGACGTCCCATAGTCTCACCGTATAATCATAACTTCCCGATACGATGAACTCTGAATCACTGGATATAGCCACAGCATATACATAATGTGTGTGACCACTCATGGTCTTACAGGTACCTGTCTTGACGTCCCATAGTCTCACCGTATAATCATAACTTCCCGATACGATGAACTCTGAATCACTGGATATAGCCACAGCATATACAGAATCTGTGTGACCACTCATGGTCTTACAGGTACCTGTCTTGACGTCCCATAGTCTCACCGTCTTATCATAACTTCCCGATACGAAGAACTCTGAATCACTGGATATAGCCACAGATAATACATAACTAGTGTGACCACTCATGGTCTTACAGGTACCTGTCTTGACGTCCCATAGTCTCACCGTCTAATCATAACTTCCCGATACGATGAACTCTGAATTACTGGATATAGCCACAGCATATACATAATGTGTGTGACCACTCATGGTCTTACAGGTACCTGTCTTGACGTCCCATAGTCTCACCGTCTTATCATAACTTCCCGATACGATGAACTCTGAATCACTGGATATAGTACAGCATATACATAATGTGTGTGACCACTCATGGTCTTACAGGTACCTGTCTTGACGTCCCATAGTCTCACCGTCTAATCATGACTTCCCGATACGATGAACTCTGAATCACTGGATATAGCCACAGCATATACATAATGTGTGTGACCACTCATGGTCTTACAGGTACCTGTCTTGACGTCCCATAGTCTCACCGTCTTATCATAACTTCCCGATACGATGAACTCTGAATCACTGGATATAGCCACAGCATATACATAACAAGTGTGACCACTCATGGTCTTACAGGTACCTGTCTTGACGTCCCATAGTCTCACCGTCTAATCATAACTTCCCGATACGATGAACTCTGAATCACTGGATATAGCCACAGATAATACATAACTAGTGTGACCACTCATGGTCTTACAGGTACCTGTCTTGACGTCCCATAGTCTCACCGTCTAATCATAACTTCCCGATACGATGAACTCTTAATCACCGGATACAGCCACAGCATATAAAACATTAGTGTGACCACTCATGGTCTTACAGGTACCTGTCTTGACGTCCCATAGTCTCACCGTATAATCATAACTTCCCGATACGATGAACTCTGAATCACTGGATATAGCCACAGCATATACATAATGTGTGTGACCACTCATGGTCTTACAGGTACCTGTCTTGACGTCCCATAGTCTCACCGTATAATCATAACTTCCCGATACAATGAACTCTGAATCACTGGATATAGCCACAGATAATACATAACTAGTGTGACCACTCATGGTCTTACAGGTACCTGTCTTGACGTCCCATAGTCTCACCGTCTTATCATAACTTCCCGATACGAAGAACTCTGAATCACTGGATATAGCCACAGATAATACATAACTAGTGTGACCACTCATGGTCTTACAGGTACCTGTCTTGACGTCCCATAGTCTCACCGTATAATCATAACTTCCCGATACGATGAACTCTGAATCACCGGATACAGCCACAGCATATAAAACATTAGTGTGACCACTCATGGTCTTACAGGTACCTGTCTTGACGTCCCATAGTCTCACCGTATAATCATAACTTCCCGATACGATGAACTCTGAATCACTGGATATAGCCACAGCATATACACAACTAGTGTGACCACTCATGGTCTTACAGGTACCTGTCTTGACGTCCCATAGTCTCACCGTCTTATCATCACTTCCCGATACGATGAACTCTGAATCACTGGATATAGCCACAGCATATACACAACTAGTGTGACCACTCATGGTCTTACAGGTACCTGTCTTGACGTCCCATAGTCTCACCGTCTAATCATAACTTCCCGATACGATGAACTCTGAATCACCGGATACAGCCACAGCATATAAAACATTAGTGTGACCACTCATGGTCTTACAGGTACCTGTCTTGACGTCCCATAGTCTCACCGTATTATCATAACTTCCCGATACGATGAACTCTGAATCACTGGATATAGTACAGCATATACATAATGTGTGTGACCACTCATGGTCTTACAGGTACCTGTCTTGACGTCCCATAGTCTCACCGTCTAATCATGACTTCCCGATACGATGAACTCTGAATCACTGGATATAGCCACAGCATATACATAATGTGTGTGACCACTCATGGTCTTACAGGTACCTGTCTTGACGTCCCATAGTCTCACCGTCTTATCATCACTTCCCGATACAATGAACTCTGAATCACTGGATATAGCCACAGCATATACAGAATCTGTGTGACCACTCATGGTCTTACAGGTACCTGTCTTGACGTCCCATAGTCTCACCGTCTAATCATAACTTCCCGATACGATGAACTCTGAATCACTGGATATAGCCACAGATAATACATAACTAGTGTGACCACTCATGGTCTTACAGGTACCTGTCTTGACGTCCCATAGTCTCACCGTATTATCTCTACTTCCCGATACGATGAACTCTGAATCACTGGATATAGCCACAGATAATACAGAATCTGTGAGACCACTCATGGTCTTACAGGTACCTGTCTTGACGTCCCATAGTCTCACCGTCTAATCATAACTTCCCGATACAATGAACTCTGAATCACTGGATATAGCCACAGCATATACATAATGTGTGTGACCACTCATGGTCTTACAGGTACCTGTCTTGACGTCCCATAGTCTCACCGTATAATCATAACTTCCCGATACGATGAACTCTGAATCACTGGATATAGCCACAGATAATACATAACTAGTGTGACCACTCATGGTCTTACAGGTACCTGTCTTGACGTCCCATAGTCTCACCGTCTTATCATGACTTCCCGATACGATGAACTCTGAATCACTGGATATAGCCACAGCATATACACAACTAGTGTGACCACTCATGGTCTTACAGGTACCTGTCTTGACGTCCCATAGTCTCACCGTATTATCATAACTTCCCGATACGATGAACTCTTAATCACCGGATACAGCCACAGCATATAAAACATTAGTGTGACCACTCATGGTCTTACAGGTACCTGTCTTGACGTCCCATAGTCTCACCGTATAATCATAACTTCCCGATACGATGAACTCTGAATCACTGGATATAGCCACAGCATATACATAATGTGTGTGACCACTCATGGTCTTACAGGTACCTGTCTTGACGTCCCATAGTCTCACCGTATAATCATAACTTCCCGATACGATGAACTCTGAATCACTGGATATAGCCACAGATAATACATAACTAGTGTGACCACTCATGGTCTTACAGGTACCTGTCTTGACGTCCCATAGTCTCACCGTCTTATCATAACTTCCCGATACGAAGAACTCTGAATCACTGGATATAGCCACAGATAATACATAACTAGTGTGACCACTCATGGTCTTACAGGTACCTGTCTTGACGTCCCATAGTCTCACCGTATAATCATAACTTCCCGATACGATGAACTCTGAATCACCGGATACAGCCACAGCATATAAAACATTAGTGTGACCACTCATGGTCTTACAGGTACCTGTCTTGACGTCCCATAGTCTCACCGTCTTATCATCACTTCCCGATACGATGAACTCTGAATCACTGGATATAGCCACAGCATATACACAACTAGTGTGACCACTCATGGTCTTACAGGTACCTGTCTTGACGTCCCATAGTCTCACCGTCTAATCATAACTTCCCGATACGATGAACTCTGAATCACTGGATATAGCCACAGATAATACATAACTAGTGTGACCACTCATGGTCTTACAGGTACCTGTCTTGACGTCCCATAGTCTCACCGTCTAATCATAACTTCCCGATACGATGAACTCTGAATCACCGGATACAGCCACAGCATATAAAACATTAGTGTGACCACTCATGGTCTTACAGGTACCTGTCTTGACGTCCCATAGTCTCACCGTATTATCATAACTTCCCGATACGATGAACTCTGAATCACTGGATATAGCCACAGCATATACATAATGTGTGTGACCACTCATGGTCTTACAGGTACCTGTCTTGACGTCCCATAGTCTCACCGTATAATCATAACTTCCCGATACGATGAACTCTGAATCACTGGATATAGCCACAGCATATACAGAATCTGTGTGACCACTCATGGTCTTACAGGTACCTGTCTTGACGTCCCATAGTCTCACCGTCTTATCATAACTTCCCGATACGAAGAACTCTGAATCACTGGATATAGCCACAGATAATACATAACTAGTGTGACCACTCATGGTCTTACAGGTACCTGTCTTGACGTCCCATAGTCTCACCGTCTAATCATAACTTCCCGATACGATGAACTCTGAATTACTGGATATAGCCACAGCATATACATAATGTGTGTGACCACTCATGGTCTTACAGGTACCTGTCTTGACGTCCCATAGTCTCACCGTCTTATCATAACTTCCCGATACGATGAACTCTGAATCACTGGATATAGTACAGCATATACATAATGTGTGTGACCACTCATGGTCTTACAGGTACCTGTCTTGACGTCCCATAGTCTCACCGTCTAATCATGACTTCCCGATACGATGAACTCTGAATCACTGGATATAGCCACAGCATATACATAATGTGTGTGACCACTCATGGTCTTACAGGTACCTGTCTTGACGTCCCATAGTCTCACCGTCTTATCATAACTTCCCGATACGATGAACTCTGAATCACTGGATATAGCCACAGCATATACATAACAAGTGTGACCACTCATGGTCTTACAGGTACCTGTCTTGACGTCCCATAGTCTCACCGTCTAATCATAACTTCCCGATACGATGAACTCTGAATCACTGGATATAGCCACAGATAATACATAACTAGTGTGACCACTCATGGTCTTACAGGTACCTGTCTTGACGTCCCATAGTCTCACCGTCTAATCTGCACTTCCCGATACGATGAACTCTGAATCACTGGATATAGCCACAGCATATACATAATGTGTGTGACCACTCATGGTCTTACAGGTACCTGTCTTGACGTCCCATAGTCTCACCGTCTTATCATCACTTCCCGATACAATGAACTCTGAATCACTGGATATAGCCACAGCATATACAGAATCTGTGTGACCACTCATGGTCTTAAAGGAACCTGTCTTGACGTCCCATAGTCTCACCGTCTAATCATGACTTCCCGATACGATGAATTCTGAATCACTGGATATAGCCACAGCATATACACAACTAGTGTGACCACTCATGGTCTTACAGGTACCTGTCTTGACGTCCCATAGTCTCACCGTCTTATCATAACTTCCCGATACAATGAACTCTGAATCACTGGATATAGCCACAGCATATACAGAATCTGTGTGACCACTCATGGTCTTACAGGTACCTGTCTTGACGTCCCATAGTCTCACCGTCTTATCATCACTTCCCGATACAATGAACTCTGAATCACTGGATATAGCCACAGCATATACAGAATCTGTGTGACCACTCATGGTCTTACAGGTACCTGTCTTGACGTCCCATAGTCTCACCGTCTAATCATCACTTCCCGATACGATGAACTCTGAATCACTGGATATAGCCACAGCATATACACAACTAGTGTGACCACTCATGGTCTTACAGGTACCTGTCTTAACGTCCCATAGTCTCACCGTCTTATCATCACTTCCCGATACAATGAACTCTGAATCACTGGATATAGCCACAGCATATACAGAATCTGTGTGACCACTCATGGTCTTACAGGTACCTGTCTTGACGTCCCATAGTCTCACCGTCTAATCTGCACTTCCCGATACGATGAACTCTGAATCACTGGATATAGCCACAGCATATACATAATGTGTGTGACCACTCATGGTCTTACAGGTACCTGTCTTGACGTCCCATAGTCTCACCGTCTTATCATCACTTCCCGATACAATGAACTCTGAATCACTGGATATTGCCACAGATAATACATAATGTGTGTGACCACTCATGGTCTTACAGGTACCTGTCTTGACGTCCCATAGTCTCACCGTCTAATCATAACTTCCCGATACGATGAACTCTGAATCACTGGATATAGCCACAGATAATACATAACTAGTGTGACCACTCATGGTCTTACAGGTACCTGTCTTGACGTCCCATAGTCTCACCGTCTTATCATAATTTCCCGATACGAAGAACTCTGAATCACTGGATATAGCCACAGCATATACAACATTAGTGTGACCACTCATGGTCTTACAGGTACCTGTCTTGACGTCCCATAGTCTCACCGTCTTATCATAACTTCCCGATACAATGAACTCTGAATCACTGGATATAGCCACAGCATATACAGAATCTGTGTGACCACTCATGGTCTTACAGGTACCTGTCTTGACGTCCCATAGTCTCACCGTCTTATCATCACTTCCCGATACGATGAACTCTGAATCACTGGATATAGCCACAGCATATACAGAATCTGTGTGACCACTCATGGTCTTACAGGTACCTGTCTTGACGTCCCATAGTCTCACCGTCTAATCATAACTTCCCGATACAATGAACTCTGAATCACTGGATATAGCCACAGCATATACATAACTAGTGTGACCACTCATGGTCTTACAGGTACCTATCTTGACGTCCCATAGTCTCACCGTATAATCTGCACTTCCCGATACAATGAACTCTGAATCACTGGATATAGACAAAGATCTTACATAACTAGTGTGACCACTCATGGTCTTACAGGTACCTGTCTTGACGTCCCATAGTCTCACCGTCTAATCATGACTTCCCGATACGATGAACTCTGAATCACTGGATATTGCCACAGCATATACATAACAAGTGTGACCACTCATGGTCTTACAGGTACCTGTCTTGACGTCCCATAGTCTCACCGTCTTATCATCACTTCCCGATACGATGAACTCTGAATTACTGGATATAGCCACAGTATTTACACAACTTGTGTGACCACTCATGGTCTTACAGGTACCTGTCTTGACGTCCCATAGTCTCACCGTCTAATCTCCACTTCCCGATACGATGAACTCTGAATCACTGGATATAGTACAGCATATACATAACTAGTGTGACCACTCATGGTCTTACAGGTACCTGTCTTGACGTCCCATAGTCTCACCGTATAATCATAACTTCCCGATACGATGAACTCTGAATATTGGATATTGCCAAAGCATATACATAATGTGTGTGACCACTCATGGTCTTACAGGTACCTGTCTTGACGTCCCATAGTCTCACCGTCTAATCATGACTTCCCGATACGATGAACTCTGAATCACTGGATATAGCCACAGATAATACAGAATCTGTGAGACCACTCATGGTCTTACAGGTACCTGTCTTGACGTCCCATAGTCTCACCGTCTTATCATGACTTCCCGATACGATGAACTCTGAATTACTGGATATAGCCACAGTATTTACACAACTTGTGTGACCACTCATGGTCTTACAGGTACCTGTCTTGACGTCCCATAGTCTCACAGTATAATCTGCACTTCCCGATACGATGAACTCTGAATCACTGGATATAGCCACAGCATATACAGAATCTGTGTGACCACTCATGGTCTTACAGGTACCTGTCTTGACGTTCCATAGTCTCACCGTCTAATCATGACTTCCCGATACGATGAACTCTGAATCACTGGATATTGCCACAGCATATACATAACAAGTGTGACCACTCATGGTCTTACAGGTACCTGTCTTGACGTCCCATAGTCTCACCGTCTTATCAGAACTTCCCGATACAATGAACTCTGAATCACTGGATATAGCCACAGCATATACATAACTAGTGTGACCACTCATTGTCTTACAGGTACCTGTCTTGACGTCCCATAGTCTCACCGTCTTATCAGAACTTCCCTATACGATGAACTCTGAATCACTGGATATAGCCACAGCATATACAACATTAGTGTGACCACTCATGGTCTTACAGGTACCTGTCTTGACGTCCCATAGTCTCACCGTCTTATCAGAACTTCTCGATACGATGAACTCTGAATCACTGGATATAGCCACAGTATATACATAACTAGTGTGACCACTCATGGTCTTACAGGTACCTGTCTTGACGTCCCTTAGTCTCACAGTCTAATCATAACTTCTCGATACGATGAACTCTGAATCACTGGATATAGCCACAGCATATACAGAATCTGTGTGACCACTCATGGTCTTACAGGTACCTGTCTTGACGTCCCATAGTCTCACCGTATTATCATGGCTTCCCGATACAATGAACTCTGAATCACTGGATATAGCCACAGCATATACAGAATCTGTGTGACCACTCATGGTCTTACAGGTACCTGTCTTGACGTCCCATAGTCTCACCGTATTATCTAAACTTCCCGATACGATGAACTCTGAATCACTGGATATAGCCACATTATATACATAACTAGTGTGACCACTCATGGTCTTACAGGTACCTGTCTTGACGTCCCATAGTCTCACCGTCTTATCATCACTTCCCGATACAATGAACTCTGAATCACTGGATATAGCCACAGCATATACAGAATCTGTGTGACCACTCATGGTCTTACAGGTACCTGTCTTGACGTCCCATAGTCTCACCGTCTAATCATAACTTCCCGATACAATGAACTCTGAATCACTGGATATAGCCACAGCATATACAGAATCTGTGTGACCACTCATGGTCTTACAGGTACCTGTCTTGACGTCCCATAGTCTCACCGTATTATCTAAACTTCCCGATACGATGAACTCTGAATCACTGGATATAGCCACAGTATATACATAACTAGTGTGACCACTCATGGTCTTACAGGTACCTGTCTTGACGTCCCATAGTCTCACCGTATTATCTAAACTTCCCGATACGATGAACTCTGAATCACTGGATATAGCCACAGCATATACAGAATCTGTGTGACCACTCATGGTCTTACAGGTACCTGTCTTGACGTCCCATAGTCTCACAGTATTATAATAACTTCCCGATACGATGAACTCTGAATCACTGGATATAGCCACAGTATATACATAACTAGTGTGACCACTCATGGTCTTACAGGTACCTGTCTTGACGTCCCATAGTCTCACCGTCTTATCAGAACTTCCCGATACGATGAACTCTGAATCACTGGATATAGACAAAGATCTTACATAACTAGTGTGACCACTCATGGTCTTACAGGTACCTGTCTTGACGTCCCATAGTCTCACCGTCTTATCAGAACTTCTCGATACGATGAACTCTGAATCACTGGATATAGCCACAGTATATACATAACTAGTGTGACCACTCATGGTCTTACAGGTACCTGTCTTGACGTCCCTTAGTCTCACAGTCTAATCATAACTTCTCGATACGATGAACTCTGAATCACTGGATATAGCCACAGTATATACATAACTAGTGTGACCACTCATGGTCTTACAGGTACCTGTCTTGACGTCCCATAGTCTCACCGTATTATCTAAACTTCCCGATACGATGAACTCTGAATCACTGGATATAGCCACAGTATATACATAACTAGTGTGACCACTCATGGTCTTACAGGTACCTGTCTTGACGTCCCATAGTCTCACCGTATAATCTGCACTTCCCGATACGATGAACTCTGAATCACTGGATATAGCCACAGCATATACACAACTAGTGTGACCACTCATGGTCTTACAGGTACCTGTCTTGACGTCCCATAGTCTCACCGTCTTATCAGAACTTCCCGATACAATGAACTCTGAATCACTGGATATAGCCACAGCATATACATAACTAGTGTGACCACTCATTGTCTTACAGGTACCTGTCTTGACGTCCCATAGTCTCACCGTCTTATCAGAACTTCCCTATACGATGAACTCTGAATCACTGGATATAGCCACAGCATATACAACATTAGTGTGACCACTCATGGTCTTACAGGTACCTGTCTTGACGTCCCATAGTCTCACCGTCTTATCAGAACTTCTCGATACGATGAACTCTGAATCACTGGATATAGCCACAGTATATACATAACTAGTGTGACCACTCATGGTCTTACAGGTACCTGTCTTGACGTCCCTTAGTCTCACAGTCTAATCATAACTTCTCGATACGATGAACTCTGAATCACTGGATATAGCCACAGCATATACAGAATCTGTGTGACCACTCATGGTCTTACAGGTACCTATCTTGACGTCCCATAGTCTCACCGTATAATCTGCACTTCCCGATACAATGAACTCTGAATCACTGGATATAGACAAAGATCTTACATAACTAGTGTGACCACTCATGGTCTTACAGGTACCTGTCTTGACGTCCCATAGTCTCACCGTCTTATCAGAACTTCTCGATACGATGAACTCTGAATCACTGGATATAGCCACAGTATATACATAACTAGTGTGACCACTCATGGTCTTACAGGTACCTGTCTTGACGTCCCTTAGTCTCACAGTCTAATCATAACTTCTCGATACGATGAACTCTGAATCACTGGATATAGCCACAGCATATACAGAATCTGTGTGACCACTCATGGTCTTACAGGTACCTGTCTTGACGTCCCATAGTCTCACCGTCTAATCAGAACTTCTCGATACGATGAACTCTGAATCACTGGATATAGCCACAGTATATACATAACTAGTGTGACCACTCATGGTCTTACAGGTACCTGTCTTGACGTCCCATAGTCTCACCGTCTTATCTAAACTTCCCGATACGATGAACTCTGAATCACTGGATATAGCCACAGTATATACATAACTAGTGTGACCACTCATGGTCTTACAGGTACCTGTCTTGACGTCCCATAGTCTCACCGTCTTATCAGAACTTCCCGATACAATGAACTCTGAATCACTGGATATAGACAAAGATCTTACATAACTAGTGTGACCACTCATGGTCTTACAGGTACCTGTCTTGACGTCCCATAGTCTCACCGTCTAATCATGACTTCCCGATACGATGAACTCTGAATCACTGGATATTGCCACAGCATATACATAACAAGTGTGACCACTCATGGTCTTACAGGTACCTGTCTTGACGTCCCATAGTCTCACCGTCTTATCATCACTTCCCGATACGATGAACTCTGAATTACTGGATATAGCCACAGTATTTACACAACTTGTGTGACCACTCATGGTCTTACAGGTACCTGTCTTGACGTCCCATAGTCTCACCGTCTAATCTCCACTTCCCGATACGATGAACTCTGAATCACTGGATATAGACAAAGATCTTACATAACTAGTGTGACCACTCATGGTCTTACAGGTACCTGTCTTGACGTCCCATAGTCTCACCGTCTTATCAGAACTTCTCGATACGATGAACTCTGAATCACTGGATATAGCCACAGTATATACATAACTAGTGTGACCACTCATGGTCTTACAGGTACCTGTCTTGACGTCCCATAGTCTCACCGTCTTATCAGAACTTCCCGATACGATGAACTCTGAATCACTGGATATAGACAAAGATCTTACATAACTAGTGTGACCACTCATGGTCTTACAGGTACCTGTCTTGACGTCCCATAGTCTCACCGTCTTATCAGAACTTCTCGATACGATGAACTCTGAATCACTGGATATAGCCACAGTATATACATAACTAGTGTGACCACTCATGGTCTTACAGGTACCTGTCTTGACGTCCCTTAGTCTCACAGTCTAATCATAACTTCTCGATACGATGAACTCTGAATCACTGGATATAGCCACAGCATATACAGAATCTGTGTGACCACTCATGGTCTTACAGGTACCTGTCTTGACGTCCCATAGTCTCACCGTCTTATCATGGCTTCCCGATACAATGAACTCTGAATCACTGGATATAGCCACAGTATATACATAACTAGTGTGACCACTCATGGTCTTACAGGTACCTGTCTTGACGTCCCATAGTCTCACCGTCTTATCAGAACTTCCCGATACGATGAACTCTGAATCACTGGATATAGCCGCAGTATATACATAACTAGTGTGACCACTCATGGTCTTACAGGTACCTGTCTTGACGTCCCATAGTCTCACCGTATAATCTGCACTTCCCGATACGATGAACTCTGAATCACTGGATATAGCCACAGTATATACAGAATCTGTGTGACCACTCATGGTCTTACAGGTACCTGTCTTGACGTCCCATAGTCTCACAGTATTATAATAACTTCCCGATACGATGAACTCTGAATCACTGGATATAGCCGCAGTATATACATAACTAGTGTGACCACTCATGGTCTTACAGGTACCTGTCTTGACGTCCCATAGTCTCACCGTCTAATCATAACTTCCCGATACGATGAACTCTGAATCACTGGATATAGCCACAGTATATACAGAATCTGTGTGACCACTCATGGTCTTACAGGTACCTGTCTTGACGTCCCATAGTCTCACAGTATTATAATAACTTCCCGATACGATGAACTCTGAATCACTGGATATAGCCGCAGTATATACATAACTAGTGTGACCACTCATGGTCTTACAGGTACCTGTCTTGACGTCCCATAGTCTCACCGTCTTATCAGAACTTCCCGATACGATGAACTCTGAATCACTGGATATAGCCACAGTATATACAGAATCTGTGTGACCACTCATGGTCTTACAGGTACCTGTCTTGACGTCCCATAGTCTCACCGTCTAATCTGCACTTCCCGATACAATGAACTCTGAATCACTGGATATAGCCACAGATCTTACATAACTAGTGTGACCACTCATGGTCTTACAGGTACCTGTCTTGACGTCCCATAGTCTCACCGTCTAATCATCACTTCCCGATACAATGAACTCTGAATCACTGGATATAGCCACAGCATATACAGAATCTGTGTGACCACTCATGGTCTTACAGGTACCTGTCTTGACGTCCCATAGTCTCACCGTCTTATCATCACTTCCCGATACAATGAACTCTGAATCACTGGATATAGCCACAGCATATACAGAATCTGTGTGACCACTCATGGTCTTACAGGTACCTGTCTTGACGTCCCATAGTCTCACCGTCTAATCTGCACTTCCCGATACGATGAACTCTGAATCACTGGATATAGCCACAGTATATACAGAATCTGTGTGACCACTCATGGTCTTACAGGTACCTGTCTTGACGTCCCATAGTCTCACCGTCTAATCAGAACTTCCCGATACAATGAACTCTGAATCACTGGATATAGCCACAGCATATACAGAATCTGTGTGACCACTCATGGTCTTACAGGTACCTGTCTTGACGTCCCATAGTCTCACCGTCTAATCATCACTTCCCGATACAATGAACTCTGAATCACTGGATATAGACACAGATCTTACATAACTAGTGTGACCACTCATGGTCTTACAGGTACCTGTCTTGACGTCCCATAGTCTCACCGTCTAATCATAACTTCCCGATACAATGAACTCTGAATCACTGGATATAGCCACAGATAATACAGAATCTGTGTGACCACTCATGGTCTTACAGGTACCTGTCTTGACGTCCCATAGTCTCACCGTATTATCTAAACTTCCCGATACGATGAACTCTGAATCACTGGATATAGCCACAGTATATACATAACTAGTGTGACCACTCATGGTCTTACAGGTACCTGTCTTGACGTCCCTTAGTCTCACAGTCTAATCATAACTTCTCGATACGATGAACTCTGAATCACTGGATATAGCCACAGCATATACAGAATCTGTGTGACCACTCATGGTCTTACAGGTACCTGTCTTGACGTCCCATAGTCTCACCGTCTAATCAGAACTTCCCGATACGATGAACTCTGAATCACTGGATATAGACAAAGATCTTACATAACTAGTGTGACCACTCATGGTCTTACAGGTACCTGTCTTGACGTCCCATAGTCTCACCGTCTTATCAGAACTTCTCGATACGATGAACTCTGAATCACTGGATATAGCCACAGTATATACATAACTAGTGTGACCACTCATGGTCTTACAGGTACCTGTCTTGACGTCCCATAGTCTCACCGTCTTATCAGAACTTCCCGATACGATGAACTCTGAATCACTGGATATAGACAAAGATCTTACATAACTAGTGTGACCACTCATGGTCTTACAGGTACCTGTCTTGACGTCCCATAGTCTCACCGTCTTATCAGAACTTCTCGATACGATGAACTCTGAATCACTGGATATAGCCACAGTATATACATAACTAGTGTGACCACTCATGGTCTTACAGGTACCTGTCTTGACGTCCCTTAGTCTCACAGTCTAATCATAACTTCTCGATACGATGAACTCTGAATCACTGGATATAGCCACAGCATATACAGAATCTGTGTGACCACTCATGGTCTTACAGGTACCTGTCTTGACGTCCCATAGTCTCACCGTCTTATCATGGCTTCCCGATACAATGAACTCTGAATCACTGGATATAGCCACAGTATATACATAACTAGTGTGACCACTCATGGTCTTACAGGTACCTGTCTTGACGTCCCATAGTCTCACCGTCTTATCAGAACTTCCCGATACGATGAACTCTGAATCACTGGATATAGCCACAGATAATACATAACTAGTGTGACCACTCATGGTCTTACAGGTACCTGTCTTGACGTCCCATAGTCTCACCGTATAATCTGCACTTCCCGATACGATGAACTCTGAATCACTGGATATAGCCACAGTATATGCAGAATCTGTGTGACCACTCATGGTCTTACAGGTACCTGTCTTCACGTCCCATAGTCTCACAGTATTATAATAACTTCCCGATACGATGAACTCTGAATCACTGGATATAGCCGCAGTATATACATAACTAGTGTGACCACTCATGGTCTTACAGGTACCTGTCTTGACGTCCCATAGTCTCACCGTCTAATCATAACTTCCCGATACGATGAACTCTGAATCACTGGATATAGCCACAGTATATACAGAATCTGTGTGACCACTCATGGTCTTACAGGTACCTGTCTTGACGTCCCATAGTCTCACAGTATTATAATAACTTCCCGATACGATGAACTCTGAATCACTGGATATAGCCGCAGTATATACATAACTAGTGTGACCACTCATGGTCTTACAGGTACCTGTCTTGACGTCCCATAGTCTCACCGTATTATCTAAACTTCCCGATACGATGAACTCTGAATCACTGGATATAGCCACAGTATATACAGAATCTGTGTGACCACTCATGGTCTTACAGGTACCTGTCTTCACGTCCCATAGTCTCACAGTATTATAATAACTTCCCGATACGATGAACTCTGAATCACTGGATATAGCCGCAGTATATACATAACTAGTGTGACCACTCATGGTCTTACAGGTACCTGTCTTGACGTCCCATAGTCTCACCGTCTAATCATAACTTCCCGATACGATGAACTCTGAATCACTGGATATAGCCACAGTATATACAGAATCTGTGTGACCACTCATGGTCTTACAGGTACCTGTCTTGACGTCCCATAGTCTCACAGTATTATAATAACTTCCCGATACGATGAACTCTGAATCACTGGATATAGCCGCAGTATATACATAACTAGTGTGACCACTCATGGTCTTACAGGTACCTGTCTTGACGTCCCATAGTCTCACCGTCTTATCAGAACTTCCCGATACGATGAACTCTGAATCACTGGATATAGCCACAGTATATACAGAATCTGTGTGACCACTCATGGTCTTACAGGTACCTGTCTTGACGTCCCATAGTCTCACCGTCTAATCTGCACTTCCCGATACAATGAACTCTGAATCACTGGATATAGCCACAGATCTTACATAACTAGTGTGACCACTCATGGTCTTACAGGTACCTGTCTTGACGTCCCATAGTCTCACCGTCTAATCATCACTTCCCGATACAATGAACTCTGAATCACTGGATATAGCCACAGCATATACAGAATCTGTGTGACCACTCATGGTCTTACAGGTACCTGTCTTGACGTCCCATAGTCTCACCGTCTTATCATCACTTCCCGATACAATGAACTCTGAATCACTGGATATAGCCACAGCATATACAGAATCTGTGTGACCACTCATGGTCTTACAGGTACCTGTCTTGACGTCCCATAGTCTCACCGTCTAATCTGCACTTCCCGATACGATGAACTCTGAATCACTGGATATAGCCACAGCATATACAGAATCTGTGTGACCACTCATGGTCTTACAGGTACCTGTCTTGACGTCCCATAGTCTCACCGTCTAATCAGAACTTCCCGATACAATGAACTCTGAATCACTGGATATAGCCACAGCATATACAGAATCTGTGTGACCACTCATGGTCTTACAGGTACCTGTCTTGACGTCCCATAGTCTCACCGTATTATCATCACTTCCCGATACAATGAACTCTGAATCACTGGATATAGACACAGATCTTACATAACTAGTGTGACCACTCATGGTCTTACAGGTACCTGTCTTGACGTCCCATAGTCTCACCGTCTAATCATAACTTCCCGATACAATGAACTCTGAATCACTGGATATAGCCACAGATAATACAGAATCTGTGTGACCACTCATGGTCTTACAGGTACCTGTCTTGACGTCCCATAGTCTCACAGTATTATAATAACTTCCCGATACGATGAACTCTGAATCACTGGATATAGCCACAGTATATACATAACTAGTGTGACCACTCATGGTCTTACAGGTACCTGTCTTGACGTCCCTTAGTCTCACAGTCTAATCATAACTTCTCGATACGATGAACTCTGAATCACTGGATATAGCCACAGCATATACAGAATCTGTGTGACCACTCATGGTCTTACAGGTACCTGTCTTGACGTCCCATAGTCTCACCGTCTAATCAGAACTTCCCGATACGATGAACTCTGAATCACTGGATATAGACAAAGATCTTACATAACTAGTGTGACCACTCATGGTCTTACAGGTACCTGTCTTGACGTCCCATAGTCTCACCGTCTTATCAGAACTTCTCGATACGATGAACTCTGAATCACTGGATATAGCCACAGTATATACATAACTAGTGTGACCACTCATGGTCTTACAGGTACCTGTCTTGACGTCCCATAGTCTCACCGTCTTATCAGAACTTCCCGATACGATGAACTCTGAATCACTGGATATAGACAAAGATCTTACATAACTAGTGTGACCACTCATGGTCTTACAGGTACCTGTCTTGACGTCCCATAGTCTCACCGTCTTATCAGAACTTCTCGATACGATGAACTCTGAATCACTGGATATAGCCACAGTATATACATAACTAGTGTGACCACTCATGGTCTTACAGGTACCTGTCTTGACGTCCCTTAGTCTCACAGTCTAATCATAACTTCTCGATACGATGAACTCTGAATCACTGGATATAGCCACAGCATATACAGAATCTGTGTGACCACTCATGGTCTTACAGGTACCTGTCTTGACGTCCCATAGTCTCACCGTCTTATCATGGCTTCCCGATACAATGAACTCTGAATCACTGGATATAGCCACAGTATATACATAACTAGTGTGACCACTCATGGTCTTACAGGTACCTGTCTTGACGTCCCATAGTCTCACCGTCTTATCAGAACTTCCCGATACGATGAACTCTGAATCACTGGATATAGCCACAGATAATACATAACTAGTGTGACCACTCATGGTCTTACAGGTACCTGTCTTGACGTCCCATAGTCTCACCGTATAATCTGCACTTCCCGATACGATGAACTCTGAATCACTGGATATAGCCACAGTATATGCAGAATCTGTGTGACCACTCATGGTCTTACAGGTACCTGTCTTCACGTCCCATAGTCTCACAGTATTATAATAACTTCCCGATACGATGAACTCTGAATCACTGGATATAGCCGCAGTATATACATAACTAGTGTGACCACTCATGGTCTTACAGGTACCTGTCTTGACGTCCCATAGTCTCACCGTCTAATCATAACTTCTCGATACGATGAACTCTGAATCACTGGATATAGCCACAGTATATACAGAATCTGTGTGACCACTCATGGTCTTACAGGTACCTGTCTTGACGTCCCATAGTCTCACAGTATTATAATAACTTCCCGATACGATGAACTCTGAATCACTGGATATAGCCGCAGTATATACATAACTAGTGTGACCACTCATGGTCTTACAGGTACCTGTCTTGACGTCCCATAGTCTCACCGTCTTATCAGAACTTCCCGATACGATGAACTCTGAATCACTGGATATAGCCACAGTATATACAGAATCTGTGTGACCACTCATGGTCTTACAGGTACCTGTCTTGACGTCCCATAGTCTCACCGTCTAATCTGCACTTCCCGATACAATGAACTCTGAATCACTGGATATAGCCACAGATCTTACATAACTAGTGTGACCACTCATGGTCTTACAGGTACCTGTCTTGACGTCCCATAGTCTCACCGTATTATCATGACTTCCCGATACAATGAACTCTGAATCACTGGATATAGCCACAGCATATACAGAATCTGTGTGACCACTCATGGTCTTACAGGTACCTGTCTTGACGTCCCATAGTCTCACAGTATTATAATAACTTCCCGATACGATGAACTCTGAATCACTGGATATAGCCGCAGTATATACATAACTAGTGTGACCACTCATGGTCTTACAGGTACCTGTCTTGACGTCCCATAGTCTCACCGTCTAATCTGCACTTCCCGATACGATGAACTCTGAATCACTGGATATAGCCACAGCATATACAGAATCTGTGTGACCACTCATGGTCTTACAGGTACCTGTCTTGACGTCCCATAGTCTCACCGTCTAATCAGAACTTCCCGATACAATGAACTCTGAATCACTGGATATAGCCACAGCATATACAGAATCTGTGTGACCACTCATGGTCTTACAGGTACCTGTCTTGACGTCCCATAGTCTCACCGTATTATCATCACTTCCCGATACAATGAACTCTGAATCACTGGATATAGACACAGCATATACATAATGTGTGTGACCACTCATGGTCTTACAGGTACCTGTCTTGACGTCCCATAGTCTCACCGTCTAATCATGACTTCCCGATACGATGAACTCTGAATCACTGGATATAGCCACAGCATATACATAATGTGTGTGACCACTCATGGTCTTACAGGTACCTGTCTTGACGTCCCATAGTCTCACCGTCTTATCATGACTTCCCGATACGATGAACTCTGAATCACTGGATATAGCCACAGATAATACATAACTAGTGTGACCACTCATGGTCTTACAGGTACCTGTCTTGACGTCCCATAGTCTCACCGTCTTATCAGAACTTCCCGATACGATGAACTCTGAATCACTGGATATAGCCGCAGTATATACATAATGTGTGTGACCACTCATGGTCTTACAGGTACCTGTCTTGACGTCCCATAGTCTCACCGTATAATCTGCACTTCCCGATACGATGAACTCTGAATCACTGGATATAGCCACAGTATATACAGAATCTGTGTGACCACTCATGGTCTTACAGGTACCTGTCTTCACGTCCCATAGTCTCACAGTATTATAATAACTTCCCGATACGATGAAATCTGAATCACTGGATATAGCCGCAGTATATACATAACTAGTGTGACCACTCATGGTCTTACAGGTACCTGTCTTGACGTCCCATAGTCTCACCGTCTAATCTTCACTTCCCGATACGATGAACTCTGAATCACTGGATATAGTCACAGCATATACATAACTAGTGTGACCACTCATGGTCTTACAGGTACCTGTCTTGACGTCCCATAGTCTCACCGTATTATCATGACTTCCCGATACGATGAACTCTGAATCACTGGATATAGTCACAGCATATACAGAACTAGTGTGACCACTCATGGTCTTACAGGTACCTGTCTTGACGTCCCATAGTCTCACAGTATTATAATAACTTCCCGATACGATGAACTCTGAATCACTGGATATAGCCGCAGTATATACATAACTAGTGTGACCACTCATGGTCTTACAGGTACCTGTCTTGACGTCCCATAGTCTCACCGTCTTATCAGAACTTCCCGATACGATGAACTCTGAATCACTGGATATAGCCACAGTATATACATAACTAGTGTGACCACTCATGGTCTTACAGGTACCTGTCTTGACGTCCCTTAGTCTCACAGTCTAATCATAACTTCTCGATACGATAAACTCTGAATCACTGGATATAGCCGCAGTATATACATAACTAGTGTGACCACTCATGGTCTTACAGGTACCTGTCTTGACGTCCCATAGTCTCACCGTCTTATCAGAACTTCCCGATACGATGAACTCTGAATCACTGGATATAGCCACAGTATATACAGAATCTGTGTGACCACTCATGGTCTTACAGGTACCTGTCTTGACGTCCCATAGTCTCACCGTCTAATCTGCACTTCCCGATACAATGAACTCTGAATCACTGGATATAGCCACAGATCTTACATAACTAGTGTGACCACTCATGGTCTTACAGGTACCTGTCTTGACGTCCCATAGTCTCACCGTCTAATCATGACTTCCCGATACGATGAACTCTGAATCACTGGATATAGTCACAGCATATACAGAACTAGTGTGACCACTCATGGTCTTACAGGTACCTGTCTTGACGTCCCATAGTCTCACCGTCTTATCAGAACTTCCCGATACGATGAACTCTGAATCACTGGATATAGCCGCAGTATATACATAACTAGTGTGACCACTCATGGTCTTACAGGTACCTGTCTTGACGTCCCATAGTCTCACCGTATAATCTGCACTTCCCGATACGATGAACTCTGAATCACTGGATATAGCCACAGTATATACAGAATCTGTGTGACCACTCATGGTCTTACAGGTACCTGTCTTGACGTCCCATAGTCTCACAGTATTATAATAACTTCCCGATACGATGAACTCTGAATCACTGGATATAGCCGCAGTATATACATAACTAGTGTGACCACTCATGGTCTTACAGGTACCTGTCTTGACGTCCCATAGTCTCACCGTCTTATCAGAACTTCCCGATACGATGAACTCTGAATCACTGGATATAGCCACAGTATATACAGAATCTGTGTGACCACTCATGGTCTTACAGGTACCTGTCTTGACGTCCCATAGTCTCACCGTCTAATCTGCACTTCCCGATACGATGAACTCTGAATCACTGGATATAGCCACAGATCTTACATAACTAGTGTGACCACTCATGGTCTTACAGGTACCTGTCTTGACGTCCCATAGTCTCACCGTCTAATCATCACTTCCCGATACAATGAACTCTGAATCACTGGATATAGCCACAGCATATACAGAATCTGTGTGACCACTCATGGTCTTACAGGTACCTGTCTTGACGTCCCATAGTCTCACCGTCTTATCATCACTTCCCGATACAATGAACTCTGAATCACTGGATATAGCCACAGCATATACAGAATCTGTGTGACCACTCATGGTCTTACAGGTACCTGTCTTGACGTCCCATAGTCTCACCGTATTATCTAAACTTCCCGATACGATGAACTCTGAATCACTGGATATAGCCACAGCATATACAGAATCTGTGTGACCACTCATGGTCTTACAGGTACCTGTCTTGACGTCCCATAGTCTCACCGTCTAATCAGAACTTCCCGATACAATGAACTCTGAATCACTGGATATAGCCGCAGTATATACATAACTAGTGTGACCACTCATGGTCTTACAGGTACCTGTCTTGACGTCCCATAGTCTCACCGTCTTATCAGAACTTCCCGATACGATGAACTCTGAATCACTGGATATAGCCACAGTATATACAGAATCTGTGTGACCACTCATGGTCTTACAGGTACCTGTCTTGACGTCCCATAGTCTCACCGTCTAATCTGCACTTCCCGATACAATGAACTCTGAATCACTGGATATAGCCACAGATCTTACATAACTAGTGTGACCACTCATGGTCTTACAGGTACCTGTCTTGACGTCCCATAGTCTCACCGTCTAATCATCACTTCCCGATACAATGAACTCTGAATCACTGGATATAGCCAAAGCATATACAGAATCTGTGTGACCACTCATGGTCTTACAGGTACCTGTCTTGACGTCCCATAGTCTCACCGTCTTATCATCACTTCCCGATACAATGAACTCTGAATCACTGGATATAGCCACAGCATATACAGAATCTGTGTGACCACTCATGGTCTTACAGGTACCTGTCTTGACGTCCCATAGTCTCACCGTCTAATCTGCACTTCCCGATACGATGAACTCTGAATCACTGGATATAGCCACAGCATATACAGAATCTGTGTGACCACTCATGGTCTTACAGGTACCTGTCTTGACGTCCCATAGTCTCACCGTCTAATCAGAACTTCCCGATACAATGAACTCTGAATCACTGGATATAGCCACAGCATATACAGAATCTGTGTGACCACTCATGGTCTTACAGGTACCTGTCTTGACGTCCCATAGTCTCACCGTCTTATCAGAACTTCCCGATACGATGAACTCTGAATCACTGGATATAGCCACAGTATATACAGAATCTGTGTGACCACTCATGGTCTTACAGGTACCTGTCTTCACGTCCCATAGTCTCACAGTATTATAATAACTTCCCGATACGATGAAATCTGAATCACTGGATATAGCCGCAGTATATACATAACTAGTGTGACCACTCATGGTCTTACAGGTACCTGTCTTGACGTCCCATAGTCTCACCGTCTAATCTTCACTTCCCGATACGATGAACTCTGAATCACTGGATATAGTCACAGCATATACATAACTAGTGTGACCACTCATGGTCTTACAGGTACCTGTCTTGACGTCCCATAGTCTCACCGTATTATCATGACTTCCCGATACGATGAACTCTGAATCACTGGATATAGTCACAGCATATACAGAACTAGTGTGACCACTCATGGTCTTACAGGTACCTGTCTTGACGTCCCATAGTCTCACCGTCTTATCAGAACTTCCCGATACGATGAACTCTGAATCACTGGATATAGCCGCAGTATATACATAACTAGTGTGACCACTCATGGTCTTACAGGTACCTGTCTTGACGTCCCATAGTCTCACCGTATAATCTGCACTTCCCGATACGATGAACTCTGAATCACTGGATATAGCCACAGTATATACAGAATCTGTGTGACCACTCATGGTCTTACAGGTACCTGTCTTGACGTCCCATAGTCTCACCGTCTAATCTGCACTTCCCGATACAATGAACTCTGAATCACTGGATATAGCCACAGTATATACAGAATCTGTGTGACCACTCATGGTCTTACAGGTACCTGTCTTGACGTCCCATAGTCTCACCGTCTTATCAGAACTTCCCGATACGATGAACTCTGAATCACTGGATATAGCCACAGTATATACAGAATCTGTGTGACCACTTATGGTCTTACAGGTACCTGTCTTGACGTCCCATAGTCTCACCGTCTAATCTGCACTTCCCGATACAATGAACTCTGAATCACTGGATATAGCCACAGATCTTACATAACTAGTGTGACCACTCATGGTCTTACAGGTACCTGTCTTGACGTCCCATAGTCTCACCGTCTAATCATGACTTCCCGATACGATGAACTCTGAATCACTGGATATAGTCACAGCATATACAGAACTAGTGTGACCACTCATGGTCTTACAGGTACCTGTCTTGACGTCCCATAGTCTCACCGTCTTATCAGAACTTCCCGATACGATGAACTCTGAATCACTGGATATAGCCGCAGTATATACATAACTAGTGTGACCACTCATGGTCTTACAGGTACCTGTCTTGACGTCCCATAGTCTCACCGTATAATCTGCACTTCCCGATACGATGAACTCTGAATCACTGGATATAGCCACAGTATATACAGAATCTGTGTGACCACTCATGGTCTTACAGGTACCTGTCTTGACGTCCCATAGTCTCACAGTATTATAATAACTTCCCGATACGATGAACTCTGAATCACTGGATATAGCCGCAGTATATACATAACTAGTGTGACCACTCATGGTCTTACAGGTACCTGTCTTGACGTCCCATAGTCTCACCGTCTTATCAGAACTTCCCGATACAATGAACTCTGAATCACTGGATATAGCCACAGCATATACAGAATCTGTGTGACCACTCATGGTCTTACAGGTACCTGTCTTGACGTCCCATAGTCTCACCGTCTTATCATCACTTCCCGATACAATGAACTCTGAATCACTGGATATAGCCACAGTATATACAGAATCTGTGTGACCACTCATGGTCTTACAGGTACCTGTCTTCACGTCCCATAGTCTCACCGTATTATCTAAACTTCCCGATACGATGAACTCTGAATCACTGGATATAGCCACAGCATATACAGAATCTGTGTGACCACTCATGGTCTTACAGGTACCTGTCTTGACGTCCCATAGTCTCACCGTCTAATCAGAACTTCCCGATACAATGAACTCTGAATCACTGGATATAGCCACAGATCTTACATAACTAGTGTGACCACTCATGGTCTTACAGGTACCTGTCTTGACGTCCCATAGTCTCACCGTCTTATCAGAACTTCCCGATACGATGAACTCTGAATCACTGGATATAGACACAGATCTTACATAACTAGTGTGACCACTCATGGTCTTACAGGTACCTGTCTTGACGTCCCATAGTCTCACCGTATTATCTAAACTTCCCGATACGATGAACTCTGAATCACTGGATATAGCCACAGCATATACAGAATCTGTGTGACCACTCATGGTCTTACAGGTACCTGTCTTGACGTCCCATAGTCTCACAGTATTATAATAACTTCCCGATACGATGAACTCTGAATCACTGGATATAGCCACAGTATATACAGAATCTGTGTGACCACTCATGGTCTTACAGGTACCTGTCTTGACGTCCCATAGTCTCACAGTATTATAATAACTTCCCGATACGATGAACTCTGAATCACTGGATATAGCCGCAGTATATACATAACTAGTGTGACCACTCATGGTCTTACAGGTACCTGTCTTGACGTCCCATAGTCTCACCGTCTTATCAGAACTTCCCGATACGATGAACTCTGAATCACTGGATATAGCCACAGTATATACAGAATCTGTGTGACCACTCATGGTCTTACAGGTACCTGTCTTCACGTCCCATAGTCTCACAGTATTATAATAACTTCCCGATACGATGAAATCTGAATCACTGGATATAACCACAGCATATACATAATGTGTGTGACCACTCATGGTCTTACAGGTACCTGTCTTGACGTCCCATAGTCTCACCGTCTAATCTTCACTTCCCGATACGATGAACTCTGAATCACTGGATATAGTCACAGCATATACATAACTAGTGTGACCACTCATGGTCTTACAGGTACCTGTCTTGACGTCCCATAGTCTCACCGTATTATCATGACTTCCCGATACGATGAACTCTGAATCACTGGATATAGTCACAGCATATACAGAACTAGTGTGACCACTCATGGTCTTACAGGTACCTGTCTTGACGTCCCATAGTCTCACCGTCTTATCAGAACTTCCCGATACGATGAACTCTGAATCACTGGATATAGCCGCAGTATATACATAATGTGTGTGACCACTCATGGTCTTACAGGTACCTGTCTTGACGTCCCATAGTCTCACCGTATAATCTGCACTTCCCGATACGATGAACTCTGAATCACTGGATATAGCCACAGTATATACAGAATCTGTGTGACCACTCATGGTCTTACAGGTACCTGTCTTCACGTCCCATAGTCTCACAGTATTATAATAACTTCCCGATACGATGAACTCTGAATCACTGGATATAGCCACAGTATATACAGAATCTGTGTGACCACTCATGGTCTTACAGGTACCTGTCTTGACGTCCCATAGTCTCACCGTCTTATCAGAACTTCCCGATACAATGAACTCTGAATCACTGGATATAGCCACAGTATATACAGAATCTGTGTGACCACTCATGGTCTTACAGGTACCTGTCTTGACGTCCCATAGTCTCACCGTCTAATCTGCACTTCCCGATACAATGAACTCTGAATCACTGGATATAGCCACAGATCTTACATAACTAGTGTGACCACTCATGGTCTTACAGGTACCTGTCTTGACGTCCCATAGTCTCACCGTCTAATCATCACTTCCCGATACAATGAACTCTGAATCACTGGATATAGCCACAGCATATACAGAATCTGTGTGACCACTCATGGTCTTACAGGTACCTGTCTTGACGTCCCATAGTCTCACCGTCTTATCATCACTTCCCGATACAATGAACTCTGAATCACTGGATATAGCCACAGCATATACAGAATCTGTGTGACCACTCATGGTCTTACAGGTACCTGTCTTGACGTCCCATAGTCTCACCGTCTAATCTGCACTTCCCGATACGATGAACTCTGAATCACTGGATATAGCCACAGTATATACAGAATCTGTGTGACCACTCATGGTCTTACAGGTACCTGTCTTCACGTCCCATAGTCTCACAGTATTATAATAACTTCCCGATACGATGAACTCTGAATCACTGGATATAGCCACAGTATATACAGAATCTGTGTGACCACTCATGGTCTTACAGGTACCTGTCTTGACGTCCCATAGTCTCACCGTCTTATCAGAACTTCCCGATACAATGAACTCTGAATCACTGGATATAGCCACAGTATATACAGAATCTGTGTGACCACTCATGGTCTTACAGGTACCTGTCTTGACGTCCCATAGTCTCACCGTCTAATCTGCACTTCCCGATACAATGAACTCTGAATCACTGGATATAGCCACAGATCTTACATAACTAGTGTGACCACTCATGGTCTTACAGGTACCTGTCTTGACGTCCCATAGTCTCACCGTCTAATCATCACTTCCCGATACAATGAACTCTGAATCACTGGATATAGCCACAGCATATACAGAATCTGTGTGACCACTCATGGTCTTACAGGTACCTGTCTTGACGTCCCATAGTCTCACCGTCTTATCATCACTTCCCGATACAATGAACTCTGAATCACTGGATATAGCCACAGCATATACAGAATCTGTGCGACCACTCATGGTCTTACAGGTACCTGTCTTGACGTCCCATAGTCTCACCGTCTAATCTGCACTTCCCGATACGATGAACTCTGAATCACTGGATATAGCCACAGCATATACAGAATCTGTGTGACCACTCATGGTCTTACAGGTACCTGTCTTGACGTCCCATAGTCTCACCGTCTAATCTGCACTTCCCGATACGATGAACTCTGAATCACTGGATATAGCCGCAGTATATACATAACTAGTGTGACCACTCATGGTCTTACAGGTACCTGTCTTGACGTCCCATAGTCTCACCGTCTTATCAGAACTTCCCGATACGATGAACTCTGAATCACTGGATATAGCCACAGTATATACAGAATCTGTGTGACCACTCATGGTCTTACAGGTACCTGTCTTGACGTCCCATAGTCTCACCGTCTAATCTGCACTTCCCGATACAATGAACTCTGAATCACTGGATATAGCCACAGCATATACAGAATCTGTGTGACCACTCATGGTCTTACAGGTACCTGTCTTGACGTCCCATAGTCTCACCGTCTAATCATAACTTCCCGATACGATGAACTCTGAATCACTGGATATAGCCACAGTATATACAGAATCTGTGTGACCACTCATGGTCTTACAGGTACCTGTCTTGACGTCCCATAGTCTCACAGTATTATAATAACTTCCCGATACGATGAACTCTGAATCACTGGATATAGACAAAGATCTTACATAACTAGTGTGACCACTCATGGTCTTACAGGTACCTGTCTTGACGTCCCATAGTCTCACCGTATTATCATGACTTCCCGATACGATGAACTCTGAATCACTGGATATAGTCACAGCATATACAGAACTAGTGTGACCACTCATGGTCTTACAGGTACCTGTCTTGACGTCCCATAGTCTCACCGTCTTATCAGAACTTCCCGATACGATGAACTCTGAATCACTGGATATAGCCGCAGTATATACATAACTAGTGTGACCACTCATGGTCTTACAGGTACCTGTCTTGACGTCCCATAGTCTCACCGTATAATCTGCACTTCCCGATACGATGAACTCTGAATCACTGGATATAGCCACAGTATATACAGAATCTGTGTGACCACTCATGGTCTTACAGGTACCTGTCTTCACGTCCCATAGTCTCACAGTATTATAATAACTTCCCGATACGATGAACTCTGAATCACTGGATATAGCCACAGATCTTACATAACTAGTGTGACCACTCATGGTCTTACAGGTACCTGTCTTGACGTCCCATAGTCTCACCGTCTTATCAGAACTTCCCGATACGATGAACTCTGAATCACTGGATATAGCCACAGTATATACAGAATCTGTGTGACCACTCATGGTCTTACAGGTACCTGTCTTGACGTCCCATAGTCTCACCGTCTAATCTGCACTTCCCGATACAATGAACTCTGAATCACTGGATATAGACACAGATCTTACATAACTAGTGTGACCACTCATGGTCTTACAGGTACCTGTCTTGACGTCCCATAGTCTCACCGTATTATCATCACTTCCCGATACAATGAACTCTGAATCACTGGATATAGACACAGATCTTACATAACTAGTGTGACCACTCATGGTCTTACAGGTACCTGTCTTGACGTCCCATAGTCTCACCGTATTATCTAAACTTCCCGATACGATGAACTCTGAATCACTGGATATAGCCACAGCATATACAGAATCTGTGTGACCACTCATGGTCTTACAGGTACCTGTCTTGACGTCCCATAGTCTCACCGTATTATCAGAACTTCCCGATACGATGAACTCTGAATCACTGGATATAGCCGCAGTATATACATAACTAGTGTGACCACTCATGGTCTTACAGGTACCTGTCTTGACGTCCCATAGTCTCACCGTCTAATCTGCACTTCCCGATACAATGAACTCTGAATCACTGGATATAGCCACAGCATATACATAACTAGTGTGACCACTCATGGTCTTACAGGTACCTGTCTTGACGTCCCATAGTCTCACCGTCTTATCAGAACTTCACGATACGATGAACTCTGAATCACTGGATATAGACAAAGATCTTACATAACTAGTGTGACCACTCATGGTCTTACAGGTACCTGTCTTGACGTCCCATAGTCTCACCGTCTAATCTGCACTTCCCGATACGATGAACTCTGAATCACTGGATATAGACACAGATCTTACATAACTAGTGTGACCACTCATGGTCTTACAGGTACCTGTCTTGACGTCCCATAGTCTCACCGTATTATCATCACTTCCCGATACAATGAACTCTGAATCACTGGATATAGACACAGATCTTACATAACTAGTGTGACCACTCATGGTCTTACAGGTACCTGTCTTGACGTCCCATAGTCTAACCGTATTATCTAAACTTCCCGATACGATGAACTCTGAATCACTGGATATAGCCACAGCATATACAGAATCTGTGTGACCACTCATGGTCTTACAGGTACCTGTCTTGACGTCCCATAGTCTCACAGTATTATCAGAACTTCCCGATACGATGAACTCTGAATCACTGGATATAGCCACTGCATATACAGAATCTGTGTGACCACTCATGGTCTTACAGGTACCTGTCTTGACGTCCCATAGTCTCACCGTCTAATCATAACTTCCCGATACGATGAACTCTGAATCACTGGATATAGACACAGATCTTACATAACTAGTGTGACCACTCATGGTCTTACAGGTACCTGTCTTGACGTCCCATAGTCTCACCGTATTATCTAAACTTCCCGATACGATGAACTCTGAATCACTGGATATAGCCACAGCATATACATAACTAGTGTGACCACTCATGGTCTTACAGGTACCTGTCTTGACGTCCCATAGTCTCACCGTCTAATCAGAACTTCCCGATACAATGAACTCTGAATCACTGGATATAGCCACAGCATATACATAACTAGTGTGACCACTCATGGTCTTACAGGTACCTGTCTTGACGTCCCATAGTCTCACCGTCTTATCAGAACTTCACGATACGATGAACTCTGAATCACTGGATATAGACAAAGATCTTACATAACTAGTGTGACCACTCATGGTCTTACAGGTACCTGTCTTGACGTCCCATAGTCTCACCGTCTTATCAGAACTTCCCGATACGATGAACTCTGAATCACTGGATATAGACAAAGATCTTACATAACTAGTGTGACCACTCATGGTCTTACAGGTACCTGTCTTGACGTCCCATAGTCTCACAGTATTATAATAACTTCCCGATACGATGAACTCTGAATCACTGGATATAGCCGCAGCATATACAGAATCTGTGTGACCACTCATGGTCTTACAGGTACCTGTCTTGACGTCCCATAGTCTCACCGTCTTATCAGAACTTCCCGATACAATGAACTCTGAATCACTGGATATAGCCACAGCATATACAGAATCTGTGTGACCACTCATGGTCTTACAGGTACCTGTCTTGACGTCCCATAGTCTCACCGTATTATCATCACTTCCCGATACAATGAACTCTGAATCACTGGATATAGTCACAGCATATACATTACTAGTGTGACCACTCATGGTCTTACAGGTACCTGTCTTGACGTCCCATAGTCTCACCGTATTATCTAAACTTCCCGATACGATGAACTCTGAATCACTGGATATAGCCACAGCATATACAGAATCTGTGTGACCACTCATGGTCTTACAGGTACCTGTCTTGACGTCCCATAGTCTCACCGTCTAATCATAACTTCCCGATACGATGAACTCTGAATCACTGGATATAGCCACAGCATATACAGAATCTGTGTGACCACTCATGGTCTTACAGGTACCTGTCTTGACGTCCCATAGTCTCACAGTATTATAATAACTTCCCGATACGATGAACTCTGAATCACTGGATATAGACACAGATCTTACATAACTAGTGTGACCACTCATGGTCTTACAGGTACCTGTCTTGACGTCCCATAGTCTCACCGTATTATCATGACTTCCCGATACGATGAACTCTGAATCACTGGATATAGTCACAGCATATACAGAACTAGTGTGACCACTCATGGTCTTACAGGTACCTGTCTTGACGTCCCATAGTCTCACCGTCTAATCTGCACTTCCCGATACGATGAACTCTGAATCACTGGATATAGACAAAGATCTTACATAACTAGTGTGACCACTCATGGTCTTACAGGTACCTGTCTTGACGTCCCATAGTCTCACCGTCTTATCAGAACTTCACGATACGATGAACTCTGAATCACTGGATATAGACACAGTATATACAGAATCTGTGTGACCACTCATGGTCTTACAGGTACCTGTCTTCACGTCCCATAGTCTCACAGTATTATAATAACTTCCCGATACGATGAACTCTGAATCACTGGATATAGCCGCAGTATATACATAACTAGTGTGACCACTCATGGTCTTACAGGTACCTGTCTTGACGTCCCATAGTCTCACCGTCTTATCAGAACTTCCCGATACGATGAACTCTGAATCACTGGATATAGACACAGATCTTACATAACTAGTGTGACCACTCATGGTCTTACAGGTACCTGTCTTGACGTCCCATAGTCTCACCGTATTATCATCACTTCCCGATACAATGAACTCTGAATCACTGGATATAGACACAGCATATACATAACTAGTGTGACCACTCATGGTCTTACAGGTACCTGTCTTGACGTCCCATAGTCTAACCGTATTATCTAAACTTCCCGATACGATGAACTCTGAATCACTGGATATAGACACAGATCTTACATAACTAGTGTGACCACTCATGGTCTTACAGGTACCTGTCTTGACGTCCCATAGTCTCACAGTATTATCAGAACTTCCCGATACGATGAACTCTGAATCACTGGATATAGCCACAGTATATACAGAATCTGTGTGACCACTCATGGTCTTACAGGTACCTGTCTTGACGTCCCATAGTCTCACCGTCTAATCATAACTTCCCGATACGATGAACTCTGAATCACTGGATATAGACACAGATCTTACATAACTAGTGTGACCACTCATGGTCTTACAGGTACCTGTCTTGACGTCCCATAGTCTCACCGTATTATCTAAACTTCCCGATACGATGAACTCTGAATCACTGGATATAGCCACAGTATATACAGAATCTGTGTGACCACTCATGGTCTTACAGGTACCTGTCTTGACGTCCCATAGTCTCACCGTCTAATCAGAACTTCCCGATACAATGAACTCTGAATCACTGGATATAGCCACAGCATATACATAACTAGTGTGACCACTCATGGTCTTACAGGTACCTGTCTTGACGTCCCATAGTCTCACCGTCTTATCAGAACTTCACGATACGATGAACTCTGAATCACTGGATATAGACAAAGATCTTACATAACTAGTGTGACCACTCATGGTCTTACAGGTACCTGTCTTGACGTCCCATAGTCTCACCGTCTTATCAGAACTTCCCGATACGATGAACTCTGAATCACTGGATATAGACAAAGATCTTACATAACTAGTGTGACCACTCATGGTCTTACAGGTACCTGTCTTGACGTCCCATAGTCTCACAGTATTATAATAACTTCCCGATACGATGAACTCTGAATCACTGGATATAGCCGCAGCATATACAGAATCTGTGTGACCACTCATGGTCTTACAGGTACCTGTCTTGACGTCCCATAGTCTCACCGTCTTATCAGAACTTCCCGATACAATGAACTCTGAATCACTGGATATAGCCACAGCATATACAGAATCTGTGTGACCACTCATGGTCTTACAGGTACCTGTCTTGACGTCCCATAGTCTCACCGTCTTATCTCTACTTCCCGATACGATGAACTCTGAATCACTGGATATAGACACAGATCTTACATAACTAGTGTGACCACTCATGGTCTTACAGGTACCTGTCTTGACGTCCCATAGTCTCACCGTATTATCTAAACTTCCCGATACGATGAACTCTGAATCACTGGATATAGCCACAGCATATACAGAATCTGTGTGACCACTCATGGTCTTACAGGTACCTGTCTTGACGTCCCATAGTCTCACCGTCTAATCATAACTTCCCGATACGATGAACTCTGAATCACTGGATATAGCCACAGTATATACAGAATCTGTGTGACCACTCATGGTCTTACAGGTACCTGTCTTGACGTCCCATAGTCTCACAGTATTATAATAACTTCCCGATACGATGAACTCTGAATCACTGGATATAGCCGCAGTATATACATAACTAGTGTGACCACTCATGGTCTTACAGGTACCTGTCTTGACGTCCCATAGTCTCACCGTCTTATCAGAACTTCCCGATACGATGAACTCTGAATCACTGGATATAGCCACAGCATATACAGAATCTGTGTGACCACTCATGGTCTTACAGGTACCTGTCTTGACGTCCCATAGTCTCACAGTATTATAATAACTTCCCGATACGATGAACTCTGAATCACTGGATATAGCCGCAGTATATACATAACTAGTGTGACCACTCATGGTCTTACAGGTACCTGTCTTGACGTCCCATAGTCTCACCGTCTTATCAGAACTTCCCGATACGATGAACTCTGAATCACTGGATATAGCCACAGCATATACATAACTAGTGTGACCACTCATGGTCTTACAGGTACCTGTCTTGACGTCCCATAGTCTCACCGTCTAATCATAACTTCCCGATACGATGAACTCTGAATCACTGGATATAGCCACAGTATATACAGAATCTGTGTGACCACTCATGGTCTTACAGGTACCTGTCTTGACGTCCCATAGTCTCACAGTATTATAATAACTTCCCGATACGATGAACTCTGAATCACTGGATATAGCCGCAGTATATACATAACTAGTGTGACCACTCATGGTCTTACAGGTACCTGTCTTGACGTCCCATAGTCTCACCGTCTTATCAGAACTTCCCGATACGATGAACTCTGAATCACTGGATATAGCCACAGCATATACATAACTAGTGTGACCACTCATGGTCTTACAGGTACCTGTCTTGACGTCCCATAGTCTCACCGTCTTATCAGAACTTCCCGATACGATGAACTCTGAATCACTGGATATAGCCGCAGTATATACATAACTAGTGTGACCACTCATGGTCTTACAGGTACCTGTCTTGACGTCCCATAGTCTCACCGTCTTATCAGAACTTCCCGATACGATGAACTCTGAATCACTGGATATAGCCACAGTATATACAGAATCTGTGTGACCACTCATGGTCTTACAGGTACCTGTCTTGACGTCCCATAGTCTCACCGTCTAATCTGCACTTCCCGATACAATGAACTCTGAATCACTGGATATAGCCACAGCATATACAGAATCTGTGTGACCACTCATGGTCTTACAGGTACCTGTCTTGACGTCCCATAGTCTCACAGTATTATAATAACTTCCCGATACGATGAACTCTGAATCACTGGATATAGCCGCAGTATATACATAACTAGTGTGACCACTCATGGTCTTACAGGTACCTGTCTTGACGTCCCATAGTCTCACCGTCTTATCAGAACTTCCCGATACGATGAACTCTGAATCACTGGATATAGCCACAGCATATACAGAATCTGTGTGACCACTCATGGTCTTACAGGTACCTGTCTTGACGTCCCATAGTCTCACCGTCTAATCATAACTTCCCGATACGATGAACTCTGAATCACTGGATATAGCCACAGTATATACAGAATCTGTGTGACCACTCATGGTCTTACAGGTACCTGTCTTGACGTCCCATAGTCTCACAGTATTATAATAACTTCCCGATACGATGAACTCTGAATCACTGGATATAGCCGCAGTATATACATAACTAGTGTGACCACTCATGGTCTTACAGGTACCTGTCTTGACGTCCCATAGTCTCACCGTCTTATCAGAACTTCCCGATACGATGAACTCTGAATCACTGGATATAGCCACAGCATATACATAACTAGTGTGACCACTCATGGTCTTACAGGTACCTGTCTTGACGTCCCATAGTCTCACAGTATTATAATAACTTCCCGATACGATGAACTCTGAATCACTGGATATAGCCGCAGTATATACATAACTAGTGTGACCACTCATGGTCTTACAGGTACCTGTCTTGACGTCCCATAGTCTCACCGTCTTATCATCACTTCCCGATACGATGAACTCTGAATCACTGGATATAGCCACAGTATATACATAACTAGTGTGACAACTCATGGTCTTACAGGTACCTGTCTTGACGTCCCATAGTCTCACCGTCTAATCTGCACTTCCCGATACAATGAACTCTGAATCACTGGATATAGCCACAGCATATACAGAATCTGTGTGACCACTCATGGTCTTACAGGTACCTGTCTTGACGTCCCATAGTCTCACCGTCTTATCAGAACTTCCCGATACGATGAACTCTGAATCACTGGATATAGCCACAGCATATACATAACTAGTGTGACCACTCATGGTCTTACAGGTACCTGTCTTGACGTCCCATAGTCTCACCGTCTTATCAGAACTTCCCGATACGATGAACTCTGAATCACTGGATATAGCCACAGCATATACATAACTAGTGTGACCACTCATGGTCTTACAGGTACCTGTCTTGACGTCCCATAGTCTCACAGTATTATCAGAACTTCCCGATACGATGAACTCTGAATCACTGGATATAGACAAAGATCTTACATAACTAGTGTGACCACTCATGGTCTTACAGGTACCTGTCTTGACGTCCCATAGTCTCACCGTCTAATCTGCACTTCCCGATACAATGAACTCTGAATCACTGGATATAGCCACAGATCTTACATAACTAGTGTGACCACTCATGGTCTTACAGGTACCTGTCTTGACGTCCCATAGTCTCACCGTCTTATCAGAACTTCCCGATACGATGAACTCTGAATCACTGGATATAGCCACAGCATATACATAACTAGTGTGACCACTCATGGTCTTACAGGTACCTGTCTTGACGTCCCATAGTCTCACCGTCTTATCAGAACTTCCCGATACGATGAACTCTGAATCACTGGATATAGCCACAGCATATACATAACTAGTGTGACCACTCATGGTCTTACAGGTACCTGTCTTGACGTCCCATAGTCTCACAGTATTATCAGAACTTCCCGATACGATGAACTCTGAATCACTGGATATAGACAAAGATCTTACATAACTAGTGTGACCACTCATGGTCTTACAGGTACCTGTCTTGACGTCCCATAGTCTCACCGTCTAATCTGCACTTCCCGATACGATGAACTCTGAATCACTGGATATAGCCGCAGTATATACATAACTAGTGTGACCACTCATGGTCTTACAGGTACCTGTCTTGACGTCCCATAGTCTCACCGTATTATCTAAACTTCCCGATACGATGAACTCTGAATCACTTGATATTGCCACAGATAATACATAATGTGTGTGACCACTCATGGTCTTACAGGTACCTGTCTTGACGTCCCATAGTCTCACCGTATAATCTCTACTTCCCGATACGAAGAACTCTGAATCACTGGATATAGCCACAGCATATACATAATGTGTGTGACCACTCATGGTCTTACAGGTACCTGTCTTGACGTCCCATAGTCTCACCGTCTTATCATCACTTCCCGATACGATGAACTCTGAATCACTGGATATAGCCACAGCATATACATAATGTGTGTGACCACTCATGGTCTTACAGGTACCTGTCTTGACGTCCCATAGTCTCACCGTATTATCTCTACTTCCCGATACGATGAACTCTGAATCACTGGATACAGCCACAGCATATAAAACATTAGTGTGACCACTCATGGTCTTACAGGTACCTGTCTTGACGTCCCATAGTCTCACCGTCTAATCATAACTTCCCGATATGATGAACTCTGAATCACTGGATATAGCCACAGCATATACAACATTAGTGTGACCACTCATGGTCTTACAGGTACCTGTCTTGACGTCCCATAGTCTCACCGTCTTATCATCACTTCCCGATACAATGAACTCTGAATCACTGGATATAGCCACAGTATATACAGAATCTGTGTGACCACTCATGGTCTTACAGGTACCTGTCTTGACGTCCCATAGTCTCACCGTCTAATCTGCACTTCCCGATACAATGAACTCTGAATCACTGGATATAGCCACAGATCTTACATAACTAGTGTGACCACTCATGGTCTTACAGGTACCTGTCTTGACGTCCCATAGTCTCACCGTCTTATCAGAACTTCCCGATACGATGAACTCTGAATCACTGGATATAGCCACAGCATATACATAACTAGTGTGACCACTCATGGTCTTACAGGTACCTGTCTTGACGTCCCATAGTCTCACCGTATTATCTAAACTTCCCGATACGATGAACTCTGAATCACTGGATATAGCCACAGCATATACAGAATCTGTGTGACCACTCATGGTCTTACAGGTACCTGTCTTGACGTCCCATAGTCTCACCGTATAATCTGCACTTCCCGATACAATGAACTCTGAATCACTGGATATAGCCACAGCATATACATAACTAGTGTGACCACTCATGGTCTTACAGGTACCTGTCTTGACGTCCCATAGTCTCACAGTATTATCAGAACTTCCCGATACGATGAACTCTGAATCACTGGATATAGACAAAGATCTTACATAACTAGTGTGACCACTCATGGTCTTACAGGTACCTGTCTTGACGTCCCATAGTCTCACCGTCTAATCTGCACTTCCCGATACGATGAACTCTGAATCACTGGATATAGCCGCAGTATATACATAACTAGTGTGACCACTCATGGTCTTACAGGTACCTGTCTTGACGTCCCATAGTCTCACCGTATTATCTAAACTTCCCGATACGATGAACTCTGAATCACTGGATATAGCCACAGCATATACAGAATCTGTGTGACCACTCATGGTCTTACAGGTACCTGTCTTGACGTCCCATAGTCTCACCGTCTTATCAGAACTTCCCGATACGATGAACTCTGAATCACTGGATATAGCCACAGCATATACAACATTAGTGTGACCACTCATGGTCTTACAGGTACCTGTCTTGACGTCCCATAGTCTCACCGTATTATCTCTACTTCCCGATACGATGAACTCTGAATCACTGGATATAGCCACAGCATATTCACAACTAGTGTGACCACTCATGGTCTTACAGGTACCTGTCTTGACGTCCCATAGTCTCACCGTATTATCTAAACTTCCCGATACGATGAACTCTGAATCACTGGATATAGCCACAGCATATACAGAATCTGTGTGACCACTCATGGTCTTACAGGTACCTGTCTTGACGTCCCATAGTCTCACCGTCTTATCATAACTTCCCGATACGATGAACTCTGAATCACTGGATATAGCCACAGCATATACACAACTAGTGTGACCACTCATGGTCTTACAGGTACCTGTCTTGACGTCCCATAGTCTCACCGTCTTATCATGACTTCCCGATACGATGAACTCTGAATCACTGGATATAGCCACAGCATATACACAACTAGTGTGACCACTCATGGTCTTACAGGTACCTGTCTTGACGTCCCATAGTCTCACCGTATTATAATAACTTCCCGATACGATGAACTCTGAATCACTGGATATAGCCACAGCATATACACAACTAGTGTGATCACTCATGGTCTTACAGGTACCTGTCTTGACGTCCCATAGTCTCACCGTCTAATCTACACTTCCTGATACGATGAACTCTGAATCACTGGATATAGTCACAGCATATACATTACTAGTGTGACCACTCATGGTCTTACAGGTACCTGTCTTGACGTCCCATAGTCTCACCGTCTAATCATCACTTCCCGATACGATGAACTCTGAATCACTGGATATAGCCACAGCATATACACAACTAGTGTGACCACTCATGGTCTTACAGGTACCTGTCTTGACGTCCCATTGTCTCACCGTATTATCATCACTTCCCGATACGATGAACTCTAAATCACTGGATATAGCCACAGCATATACAGAATCTGTGTGACCACTCATGGTCTTACAGGTACCTGTCTTGACGTCCCATAGTCTCACCGTATTATCTAAACTTCCCGATACGATGAACTCTGAATCACTGGATATAGCCACAGCATATACAGAATCTGTGTGACCACTCATGGTCTTACAGGTACCTGTCTTGACGTCCCATAGTCTCACCGTATTATCTAAACTTCCCGATTCGATGAACTCTGAATCACTGGATATAGCCACAGCATATACACAACTAGTGTGATCACTCATGGTCTTACAGGTACCTGTCTTGACGTCCCATAGTCTCACCGTCTTATCATCACTTCCCGATACGATGAACTCTGAATCACTGGATATAGCCACAGCATATACACAACTAGTGTGACCACTCATGGTCTTACAGGTACCTGTCTTGACGTCCCATTGTCTCACCGTATTATCATCACTTCCCGATACGATGAACTCTGAATCACTGGATATAGCCACAGCATATACATAATGTGTGTGACCACTCATGGTCTTACAGGTACCTGTCTTGACGTCCCATAGTCTCACCGTATAATCATAACTTCCCGATACGATGAACTCTGAATCACTGGATATAGCCACAGCATATACAGAATCTGTGTGACCACTCATGGTCTTACAGGTACCTGTCTTGACGTCCCATAGTCTCACCGTCTTATCATCACTTCCCGATACGATGAACTCTGAATCACTGGATATAGCCACAGCATATACATAATGTGTGTGACCACTCATGGTCTTACAGGTACCTGTCTTGACGTCCCATAGTATCACCGTCTAATCTACACTTCCCGATACGATGAACTCTGAATCACTGGATATAGCCACAGCATATACAACACTAGTGTGACCACTCATGGTCTTACAGGTACCTGTCTTGACGTCCCATAGTCTCACCGTATTATAATAACTTCCCGATACGATGAACTCTGAATCACTGGATATAGCCACAGCATATACACAACTAGTGTGATCACTCATGGTCTTACAGGTACCTGTCTTGACGTCCCATAGTCTCACCGTCTTATCATCACTTCCCGATACAATGAACTCTGAATCACTGGATATAGCCACAGCATATACATAACTAGTGTGACCACTCATGGTCTTACAGGTACCTGTCTTGACGTCCCATAGTCTCACAGTCTTATCATCACTTCCCGATACAATGAACTCTGAATCACTGGATATAGCCGCAGTATATACATAACTAGTGTGACCACTCATGGTCTTACAGGTACCTGTCTTGACGTCCCATAGTCTCACCGTCTTATCATGACTTCCCGATACGATGAACTCTGAATCACTGGATATAGCCACAGCATATTCACAACTAGTGTGACCACTCATGGTCTTACAGGTACCTGTCTTGACGTCCCATAGTCTCACCGTCTTATCATGACTTCCCGATACGATGAACTCTGAATCACTGGATATAGCCACAGCATATACATAACTAGTGTGACCACTCATGGTCTTACAGGTACCTGTCTTGACGTCCCTTAGTCTCACAGTCTAATCATAACTTCTCGATACGATGAACTCTGAATCACTGGATATAGCCACAGCATATACATAATGTGTGTGACCACTCATGGTCTTACAGGTACCTGTCTTGACGTCCCATAGTCTCACCGTATTATAATAACTTCCCGATACGATGAACTCTGAATCACTGGATATAGCCACAGCATATACACAACTAGTGTGATCACTCATGGTCTTACAGGTACCTGTCTTGACGTCCCATAGTCTCACCGTATTATAATAACTTCCCGATACGATGAACTCTGAATCACTGGATATAGCCACAGCATATACACAACTAGTGTGATCACTCATGGTCTTACAGGTACCTGTCTTGACGTCCCATAGTCTCACCGTCTAATCTACACTTCCTGATACGATGAACTCTGAATCACTGGATATAGTCACAGCATATACATTACTAGTGTGACCACTCATGGTCTTACAGGTACCTGTCTTGACGTCCCATAGTCTCACCGTCTAATCATCACTTCCCGATACGATGAACTCTGAATCACTGGATATAGCCACAGCATATACACAACTAGTGTGACCACTCATGGTCTTACAGGTACCTGTCTTGACGTCCCATTGTCTCACCGTATTATCATCACTTCCCGATACGATGAACTCTAAATCACTGGATATAGCCACAGCATATACAGAATCTGTGTGACCACTCATGGTCTTACAGGTACCTGTCTTGACGTCCCATAGTCTCACCGTATTATCTAAACTTCCCGATACGATGAACTCTGAATCACTGGATATAGCCACAGCATATACAGAATCTGTGTGACCACTCATGGTCTTACAGGTACCTGTCATGACGTCCCATAGTCTCACCGTCTTATCTCTACTTCCCGATACGATGAACTCTGAATCACTGGATATAGCCACAGCATATACACAACTAGTGTGATCACTCATGGTCTTACAGGTACCTGTCTTGACGTCCCATAGTCTCACCGTCTTATCATGACTTCCCGATACGATGAACTCTGAATCACTGGATATAGCCACAGCATATACACAACTAGTGTGACCACTCATGGTCTTACAGGTACCTGTCTTGACGTCCCATAGTCTCACCGTATAATCATAACTTCCCGATACGATGAACTCTGAATCACTGGATATAGCCACAGCATATACATAATGTGTGTGACCACTCATGGTCTTACAGGTACCTGTCTTGACGTCCCATAGTCTCACCGTATAATCATAACTTCCCGATACGATGAACTCTGAATCACTGGATATAGCCACAGATCATACATGACTAGTGTGACCACTCATGGTCTTACAGGTACCTGTCTTGACGTCCCATAGTATCACCGTAGAATCATAACTTCCCGATACGATGAACTCTGAATCACTGGATATAGACACAGCATATACACAACTAGTGTGAACACTCATGGTCTTACATGTGCCTGTCTTGACGTCCCATAGTCTCACCGTAGAATCATGACTTCCCGATACGATGAACTCTGAATCACTGGATATAGCCACAGCATATACATAACTAGTGTGACCACTCATGGTCTTACAGGTACCTGTCTTGACGTCCCTTAGTCTCACCGTAGAATCATGACTTCCCGATACGATGAACTCTGAATCACTGGATATAGCCACAGCATATACACAACTAGTGTGACCACTCATGGTCTTACAGGTACCTGTCTTGACGTCCCATAGTCTCACCGTAGAATCATGACTTCCCGATACGATGAACTCTGAATCACTGGATATAGCCACAGCATATACATAATGTGTGTGACCACTCATGGTCTTACAGGTACCTGTCTTGACGTCCCATAGTATCACCGTCTAATCTACACTTCCCGATACGATGAACTCTGAATCACTGGATATAGCCACAGCATATACAACACTAGTGTGACCACTCATGGTCTTACAGGTACCTGTCTTGACGTCCCATAGTCTCACCGTATTATAATAACTTCCCGATACGATGAACTCTGAATCACTGGATATAGCCACAGCATATACACAACTAGTGTGATCACTCATGGTCTTACATGTGCCTGTCTTGACGTCCCATAGTCTCACCGTAGAATCATCACTTCCCGATACAATGAACTCTGAATCACTGGATATAGCCACAGCATATACATAACTAGTGTGACCACTCATGGTCTTACAGGTACCTGTCTTGACGTCCCATAGTCTCACAGTCTTATCATCACTTCCCGATACAATGAACTCTGAATCACTGGATATAGCCGCAGTATATACATAACTAGTGTGACCACTCATGGTCTTACAGGTACCTGTCTTGACGTCCCATAGTCTCACCGTCTTATCATGACTTCCCGATACGATGAACTCTGAATCACTGGATATAGCCACAGCATATTCACAACTAGTGTGACCACTCATGGTCTTACAGGTACCTGTCTTGACGTCCCATAGTCTCACCGTCTTATCATGACTTCCCGATACGATGAACTCTGAATCACTGGATATAGCCACAGCATATACATAACTAGTGTGACCACTCATGGTCTTACAGGTACCTGTCTTGACGTCCCTTAGTCTCACAGTCTAATCATAACTTCTCGATACGATGAACTCTGAATCACTGGATATAGCCACAGCATATACATAATGTGTGTGACCACTCATGGTCTTACAGGTACCTGTCTTGACGTCCCATAGTCTCACCGTATTATAATAACTTCCCGATACGATGAACTCTGAATCACTGGATATAGCCACAGCATATACACAACTAGTGTGATCACTCATGGTCTTACAGGTACCTGTCTTGACGTCCCATAGTCTCACCGTATTATAATAACTTCCCGATACGATGAACTCTGAATCACTGGATATAGCCACAGCATATACACAACTAGTGTGATCACTCATGGTCTTACAGGTACCTGTCTTGACGTCCCATAGTCTCACCGTCTTATCATGACTTCCCGATACGATGAACTCTGAATCACTGGATATAGCCACAGCATATACACAACTAGTGTGACCACTCATGGTCTTACAGGTACCTGTCTTGACGTCCCATAGTCTCACCGTCTTATTATAACTTCCCGATACAATGAACTCTGAATCACTGGATATAGCCACAGCATATACAGAATCTGTGTGACCACTCATGGTCTTACAGGTACCTGTCTTGACGTCCCATAGTCTCACCGTCTAATCTGCACTTCCCGATACGATGAACTCTGAATCACTGGATATAGCCACAGCATATACAGAATCTGTGTGACCACTCATGGTCTTACAGGTACCTGTCTTGACGTCCCATAGTCTCACCGTATTATAATAACTTCCCGATACGATGAACTCTGAATCACTGGATATAGCCACAGCATATACAGAATCTGTGTGACCACTCATGGTCTTACAGGTACCTGTCTTGACGTCCCATAGTCTCACCGTCTTATCTCTACTTCCCGATACGATGAACTCTGAATCACTGGATATAGCCACAGCATATACAGAATCTGTGTGACCACTCATGGTCTTACAGGTACCTGTCTTGACGTCCCATAGTCTAACGTCTTATCTCTACTTCCCGATACGATGAACTCTGAATCACTGGATATAGCCACAGCATATACACAACTAATGTGACCACTCATGGTCTTACAGGTACCTGTCTTGACGTCCCATAGTCTCACCGTAGAATCATAACTTCCCGATACGATGAACTCTGAATCACTGGATATAGCCACAGATCATACATGACTAGTGTGACCACTCATGGTCTTACAGGTACCTGTCTTGACGTCCCATAGTATCACCGTAGAATCATAACTTCCCGATACGATGAACTCTGAATCACTGGATATAGACACAGCATATACACAACTAGTGTGACCACTCATGGTCTTACAGGTACCTTTCTTGACGTCCCATAGTCTCACCGTCTTATCTCTACTTCCCGATACGATGAACTCTGAATCACTGGATATAGCCACAGCATATACATAATGTGTGTGACCACTCATGGTCTTACAGGTACCTGTCTTGACGTCCCATAGTCTCACCGTATTATAATAACTTCCCGATACGATGAACTCTGAATCACTGGATATAGCCACAGCATATACACAACTAGTGTGATCACTCATGGTCTTACAGGTACCTGTCTTGACGTCCCATAGTCTCACCGTCTAATCTACACTTCCTGATACGATGAACTCTGAATCACTGGATATAGTCACAGCATATACATTACTAGTGTGACCACTCATGGTCTTACAGGTACCTGTCTTGACGTCCCATAGTCTCACCGTCTAATCATCACTTCCCGATACGATGAACTCTGAATCACTGGATATAGCCACAGCATATACACAACTAGTGTGACCACTCATGGTCTTACAGGTACCTGTCTTGACGTCCCATTGTCTCACCGTATTATCATCACTTCCCGATACGATGAACTCTAAATCACTGGATATAGCCACAGCATATACACAACTAGTGTGACCACTCCTGGTCTTACAGGTACCTGTCTTGACGTCCCATAGTCTCACCGTATTATCTCTACTTCCCGATACGATGAACTCTGAATCACTGGATATAGCCACAGCATATACAGAATCTGTGTGACCACTCATGGTCTTACAGGTACCTGTCTTGACGTCCCATAGTCTCACCGTATTATAATAACTTCCCGATACGATGAACTCTGAATCACTGGATATAGCCACAGCATATACACAACTAGTGTGATCACTCATGGTCTTACAGGTACCTGTCTTGACGTCCCATAGTCTCACCGTATTATCTCTACTTCCCGATACGATGAACTCTGAATCACTGGATATAGCCACAGCATATACACAACTAGTGTGACCACTCATGGTCTTACAGGTACCTGTCTTGACGTCCCATAGTCTCACCGTATTATAATAACTTCCCGATACGATGAACTCTGAATCACTGGATATAGCCACAGCATATACACAACTAGTGTGATCACTCATGGTCTTACAGGTACCTGTCTTGACGTCCCATAGTCTCACCGTCTTATCATGACTTCCCGATACGATGAACTCTGAATCACTGGATATAGCCACAGCATATACACAACTAGTGTGACCACTCATGGTCTTACAGGTACCTGTCTTGACGTCCCATAGTCTCACCGTCTTATCTCTACTTCCCGATACGATGAACTCTGAATCACTGGATATAGCCACAGCATATACATAATGTGTGTGACCACTCATGGTCTTACAGGTACCTGTCTTGACGTCCCATAGTCTCACCGTATAATCATAACTTCCCGATACGATGAACTCTGAATCACTGGATATAGCCACAGATCATACATGACTAGTGTGACCACTCATGGTCTTACAGGTACCTGTCTTGACGTCCCATAGTATCACCGTAGAATCATAACTTCCCGATACGATGAACTCTGAATCACTGGATATAGACACAGCATATACACAACTAGTGTGAACACTCATGGTCTTACATGTGCCTGTCTTGACGTCCCATAGTCTCACCGTAGAATCATGACTTCCCGATACGATGAACTCTGAATCACTGGATATAGCCACAGCATATACATAATGTGTGTGACCACTCATGGTCTTACAGGTACCTGTCTTGACGTCCCATAGTCTCACCGTATAATCATAACTTCCCGATACGATGAACTCTGAATCACTGGATATAGCCACAGATCATACATGACTAGTGTGACCACTCATGGTCTTACAGGTACCTGTCTTGACGTCCCATAGTATCACCGTAGAATCATAACTTCCCGATACGATGAACTCTGAATCACTGGATATAGACACAGCATATACACAACTAGTGTGAACACTCATGGTCTTACATGTGCCTGTCTTGACGTCCCATAGTCTCACCGTAGAATCATGACTTCCCGATACGATGAACTCTGAATCACTGGATATAGCCACAGCATATACATAACTAGTGTGACCACTCATGGTCTTACAGGTACCTGTCTTGACGTCCCTTAGTCTCACCGTAGAATCATGACTTCCCGATACGATGAACTCTGAATCACTGGATATAGCCACAGCATATACACAACTAGTGTGACCACTCATGGTCTTACAGGTACCTGTCTTGACGTCCCATAGTCTCACCGTAGAATCATGACTTCCCGATACGATGAACTCTGAATCACTGGATATAGCCACAGCATATACATAATGTGTGTGACCACTCATGGTCTTACAGGTACCTGTCTTGACGTCCCATAGTATCACCGTCTAATCTACACTTCCCGATACGATGAACTCTGAATCACTGGATATAGCCACAGCATATACAACACTAGTGTGACCACTCATGGTCTTACAGGTACCTGTCTTGACGTCCCATAGTCTCACCGTATTATAATAACTTCCCGATACGATGAACTCTGAATCACTGGATATAGCCACAGCATATACACAACTAGTGTGATCACTCATGGTCTTACAGGTACCTGTCTTGACGTCCCATAGTCTCACCGTCTTATCATCACTTCCCGATACAATGAACTCTGAATCACTGGATATAGCCACAGCATATACATAACTAGTGTGACCACTCATGGTCTTACAGGTACCTGTCTTGACGTCCCATAGTCTCACCGTCTTATCATCACTTCCCGATACAATGAACTCTGAATCACTGGATATAGCCGCAGTATATACATAACTAGTGTGACCACTCATGGTCTTACAGGTACCTGTCTTGACGTCCCATAGTCTCACCGTCTTATCATGACTTCCCGATACGATGAACTCTGAATCACTGGATATAGCCACAGCATATTCACAACTAGTGTGACCACTCATGGTCTTACAGGTACCTGTCTTGACGTCCCATAGTCTCACCGTCTTATCATGACTTCCCGATACGATGAACTCTGAATCACTGGATATAGCCACAGCATATACATAACTAGTGTGACCACTCATGGTCTTACAGGTACCTGTCTTGACGTCCCTTAGTCTCACAGTCTAATCATAACTTCTCGATACGATGAACTCTGAATCACTGGATATAGCCACAGCATATACATAATGTGTGTGACCACTCATGGTCTTACAGGTACCTGTCTTGACGTCCCATAGTCTCACCGTATTATAATAACTTCCCGATACGATGAACTCTGAATCACTGGATATAGCCACAGCATATACACAACTAGTGTGATCACTCATGGTCTTACAGGTACCTGTCTTGACGTCCCATAGTCTCACCGTATTATAATAACTTCCCGATACGATGAACTCTGAATCACTGGATATAGCCACAGCATATACACAACTAGTGTGATCACTCATGGTCTTACAGGTACCTGTCTTGACGTCCCATAGTCTCACCGTCTTATCATGACTTCCCGATACGATGAACTCTGAATCACTGGATATAGCCACAGCATATACACAACTAGTGTGACCACTCATGGTCTTACAGGTACCTGTCTTGACGTCCCATAGTCTCACCGTCTTATTATAACTTCCCGATACAATGAACTCTGAATCACTGGATATAGCCACAGCATATACAGAATCTGTGTGACCACTCATGGTCTTACAGGTACCTGTCTTGACGTCCCATAGTCTCACCGTCTTATCTCTACTTCCCGATACGATGAACTCTGAATCACTGGATATAGCCACAGCATATACAGAATCTGTGTGACCACTCATGGTCTTACAGGTACCTGTCTTGACGTCCCATAGTCTCACCGTATTATAATAACTTCCCGATACGATGAACTCTGAATCACTGGATATAGCCACAGCATATACAGAATCTGTGTGACCACTCATGGTCTTGCAGGTACCTGTCTTGACGTCCCATAGTCTCACCGTCTTATCTCTACTTCCCGATACGATGAACTCTGAATCACTGGATATAGCCACAGCATATACACAACTAGTGTGACCACTCATGGTCTTACAGGTACCTGTCTTGACGTCCCATAGTCTAACGTCTTATCTCTACTTCCCGATACGATGAACTCTGAATCACTGGATATAGCCACAGCATATACATAACTAGTGTGACCACTCATGGTCTTACAGGTACCTGTCTTGACGTCCCTTAGTCTCACAGTCTAATCATAACTTCTCGATACGATGAACTCTGAATCACTGGATATAGCCACAGCATATACATAATGTGTGTGACCACTCATGGTCTTACAGGTACCTGTCTTGACGTCCCATAGTCTCACCGTATTATAATAACTTCCCGATACGATGAACTCTGAATCACTGGATATAGCCACAGCATATACACAACTAGTGTGATCACTCATGGTCTTACAGGTACCTGTCTTGACGTCCCATAGTCTCACCGTATTATAATAACTTCCCGATACGATGAACTCTGAATCACTGGATATAGCCACAGCATATACACAACTAGTGTGATCACTCATGGTCTTACAGGTACCTGTCTTGACGTCCCATAGTCTCACCGTATTATAATAACTTCCCGATACGATGAACTCTGAATCACTGGATATAGCCACAGCATATACACAACTAGTGTGATCACTCATGGTCTTACAGGTACCTGTCTTGACGTCCCATAGTCTCACCGTCTTATCAGAACTTCCCGATACGATGAACTCTGAATCACTGGATATAGCCACAGCATATACACAACTAGTGTGATCACTCATGGTCTTACAGGTACCTGTCTTGACGTCCCATAGTCTCACCGTATTATCATGACTTCCCGATACGATGAACTCTGAATCACTGGATATAGCCACAGCATATACACAACTAGTGTGACCACTCATGGTCTTACAGGTACCTGTCTTGACGTCCCATAGTCTCACCGTCTTATCTCTACTTCCCGATACGATGAACTCTGAATCACTGGATATAGCCACAGCATATACAGAATCTGTGTGACCACTCATGGTCTTACAGGTACCTGTCTTGACGTCCCATAGTCTCACCGTCTTATCTCTACTTCCCGATACGATGAACTCTGAATCACTGGATATAGCCACAGCATATACACAACTAGTGTGACCACTCATGGTCTTACAGGTACCTGTCTTGACGTCCCATAGTCTCACCGTATTATCTCTACTTCCCGATACGATGAACTCTGAATCACTGGATATAGCCACAGCATATACACAACTAGTGTGACCACTCATGGTCTTACAGGTACCTGTCTTGACGTCCCATAGTCTCACCGTCTTATCATGACTTCCCGATACGATGAACTCTGAATCACTGGATATAGTCACAGCATATACATTACTAGTGTGACCACTCATGGTCTTACAGGTACCTGTCTTGACGTCCCATAGTCTCACCGTCTTATCTCTACTTCCCGATACGATGAACTCTGAATCACTGGATATAGCCACAGCATATACACAACTAGTGTGACCACTCATGGTCTTACAGGTACCTGTCTTGACGTCCCATAGTCTCACCGTATTATCTAAACTTCCCGATACGATGAACTCTGAATCACTGGATATAGCCACAGCATATTCACAACTAGTGTGACCACTCATGGTCTTACAGGTACCTGTCTTGACGTCCCATAGTCTCACCGTCTTATCATGACTTCCCGATACGATGAACTCTGAATCACTGGATATAGCCACAGCATATACATAACTAGTGTGACCACTCATGGTCTTACAGGTACCTGTCTTGACGTCCCTTAGTCTCACAGTCTAATCATAACTTCTCGATACGATGAACTCTGAATCACTGGATATAGCCACAGCATATACATAATGTGTGTGACCACTCATGGTCTTACAGGTACCTGTCTTGACGTCCCATAGTCTCACCGTCTTATCTCTACTTCCCGATACGATGAACTCTGAATCACTGGATATAGCCACAGCATATACACAACTAGTGTGACCACTCATGGTCTTACAGGTACCTGTCTTGACGTCCCATAGTCTCACCGTATTATCTCTACTTCCCGATACGATGAACTCTGAATCACTGGATATAGCCACAGCATATACACAACTAGTGTGACCACTCATGGTCTTACAGGTACCTGTCTTGACGTCCCATAGTCTCACCGTCTTATCATGACTTCCCGATACGATGAACTCTGAATCACTGGATATAGTCACAGCATATACCTTACTAGTGTGACCACTCATGGTCTTACAGGTACCTGTCTTGACGTCCCATAGTCTCACCGTCTTATCATGACTTCCCGATACGATGAACTCTGAATCACTGGATATAGCCACAGCATATACACAACTAGTGTGACCACTCATGGTCTTACAGGTACCTGTCTTGACGTCCCATAGTCTCACCGTATTATCTAAACTTCCCGATACGATGAACTCTGAATCACTGGATATAGCCACAGCATATACAGAATCTGTGTGACCACTCATGGTCTTACAGGTACCTGTCTTGACGTCCCATAGTCTCACCGTCTTATCTCTACTTCCCGATACGATGAACTCTGAATCACTGGATATAGCCACAGCATATACAGAATCTGTGTGACCACTCATGGTCTTACAGGTACCTGTCTTGACGTCCCATAGTCTCACCGTCTTATAATAACTTCCCGATACAATGAACTCTGAATCACTGGATATAGCCATAGATCTTACATAACTAGTGTGACCACTCATGGTCTTACAGGTACCTTTCTTGACGTCCCATAGTCTCACCGTCTTATCTCTACTTCCCGATACGATGAACTCTGAATCACTGGATATAGCCACAGCATATACACAACTAGTGTGACCACTCATGGTCTTACAGGTACCTGTCTTGACGTCCCATAGTCTCACCGTCTAATAATAACTTCCCGATACGATGAACTCTGAATCACTGGATATAGCCACAGCATATACACAACTAGTGTGACCACTCATGGTCTTACAGGTACCTGTCTTGACGTCCCATAGTCTCACCGTCTTATCTCTACTTCCCGATACGATGAACTCTGAATCACTGGATATAGCCACAGCATATACATAATGTGTGTGACCACTCATGGTCTTACAGGTACCTGTCTTGACGTCCCATAGTCTCACCGTATTATAATAACTTCCCGATACGATGAACTCTGAATCACTGGATATAGCCACAGCATATACACAACTAGTGTGATCACTCATGGTCTTACAGGTACCTGTCTTGACGTCCCATAGTCTCACCGTATTATCATGACTTCCCGATACGATGAACTCTGAATCACTGGATATAGCCACAGCATATACACAACTAGTGTGACCACTCATGGTCTTACAGGTACCTGTCTTGACGTCCCATAGTCTCACCGTCTTATTATAACTTCCCGATACAATGAACTCTGAATCACTGGATATAGCCACAGCATATACAGAATCTGTGTGACCACTCATGGTCTTACAGGTACCTGTCTTGACGTCCCATAGTCTCACCGTCTTATCTCTACTTCCCGATACGATGAACTCTGAATCACTGGATATAGCCACAGCATATACAGAATCTGTGTGACCACTCATGGTCTTACAGGTACCTGTCTTGACGTCCCATAGTCTCACCGTATTATCTCTACTTCCCGATACGATGAACTCTGAATCACTGGATATAGCCACAGCATATACACAACTAGTGTGACCACTCATGGTCTTACAGGTACCTGTCTTGACGTCCCATAGTCTCACCGTCTTATCATGACTTCCCGATACGATGAACTCTGAATCACTGGATATAGTCACAGCATATACATTACTAGTGTGACCACTCATGGTCTTACAGGTACCTGTCTTGACGTCCCATAGTCTCACCGTCTTATCATGACTTCCCGATACGATGAACTCTGAATCACTGGATATAGCCACAGCATATACACAACTAGTGTGACCACTCATGGTCTTACAGGTACCTGTCTTGACGTCCCATAGTCTCACCGTATTATCTAAACTTCCCGATACGATGAACTCTGAATCACTGGATATAGCCACAGCATATACACAACTAGTGTGACCACTCATGGTCTTACAGGTACCTGTCTTGACGTCCCATAGTCTCACCTTAGAATCATGACTTCCCGATACGATGAACTCTGAATCACTGGATATAGCCACAGCATATACATAATGTGTGTGACCACTCATGGTCTTACAGGTACCTTTCTTGACGTCCCATAGTCTCACCGTCTTATCTCTACTTCCCGATACGATGAACTCTGAATCACTGGATATAGCCACAGCATATACATAATGTGTGTGACCACTCATGGTCTTACAGGTACCTGTCTTGACGTCCCATAGTCTCACCGTATTATAATAACTTCCCGATACGATGAACTCTGAATCACTGGATATAGCCACAGCATATACACAACTAGTGTGATCACTCATGGTCTTACAGGTACCTGTCTTGACGTCCCATAGTCTCACCGTATTATCATGACTTCCCGATACGATGAACTCTGAATCACTGGATATAGCCACAGCATATACACAACTAGTGTGACCACTCATGGTCTTACAGGTACCTGTCTTGACGTCCCATAGTCTCACCGTCTTATCTCTACTTCCCGATACGATGAACTCTGAATCACTGGATATAGCCACAGCATATACACAACTAGTGTGACCACTCATGGTCTTACAGGTACCTGTCTTGACGTCCCATAGTCTCACCGTCTTATCTCTACTTCCCGATACGATGAACTCTGAATCACTGGATATAGCCACAGCATATACACAACTAGTGTGACCACTCATGGTCTTACAGGTACCTGTCTTGACGTCCCATAGTCTCACCGTATTATCTCTACTTCCCGATACGATGAACTCTGAATCACTGGATATAGCCACAGCATATACACAACTAGTGTGACCACTCATGGTCTTACAGGTACCTGTCTTGACGTCCCATAGTCTCACCGTCTTATCATGACTTCCCGATACGATGAACTCTGAATCACTGGATATAGTCACAGCATATACATTACTAGTGTGACCACTCATGGTCTTACAGGTACCTGTCTTGACGTCCCATAGTCTCACCGTCTTATCATGACTTCCCGATACGATGAACTCTGAATCACTGGATATAGCCACAGCATATACACAACTAGTGTGACCACTCATGGTCTTACAGGTACCTGTCTTGACGTCCCATAGTCTCACCGTATTATCTAAACTTCCCGATACGATGAACTCTGAATCACTGGATATAGCCACAGCATATACACAACTAGTGTGACCACTCATGGTCTTACAGGTACCTGTCTTGACGTCCCATAGTCTCACCTTAGAATCATGACTTCCCGATACGATGAACTCTGAATCACTGGATATAGCCACAGCATATACATAATGTGTGTGACCACTCATGGTCTTACAGGTACCTGTCTTGACGTCCCATAGTCTCACCGTCTAATCTACACTTCCCGATACGATGAACTCTGAATCACTGGATATAGCCACAGCATATACAACACTAGTGTGACCACTCATGGTCTTACAGGTACCTGTCTTGACGTCCCATAGTCTCACCGTATTATAATAACTTCCCGATACGATGAACTCTGAATCACTGGATATAGCCACAGCATATACACAACTAGTGTGATCACTCATGGTCTTACAGGTACCTGTCTTGACGTCCCATAGTCTCACCGTCTTATCATCACTTCCCGATACAATGAACTCTGAATCACTGGATATAGCCACAGCATATACATAACTAGTGTGACCACTCATGGTCTTACAGGTACCTGTCTTGACGTCCCATAGTCTCACCGTCTTATCATCACTTCCCGATACAATGAACTCTGAATCACTGGATATAGCCGCAGTATATACATAACTAGTGTGACCACTCATGGTCTTACAGGTACCTGTCTTGACGTCCCATAGTCTCACCGTCTTATCATGACTTCCCGATACGATGAACTCTGAATCACTGGATATAGCCACAGCATATTCACAACTAGTGTGACCACTCATGGTCTTACAGGTACCTGTCTTGACGTCCCATAGTCTCACCGTCTTATCATGACTTCCCGATACGATGAACTCTGAATCACTGGATATAGCCACAGCATATACATAACTAGTGTGACCACTCATGGTCTTACAGGTACCTGTCTTGACGTCCCTTAGTCTCACAGTCTAATCATAACTTCTCGATACGATGAACTCTGAATCACTGGATATAGCCACAGCATATACATAATGTGTGTGACCACTCATGGTCTTACAGGTACCTGTCTTGACGTCCCATAGTCTCACCGTATTATAATAACTTCCCGATACGATGAACTCTGAATCACTGGATATAGCCACAGCATATACACAACTAGTGTGATCACTCATGGTCTTACAGGTACCTGTCTTGACGTCCCATAGTCTCACCGTATTATAATAACTTCCCGATACGATGAACTCTGAATCACTGGATATAGCCACAGCATATACACAACTAGTGTGATCACTCATGGTCTTACAGGTACCTGTCTTGACGTCCCATAGTCTCACCGTCTTATCATGACTTCCCGATACGATGAACTCTGAATCACTGGATATAGCCACAGCATATACACAACTAGTGTGACCACTCATGGTCTTACAGGTACCTGTCTTGACGTCCCATAGTCTCACCGTCTTATTATAACTTCCCGATACAATGAACTCTGAATCACTGGATATAGCCACAGCATATACAGAATCTGTGTGACCACTCATGGTCTTACAGGTACCTGTCTTGACGTCCCATAGTCTCACCGTCTTATCTCTACTTCCCGATACGATGAACTCTGAATCACTGGATATAGCCACAGCATATACAGAATCTGTGTGACCACTCATGGTCTTACAGGTACCTGTCTTGACGTCCCATAGTCTCACCGTATTATAATAACTTCCCGATACGATGAACTCTGAATCACTGGATATAGCCACAGCATATACAGAATCTGTGTGACCACTCATGGTCTTACAGGTACCTGTCTTGACGTCCCATAGTCTCACAGTATTATAATAACTTCCCGATACGATGAACTCTGAATCACTGGATATAGCCACAGCATATACAGAATCTGTGTGACCACTCATGGTCTTACAGGTACCTGTCTTGACGTCCATAGTCTCACCGTCTTATCAGAACTTCCCGATACAATGAACTCTGAATCACTGGATATAGCCACAGCATATACAGAATCTGTGTGACCACTCATGGTCTTACAGGTACCTGTCTTGACGTCCCATAGTCTCACCGTATTATCATCACTTCCCGATACAATGAACTCTGAATCACTGGATATAGACACAGATCTTACATAACTAGTGTGACCACTCATGGTCTTACAGGTACCTGTCTTGACGTCCCATAGTCTCACCGTATTATCTAAACTTCCCGATACGATGAACTCTGAATCACTGGATATAGCCACAGCATATACAGAATCTGTGTGACCACTCATGGTCTTACAGGTACCTGTCTTGACGTCCCATAGTCTCACCGTCTTATCTCTACTTCCCGATACGATGAACTCTGAATCACTGGATATAGCCACAGCATATACAGAACTAGTGTGACCACTCATGGTCTTACAGGTACCTGTCTTGACGTCCCATAGTCTCACCGTCTTATCTCTACTTCCCGATACGATGAACTCTGAATCACTGGATATAGCCACAGCATATACACAACTAGTGTGACCACTCATGGTCTTACAGGTACCTGTCTTGACGTCCCATAGTCTCACCGTCTTATCTCTACTTCCCGATACGATGAACTCTGAATCACTGGATATAGCCACAGCATATACACAACTAGTGTGACCACTCATGGTCTTACAGGTACCTGTCTTGACGTCCCATAGTCTCACCGTCTTATCAGAACTTCCCGATACGATGAACTCTGAATCACTGGATATAGCCACAGCATATACACAACTAGTGTGACCACTCATGGTCTTACAGGTACCTTTCTTGACGTCCCATAGTCTCACCGTCTTATCTCTACTTCCCGATACGATGAACTCTGAATCACTGGATATAGCCACAGCATATACACAACTAGTGTGACCACTCATGGTCTTACAGGTACCTTTCTTGACGTCCCATAGTCTCACCGTCTTATCTCTACTTCCCGATACGATGAACTCTGAATCACTGGATATAGTCACAGCATATACCTTACTAGTGTGACCACTCATGGTCTTACAGGTACCTGTCTTGACGTCCCATAGTCTCACCGTCTTATCAGAACTTCCCGATACGATGAACTCTGAATCACTGGATATAGACAAAGATCTTACATAACTAGTGTGACCACTCATGGTCTTACAGGTACCTGTCTTGACGTCCCATAGTCTCACCGTCTTATCATGACTTCCCGATACGATGAACTCTGAATCACTGGATATAGTCACAGCATATACATTACTAGTGTGACCACTCATGGTCTTACAGGTACCTGTCTTGACGTCCCATAGTCTCACCGTCTTATCATGACTTCCCGATACGATGAACTCTGAATCACTGGATATAGCCACAGCATATACACAACTAGTGTGACCACTCATGGTCTTACAGGTACCTGTCTTGACGTCCCATAGTCTCACCGTATTATCTAAACTTCCCGATACGATGAACTCTGAATCACTGGATATAGCCACAGCATATACACAACTAGTGTGACCACTCATGGTCTTACAGGTACCTGTCTTGACGTCCCATAGTCTCACCTTAGAATCATGACTTCCCGATACGATGAACTCTGAATCACTGGATATAGCCACAGCATATACATAATGTGTGTGACCACTCATGGTCTTACAGGTACCTGTCTTGACGTCCCATAGTATCACCGTCTAATCTACACTTCCCGATACGATGAACTCTGAATCACTGGATATAGCCACAGCATATACAACACTAGTGTGACCACTCATGGTCTTACAGGTACCTGTCTTGACGTCCCATAGTCTCACCGTATTATAATAACTTCCCGATACGATGAACTCTGAATCACTGGATATAGCCACAGCATATACACAACTAGTGTGATCACTCATGGTCTTACAGGTACCTGTCTTGACGTCCCATAGTCTCACCGTCTTATCATCACTTCCCGATACAATGAACTCTGAATCACTGGATATAGCCACAGCATATACATAACTAGTGTGACCACTCATGGTCTTACAGGTACCTGTCTTGACGTCCCATAGTCTCACCGTCTTATCATCACTTCCCGATACAATGAACTCTGAATCACTGGATATAGCCGCAGTATATACATAACTAGTGTGACCACTCATGGTCTTACAGGTACCTGTCTTGACGTCCCATAGTCTCACCGTCTTATCATGACTTCCCGATACGATGAACTCTGAATCACTGGATATAGCCACAGCATATTCACAACTAGTGTGACCACTCATGGTCTTACAGGTACCTGTCTTGACGTCCCATAGTCTCACCGTCTTATCATGACTTCCCGATACGATGAACTCTGAATCACTGGATATAGCCACAGCATATACATAACTAGTGTGACCACTCATGGTCTTACAGGTACCTGTCTTGACGTCCCTTAGTCTCACAGTCTAATCATAACTTCTCGATACGATGAACTCTGAATCACTGGATATAGCCACAGCATATACATAATGTGTGTGACCACTCATGGTCTTACAGGTACCTGTCTTGACGTCCCATAGTCTCACCGTATTATAATAACTTCCCGATACGATGAACTCTGAATCACTGGATATAGCCACAGCATATACACAACTAGTGTGATCACTCATGGTCTTACAGGTACCTGTCTTGACGTCCCATAGTCTCACCGTATTATAATAACTTCCCGATACGATGAACTCTGAATCACTGGATATAGCCACAGCATATACACAACTAGTGTGATCACTCATGGTCTTACAGGTACCTGTCTTGACGTCCCATAGTCTCACCGTCTTATCATGACTTCCCGATACGATGAACTCTGAATCACTGGATATAGCCACAGCATATACACAACTAGTGTGACCACTCATGGTCTTACAGGTACCTGTCTTGACGTCCCATAGTCTCACCGTCTTATTATAACTTCCCGATACAATGAACTCTGAATCACTGGATATAGCCACAGCATATACAGAATCTGTGTGACCACTCATGGTCTTACAGGTACCTGTCTTGACGTCCCATAGTCTCACCGTCTTATCTCTACTTCCCGATACGATGAACTCTGAATCACTGGATATAGCCACAGCATATACAGAATCTGTGTGACCACTCATGGTCTTACAGGTACCTGTCTTGACGTCCCATAGTCTCACCGTATTATAATAACTTCCCGATACGATGAACTCTGAATCACTGGATATAGCCACAGCATATACAGAATCTGTGTGACCACTCATGGTCTTACAGGTACCTGTCTTGACGTCCCATAGTCTCACAGTATTATAATAACTTCCCGATACGATGAACTCTGAATCACTGGATATAGCCACAGCATATACAGAATCTGTGTGACCACTCATGGTCTTACAGGTACCTGTCTTGACGTCCCATAGTCTCACCGTCTTATCAGAACTTCCCGATACAATGAACTCTGAATCACTGGATATAGCCACAGCATATACAGAATCTGTGTGACCACTCATGGTCTTACAGGTACCTGTCTTGACGTCCCATAGTCTCACCGTATTATCATCACTTCCCGATACAATGAACTCTGAATCACTGGATATAGCCACAGCATATACAGAATCTGTGTGACCACTCATGGTCTTACAGGTACCTGTCTTGACGTCCCATAGTCTCACCGTCTTATCTCTACTTCCCGATACGATGAACTCTGAATCACTGGATATAGCCACAGCATATACACAACTAGTGTGACCACTCATGGTCTTACAGGTACCTGTCTTGACGTCCCATAGTCTCACCGTATTATAATAACTTCCCGATACGATGAACTCTGAATCACTGGATATAGCCACAGCATATACAGAATCTGTGTGACCACTCATGGTCTTACAGGTACCTGTCTTGACGTCCCATAGTCTCACAGTATTATAATAACTTCCCGATACGATGAACTCTGAATCACTGGATATAGCCACAGCATATACAGAATCTGTGTGACCACTCATGGTCTTACAGGTACCTGTCTTGACGTCCCATAGTCTCACCGTCTTATCAGAACTTCCCGATACAATGAACTCTGAATCACTGGATATAGCCACAGCATATACAGAATCTGTGTGACCACTCATGGTCTTACAGGTACCTGTCTTGACGTCCCATAGTCTCACCGTATTATCATCACTTCCCGATACAATGAACTCTGAATCACTGGATATAGACACAGATCTTACATAACTAGTGTGACCACTCATGGTCTTACAGGTACCTGTCTTGACGTCCCATAGTCTCACCGTATTATCTAAACTTCCCGATACGATGAACTCTGAATCACTGGATATAGCCACAGCATATACAGAATCTGTGTGACCACTCATGGTCTTACAGGTACCTGTCTTGACGTCCCATAGTCTCACCGTCTTATCTCTACTTCCCGATACGATGAACTCTGAATCACTGGATATAGCCACAGCATATACAGAATCTGTGTGACCACTCATGGTCTTACAGGTACCTGTCTTGACGTCCCATAGTCTCACCGTCTTATCTCTACTTCCCGATACGATGAACTCTGAATCACTGGATATAGCCACAGCATATACACAACTAGTGTGACCACTCATGGTCTTACAGGTACCTGTCTTGACGTCCCATAGTCTCACCGTCTTATCTCTACTTCCCGATACGATGAACTCTGAATCACTGGATATAGCCACAGCATATACACAACTAGTGTGACCACTCATGGTCTTACAGGTACCTGTCTTGACGTCCCATAGTCTCACCGTCTTATCAGAACTTCCCGATACGATGAACTCTGAATCACTGGATATAGCCACAGCATATACACAACTAGTGTGACCACTCATGGTCTTACAGGTACCTTTCTTGACGTCCCATAGTCTCACCGTCTTATCTCTACTTCCCGATACGATGAACTCTGAATCACTGGATATAGCCACAGCATATACACAACTAGTGTGACCACTCATGGTCTTACAGGTACCTTTCTTGACGTCCCATAGTCTCACCGTCTTATCTCTACTTCCCGATACGATGAACTCTGAATCACTGGATATAGCCACAGCATATACAGAATCTGTGTGACCACTCATGGTCTTACAGGTACCTGTCTTGACGTCCCATAGTCTCACCGTCTTATCAGAACTTCCCGATACGATGAACTCTGAATCACTGGATATAGACAAAGATCTTACATAACTAGTGTGACCACTCATGGTCTTACAGGTACCTGTCTTGACGTCCCATAGTCTCACCGTCTTATCATGACTTCCCGATACGATGAACTCTGAATCACTGGATATAGTCACAGCATATACATTACTAGTGTGACCACTCATGGTCTTACAGGTACCTGTCTTGACGTCCCATAGTCTCACCGTCTTATCATGACTTCCCGATACGATGAACTCTGAATCACTGGATATAGCCACAGCATATACACAACTAGTGTGACCACTCATGGTCTTACAGGTACCTGTCTTGACGTCCCATAGTCTCACCGTATTATCTAAACTTCCCGATACGATGAACTCTGAATCACTGGATATAGCCACAGCATATACACAACTAGTGTGACCACTCATGGTCTTACAGGTACCTGTCTTGACGTCCCATAGTCTCACCTTAGAATCATGACTTCCCGATACGATGAACTCTGAATCACTGGATATAGCCACAGCATATACATAATGTGTGTGACCACTCATGGTCTTACAGGTACCTGTCTTGACGTCCCATAGTATCACCGTCTAATCTACACTTCCCGATACGATGAACTCTGAATCACTGGATATAGCCACAGCATATACAACACTAGTGTGACCACTCATGGTCTTACAGGTACCTGTCTTGACGTCCCATAGTCTCACCGTATTATAATAACTTCCCGATACGATGAACTCTGAATCACTGGATATAGCCACAGCATATACACAACTAGTGTGATCACTCATGGTCTTACAGGTACCTGTCTTGACGTCCCATAGTCTCACCGTCTTATCATCACTTCCCGATACAATGAACTCTGAATCACTGGATATAGCCACAGCATATACATAACTAGTGTGACCACTCATGGTCTTACAGGTACCTGTCTTGACGTCCCATAGTCTCACCGTCTTATCATCACTTCCCGATACAATGAACTCTGAATCACTGGATATAGCCGCAGTATATACATAACTAGTGTGACCACTCATGGTCTTACAGGTACCTGTCTTGACGTCCCATAGTCTCACCGTCTTATCATGACTTCCCGATACGATGAACTCTGAATCACTGGATATAGCCACAGCATATTCACAACTAGTGTGACCACTCATGGTCTTACAGGTACCTGTCTTGACGTCCCATAGTCTCACCGTCTTATCATGACTTCCCGATACGATGAACTCTGAATCACTGGATATAGCCACAGCATATACATAACTAGTGTGACCACTCATGGTCTTACAGGTACCTGTCTTGACGTCCCTTAGTCTCACAGTCTAATCATAACTTCTCGATACGATGAACTCTGAATCACTGGATATAGCCACAGCATATACATAATGTGTGTGACCACTCATGGTCTTACAGGTACCTGTCTTGACGTCCCATAGTCTCACCGTATTATAATAACTTCCCGATACGATGAACTCTGAATCACTGGATATAGCCACAGCATATACACAACTAGTGTGATCACTCATGGTCTTACAGGTACCTGTCTTGACGTCCCATAGTCTCACCGTATTATAATAACTTCCCGATACGATGAACTCTGAATCACTGGATATAGCCACAGCATATACACAACTAGTGTGATCACTCATGGTCTTACAGGTACCTGTCTTGACGTCCCATAGTCTCACCGTCTTATCATGACTTCCCGATACGATGAACTCTGAATCACTGGATATAGCCACAGCATATACACAACTAGTGTGACCACTCATGGTCTTACAGGTACCTGTCTTGACGTCCCATAGTCTCACCGTCTTATTATAACTTCCCGATACAATGAACTCTGAATCACTGGATATAGCCACAGCATATACAGAATCTGTGTGACCACTCATGGTCTTACAGGTACCTGTCTTGACGTCCCATAGTCTCACCGTCTTATCTCTACTTCCCGATACGATGAACTCTGAATCACTGGATATAGCCACAGCATATACAGAATCTGTGTGACCACTCATGGTCTTACAGGTACCTGTCTTGACGTCCCATAGTCTCACCGTCTTATCAGAACTTCCCGATACGATGAACTCTGAATCACTGGATATAGCCACAGCATATACACAACTAGTGTGACCACTCATGGTCTTACAGGTACCTGTCTTGACGTCCCATAGTCTCACCGTCTTATCATCACTTCCCGATACGATGAACTCTGAATCACTGGATATAGACACAGATCTTACATAACTAGTGTGACCACTCATGGTCTTACAGGTACCTGTCTTGACGTCCCATAGTCTCACCGTCTTATCTCTACTTCCCGATACAATGAACTCTGAATCACTGGATATAGCCACAGCATATACACAACTAGTGTGACCACTCATGGTCTTACAGGTACCTGTCTTGACGTCCCATAGTCTCACCGTATTATAATAACTTCCCGATACGATGAACTCTGAATCACTGGATATAGCCACAGCATATACACAACTAGTGTGATCACTCATGGTCTTACAGGTACCTGTCTTGACGTCCCATAGTCTCACCGTCTTATCTCTACTTCCCGATACGATGAACTCTGAATCACTGGATATAGCCACAGCATATACACAACTAGTGTGACCACTCATGGTCTTACAGGTACCTTTCTTGACGTCCCATAGTCTCACCGTCTTATCTCTACTTCCCGATACGATGAACTCTGAATCACTGGATATAGCCACAGCATATACACAACTAGTGTGATCACTCATGGTCTTACAGGTACCTGTCTTGACGTCCCATAGTCTCACCGTCTTATCTCTACTTCCCGATACGATGAACTCTGAATCACTGGATATAGCCACAGCATATACACAACTAGTGTGACCACTCATGGTCTTACAGGTACCTTTCTTGACGTCCCATAGTCTCACCGTCTTATCATAACTTCCCGATACAATGAACTCTGAATCACTGGATATAGCCACAGCATATACAGAATCTGTGTGACCACTCATGGTCTTACAGGTACCTGTCTTGACGTCCCATAGTCTCACCGTCTTATCATGACTTCCCGATACGATGAACTCTGAATCACTGGATATAGCCACAGCATATACACAACTAGTGTGATCACTCATGGTCTTACAGGTACCTGTCTTGACGTCCCATAGTCTCACCGTCTTATCTCTACTTCCCGATACGATGAACTCTGAATCACTGGATATAGCCACAGCATATACACAACTAGTGTGACCACTCATGGTCTTACAGGTACCTTTCTTGACGTCCCATAGTCTCACCGTCTTATCATGACTTCCCGATACGATGAACTCTGAATCACTGGATATAGCCACAGCATATACACAACTAGTGTGACCACTCATGGTCTTACAGGTACCTGTCTTGACGTCCCATAGTCTCACCGTCTTATCATAACTTCCCGATACGATGAACTCTGAATCACTGGATATAGACAAAGATCTTACATAACTAGTGTGACCACTCATGGTCTTACAGGTACCTTTCTTGACGTCCCATAGTCTCACCGTATTATCATGACTTCCCGATACGATGAACTCTGAATCACTGGATATAGACACAGCATATACACAACTAGTGTGACCACTCATGGTCTTACAGGTACCTTTCTTGACGTCCCATAGTCTCACCGTATTATCTCTACTTCCCGATACGATGAACTCTGAATCACTGGATATAGCCACAGCATATACACAACTAGTGTGACCACTCATGGTCTTACAGGTACCTGTCTTGACGTCCCATAGTCTCACCGTATTATAATAACTTCCCGATACGATGAACTCTGAATCACTGGATATAGCCACAGATAATACATAACTAGTGTGACCACTCATGGTCTTACAGGTACCTGTCTTGACGTCCCATAGTCTCACCGTCTTATCATGACTTCCCGATACGATGAACTCTGAATCACTGGATATAGCCACAGTATATACAGAATCTGTGTGACCACTCATGGTCTTACAGGTACCTGTCTTGACGTCCCATAGTCTCACCGTCTTATCTCTACTTCCCGATACGATGAACTCTGAATCACTGGATATAGCCACAGCATATACACAACTAGTGTGACCACTCATGGTCTTACAGGTACCTGTCTTGACGTCCCATAGTCTCACCGTCTTATCATAACTTCCCGATACGATGAACTCTGAATCACTGGATATAGACAAAGATCTTACATAACTAGTGTGACCACTCATGGTCTTACAGGTACCTTTCTTGACGTCCCATAGTCTCACCGTCTTATCTCTACTTCCCGATACGATGAACTCTGAATCACTGGATATAGCCACAGCATATACACAACTAGTGTGACCACTCATGGTCTTACAGGTACCTTTCTTGACGTCCCATAGTCTCACCGTCTTATCATGACTTCCCGATACGATGAACTCTGAATCACTGGATATAGCCACAGCATATACACAACTAGTGTGACCACTCATGGTCTTACAGGTACCTGTCTTGACGTCCCATAGTCTCACCGTCTTATCATAACTTCCCGATACGATGAACTCTGAATCACTGGATATAGACAAAGATCTTACATAACTAGTGTGACCACTCATGGTCTTACAGGTACCTGTCTTCACGTCCCATAGTCTCACCGTCTAATCATGACTTCCCGATACGATGAACTCTGAATCACTGGATATAGCCACAGATAATACATAACTAGTGTGACCACTCATGGTCTTACAGGTACCTGTCTTGACGTCCCATAGTCTCACCGTCTTATCATGACTTCCCGATACGATGAACTCTGAATCACTGGATATAGCCACAGATAATACATAACTAGTGTGACCACTCATGGTCTTACAGGTACCTGTCTTGACGTCCCATAGTCTCACCGTCTAATCATGACTTCCCGATACGATGAACTCTGAATCACTGGATATAGCCACAGATAATACATAACTAGTGTGACCACTCATGGTCTTACAGGTACCTGTCTTGACGTCCCATAGTCTCACCGTCTTATTATAACTTCCCGATACAATGAACTCTGAATCACTGGATATAGCCACAGCATATACAGAATCTGTGTGACCACTCATGGTCTTACAGGTACCTGTCTTGACGTCCCATAGTCTCACCGTCTTATCTCTACTTCCCGATACGATGAACTCTGAATCACTGGATATAGCCACAGCATATACAGAATCTGTGTGACCACTCATGGTCTTACAGGTACCTGTCTTGACGTCCCATAGTCTCACCGTCTTATCAGAACTTCCCGATACGATGAACTCTGAATCACTGGATATAACAACAGCACATACATAATGTGTGTGACCACTCATGGTCTTACAGGTACCTGTCTTGACGTCCCATAGTCTCACCGTCTAATCATAACTTCCCGATACGATGAACTCTGAATCACTGGATATAGCCACAGTATATACAGAATCTGTGTGACCACTCATGGTCTTACAGGTACCTGTCTTGACGTCCCATAGTCTCACAGTATTATAATAACTTCCCGATACGATGAACTCTGAATCACTGGATATAGCCACAGCATATACAGAATCTGTGTGACCACTCATGGTCTTACAGGTACCTGTCTTGACGTCCCATAGTCTCACCGTCTTATCAGAACTTCCCGATACAATGAACTCTGAATCACTGGATATAGCCACAGCATATACAGAATCTGTGTGACCACTCATGGTCTTACAGGTACCTGTCTTGACGTCCCATAGTCTCACCGTCTTATAATAACTTCCCGATACAATGAACTCTGAATCACTGGATATAGCCATAGATCTTACATAATTAGTGTGACCACTCATGGTCTTACAGGTACCTTTCTTGACGTCCCATAGTCTCACCGTCTTATCTCTACTTCCCGATACGATGAACTCTGAATCACTGGATATAGCCACAGCATATACACAACTAGTGTGACCACTCATGGTCTTACAGGTACCTTTCTTGACGTCCCATAGTCTCACCGTCTTATCATCACTTCCCGATACGATGAACTCTGAATCACTGGATATAGCCACAGCATATACACAACTAGTGTGACCACTCATGGTCTTACAGGTACCTGTCTTGACGTCCCATAGTCTCACCGTCTTATCATGACTTCCCGATACGATGAACTCTGAATCACTGGATATAGCCACAGCATATACATAACTAGTGTGACCACTCATGGTCTTACAGGTACCTGTCTTGACGTCCCATAGTCTCACCGTCTTATCTCTACTTCCCGATACGATGAACTCTGAATCACTGGATATAGCCACAGCATATACACAACTAGTGTGATCACTCATGGTCTTACAGGTACCTGTCTTGACGTCCCATAGTCTCACCGTATTATCATGACTTCCCGATACGATGAACTCTGAATCACTGGATATAGCCACAGCATATACACAACTAGTGTGACCACTCATGGTCTTACAGGTACCTGTCTTGACGTCCCATAGTCTCACCGTCTTATCTCTACTTCCCGATACGATGAACTCTGAATCACTGGATATAGCCACAGCATATACACAACTAGTGTGACCACTCATGGTCTTACAGGTACCTGTCTTGACGTCCCATAGTCTCACCGTCTTATCTCTACTTCCCGATACGATGAACTCTGAATCACTGGATATAGCCACAGCATATACACAACTAGTGTGACCACTCATGGTCTTACAGGTACCTGTCTTGACGTCCCATAGTCTCACCGTATTATCTCTACTTCCCGATACGATGAACTCTGAATCACTGGATATAGCCACAGCATATACACAACTAGTGTGACCACTCATGGTCTTACAGGTACCTGTCTTGACGTCCCATAGTCTCACCGTCTTATCATGACTTCCCGATACGATGAACTCTGAATCACTGGATATAGTCACAGCATATACATTACTAGTGTGACCACTCATGGTCTTACAGGTACCTGTCTTGACGTCCCATAGTCTCACCGTCTTATCATGACTTCCCGATACGATGAACTCTGAATCACTGGATATAGCCACAGCATATACACAACTAGTGTGACCACTCATGGTCTTACAGGTACCTGTCTTGACGTCCCATAGTCTCACCGTATTATCTAAACTTCCCGATACGATGAACTCTGAATCACTGGATATAGCCACAGCATATACAGAATCTGTGTGACCACTCATGGTCTTACAGGTACCTGTCTTGACGTCCCATAGTCTCACCGTCTTATCATGACTTCCCGATACGATGAACTCTGAATCACTGGATATAGCCACAGCATATACACAACTAGTGTGACCACTCATGGTCTTACAGGTACCTGTCTTGACGTCCCATAGTCTCACCGTCTTATCATAACTTCCCGATACGATGAACTCTGAATCACTGGATATAGCCACAGCATATACACAACTAGTGTGACCACTCATGGTCTTACAGGTACCTTTCTTGACGTCCCATAGTCTCACCGTCTTATCTCTACTTCCCGATACGATGAACTCTGAATCACTGGATATAGCCACAGCATATACACAACTAGTGTGATCACTCATGGTCTTACAGGTACCTGTCTTGACGTCCCATAGTCTCACCGTCTAATCATAACTTCCCGATACGATGAACTCTGAATCACTGGATATAGCCACAGCATATACACAACTAGTGTGACCACTCATGGTCTTACAGGTACCTGTCTTGACGTCCCATAGTCTCACCGTCTTATCATAACTTCCCGATACGATGAACTCTGAATCACTGGATATAGCCACAGCATATACACAACTAGTGTGACCACTCATGGTCTTACAGGTACCTGTCTTGACGTCCCATAGTCTCACCGTATTATCTCTACTTCCCGATACGATGAACTCTGAATCACTGGATATAGCCACAGCATATACAGAATCTGTGTGACCACTCATGGTCTTACAGGTACCTGTCTTGACGTCCCATAGTCTCACCGTCTTATCAGAACTTCCCGATACGATGAACTCTGAATCACTGGATATAGACAAAGATCTTACATAACTAGTGTGACCACTCATGGTCTTACAGGTACCTGTCTTGACGTCCCATAGTCTCACCGTATTATCATGACTTCCCGATACGATGAACTCTGAATCACTGGATATAGACACAGCATATACACAACTAGTGTGACCACTCATGGTCTTACAGGTACCTTTCTTGACGTCCCATAGTCTCACCGTATTATCTCTACTTCCCGATACGATGAACTCTGAATCACTGGATATAGCCACAGCATATACACAACTAGTGTGACCACTCATGGTCTTACAGGTACCTGTCTTGACGTCCCATAGTCTCACCGTATTATAATAACTTCCCGATACGATGAACTCTGAATCACTGGATATAGCCACAGCATATACACAACTAGTGTGATCACTCATGGTCTTACAGGTACCTGTCTTGACGTCCCATAGTCTCACCGTATTATCATGACTTCCCGATACGATGAACTCTGAATCACTGGATATAGTCACAGCATATACATTACTAGTGTGACCACTCATGGTCTTACAGGTACCTGTCTTGACGTCCCATAGTCTCACCGTCTTATCAGAACTTCCCGATACGATGAACTCTGAATCACTGGATATAGCCACAGCATATACATAACTAGTGTGACCACTCATGGTCTTACAGGTACCTGTCTTGACGTCCCATAGTCTCACAGTATTATCTAAACTTCCCGATACGATGAACTCTGAATCACTGGATATAGCCACAGCATATACACAACTAGTGTGACCACTCATGGTCTTACAGGTACCTGTCTTGACGTCCCATAGTCTCACCGTCTAATCATAACTTCCCGATACGATGAACTCTGAATCACTGGATATAGCCACAGTATATACAGAATCTGTGTGACCACTCATGGTCTTACAGGTACCTGTCTTGACGTCCCATAGTCTCACAGTATTATAATAACTTCCCGATACGATGAACTCTGAATCACTGGATATAGCCACAGCATATACAGAATCTGTGTGACCACTCATGGTCTTACAGGTACCTGTCTTGACGTCCCATAGTCTCACCGTCTTATCAGAACTTCCCGATACAATGAACTCTGAATCACTGGATATAGCCACAGCATATACAGAATCTGTGTGACCACTCATGGTCTTACAGGTACCTGTCTTGACGTCCCATAGTCTCACCGTATTATCATCACTTCCCGATACAATGAACTCTGAATCACTGGATATAGACACAGATCTTACATAACTAGTGTGACCACTCATGGTCTTACAGGTACCTGTCTTGACGTCCCATAGTCTCACCGTATTATCTAAACTTCCCGATACGATGAACTCTGAATCACTGGATATAGCCACAGCATATACAGAATCTGTGTGACCACTCATGGTCTTACAGGTACCTGTCTTGACGTCCCATAGTCTCACCGTCTTATCTCTACTTCCCGATACGATGAACTCTGAATCACTGGATATAGCCACAGCATATACAGAATCTGTGTGACCACTCATGGTCTTACAGGTACCTGTCTTGACGTCCCATAGTCTCACCGTCTTATCAGAACTTCCCGATACGATGAACTCTGAATCACTGGATATAGACAAAGATCTTACATAACTAGTGTGACCACTCATGGTCTTACAGGTACCTGTCTTGACGTCCCATAGTCTCACCGTATTATCATGACTTCCCGATACGATGAACTCTGAATCACTGGATATAGCCACAGCATATACATAATGTGTGTGACCACTCATGGTCTTACAGGTACCTGTCTTGACGTCCCATAGTCTCACCGTATTATCATGACTTCCCGATACGATGAACTCTGAATCACTGGATATAGACACAGCATATACACAACTAGTGTGACCACTCATGGTCTTACAGGTACCTGTCTTGACGTCCCATAGTCTCACCGTCTTATCATAACTTCCCGATACGATGAACTCTGAATCACTGGATATAGACAAAGATCTTACATAACTAGTGTGACCACTCATGGTCTTACAGGTACCTGTCTTGACGTCCCATAGTCTCACCGTCTTATCAGAACTTCCCGATACGATGAACTCTGAATCACTGGATATAGCCACAGCATATACACAACTAGTGTGACCACTCATGGTCTTACAGGTACCTTTCTTGACGTCCCATAGTCTCACCGTCTTATCTCTACTTCCCGATACGATGAACTCTGAATCACTGGATATAGCCACAGCATATACACAACTAGTGTGACCACTCATGGTCTTACAGGTACCTTTCTTGACGTCCCATAGTCTCACCGTCTTATCTCTACTTCCCGATACGATGAACTCTGAATCACTGGATATAGCCACAGCATATACAGAATCTGTGTGACCACTCATGGTCTTACAGGTACCTGTCTTGACGTCCCATAGTCTCACCGTCTTATCAGAACTTCCCGATACGATGAACTCTGAATCACTGGATATAGACAAAGATCTTACATAACTAGTGTGACCACTCATGGTCTTACAGGTACCTGTCTTGACGTCCCATAGTCTCACCGTCTTATCTCTACTTCCCGATACGATGAACTCTGAATCACTGGATATAGCCACAGCATATACAGAATCTGTGTGACCACTCATGGTCTTACAGGTACCTGTCTTGACGTCCCATAGTCTCACCGTATTATCTCTACTTCCCGATACGATGAACTCTGAATCACTGGATATAGCCACAGCATATACACAACTAGTGTGACCACTCATGGTCTTACAGGTACCTGTCTTGACGTCCCATAGTCTCACCGTATTATAATAACTTCCCGATACGATGAACTCTGAATCACTGGATATAGCCACAGCATATACATAATGTGTGTGACCACTCATGGTCTTACAGGTACCTGTCTTGACGTCCCATAGTCTCACCGTCTTATCATGACTTCCCGATACGATGAACTCTGAATCACTGGATATAGCCATAGATCTTACATAACTAGTGTGACCACTCATGGTCTTACAGGTACCTGTCTTGACGTCCCATAGTCTCACCGTCTTATCTCTACTTCCCGATACGATGAACTCTGAATCACTGGATATAGCCACAGCATATACACAACTAGTGTGACCACTCATGGTCTTACAGGTACCTGTCTTGACGTCCCATAGTCTCACCGTCTTATCATAACTTCCCGATACGATGAACTCTGAATCACTGGATATAGACAAAGATCTTACATAACTAGTGTGACCACTCATGGTCTTACAGGTACCTGTCTTGACGTCCCATAGTCTCACCGTCTTATCATAACTTCCCGATACGATGAACTCTGAATCACTGGATATAGACAAAGATCTTACATAACTAGTGTGACCACTCATGGTCTTACAGGTACCTTTCTTGACGTCCCATAGTCTCACCGTCTTATCTCTACTTCCCGATACGATGAACTCTGAATCACTGGATATAGCCACAGCATATACAGAATCTGTGTGACCACTCATGGTCTTACAGGTACCTGTCTTGACGTCCCATAGTCTCACCGTCTTATCAGAACTTCCCGATACGATGAACTCTGAATCACTGGATATAGACAAAGATCTTACATAACTAGTGTGACCACTCATGGTCTTACAGGTACCTGTCTTGACGTCCCATAGTCTCACCGTCTTATCAGAACTTCCCGATACGATGAACTCTGAATCACTGGATATAGCCACAGCATATACACAACTAGTGTGACCACTCATGGTCTTACAGGTACCTGTCTTGACGTCCCATAGTCTCACAGTATTATAATAACTTCCCGATACGATGAACTCTGAATCACTGGATATAGCCGCAGTATATACATAACTAGTGTGACCACTCATGGTCTTACAGGTACCTGTCTTGACGTCCCATAGTCTCACCGTCTTATCATGACTTCCCGATACGATGAACTCTGAATCACTGGATATAGTCACAGCATATACATTACTAGTGTGACCACTCATGGTCTTACAGGTACCTGTCTTGACGTCCCATAGTCTCACCGTCTTATCATGACTTCCCGATACGATGAACTCTGAATCACTGGATATAGCCACAGCATATACACAACTAGTGTGACCACTCATGGTCTTACAGGTACCTGTCTTGACGTCCCATAGTCTCACCGTCTTATCATGACTTCCCGATACGATGAACTCTGAATCACTGGATATAGCCACAGCATATACACAACTAGTGTGACCACTCATGGTCTTACAGGTACCTGTCTTGACGTCCCATAGTCTCACCGTCTTATCATGACTTCCCGATACGATGAACTCTGAATCACTGGATATAGCCACAGCATATACACAACTAGTGTGACCACTCATGGTCTTACAGGTACCTGTCTTGACGTCCCATAGTCTCACCGTCTAATCATAACTTCCCGATACAATGAACTCTGAATCACTGGATATAGCCACAGCATATACACAACTAGTGTGACCACTCATGGTCTTACAGGTACCTGTCTTGACGTCCCATAGTCTCACCGTCTTATCATAACTTCCCGATACGATGAACTCTGAATCACTGGATATAGACAAAGATCTTACATAACTAGTGTGACCACTCATGGTCTTACAGGTACCTTTCTTGACGTCCCATAGTCTCACCGTATTATCTCTACTTCCCGATACGATGAACTCTGAATCACTGGATATAGCCACAGCATATACACAACTAGTGTGACCACTCATGGTCTTACAGGTACCTGTCTTGACGTCCCATAGTCTCACCGTCTTATCATAACTTCCCGATACGATGAACTCTGAATCACTGGATATAGACAAAGATCTTACATAACTAGTGTGACCACTCATGGTCTTACAGGTACCTTTCTTGACGTCCCATAGTCTCACCGTCTTATCTCTACTTCCCGATACGATGAACTCTGAATCACTGGATATAGACAAAGCATATACACAACTAGTGTGACCACTCATGGTCTTACAGGTACCTGTCTTGACGTCCCATAGTCTCACCGTCTTATCATGACTTCCCGATACGATGAACTCTGAATCACTGGATATAGCCACAGCATATACACAACTAGTGTGACCACTCATGGTCTTACAGGTACCTGTCTTGACGTCCCATAGTCTCACCGTCTTATCATAACTTCCCGATACGATGAACTCTGAATCACTGGATATAGCCACAGCATATACACAACTAGTGTGACCACTCATGGTCTTACAGGTACCTGTCTTGACGTCCTATAGTCTCACCGTCTTATCATAACTTCCCGATACGATGAACTCTGAATCACTGGATATAGCCACAGCATATACACAACTAGTGTGACCACTCATGGTCTTACAGGTACCTGTCTTGACGTCCCATAGTCTCACCGTCTTATAATAACTTCCCGATACGATGAACTCTGAATCACTGGATATAGCCGCAGTATATACATAACTAGTGTGACCACTCATGGTCTTACAGGTACCTGTCTTGACGTCCCATAGTCTCACCGTCTTATCATGACTTCCCGATACGATGAACTCTGAATCACTGGATATAGCCACAGCATATACACAACTAGTGTGACCACTCATGGTCTTACAGGTACCTGTCTTGACGTCCCATAGTCTCACCGTCTTATCATGACTTCCCGATACGATGAACTCTGAATCACTGGATATAGCCACAGCATATACACAACTAGTGTGACCACTCATGGTCTTACAGGTACCTGTCTTGACGTCCCATAGTCTCACCGTCTTATCATGACTTCCCGATACGATGAACTCTGAATCACTGGATATAGCCACAGCATATACACAACTAGTGTGACCACTCATGGTCTTACAGGTACCTGTCTTGACGTCCCATAGTCTCACCGTCTTATCATGACTTCCCGATACGATGAACTCTGAATCACTGGATATAGCCACAGCATATACACAACTAGTGTGACCACTCATGGTCTTACAGGTACCTGTCTTGACGTCCCATAGTCTCACCGTCTTATCATAACTTCCCGATACGATGAACTCTGAATCACTGGATATAGACAAAGATCTTACATAACTAGTGTGACCACTCATGGTCTTACAGGTACCTGTCTTGACGTCCCATAGTCTCACCGTCTTATCATAACTTCCCGATACGATGAACTCTGAATCACTGGATATAGCCACAGCATATACACAACTAGTGTGACCACTCATGGTCTTACAGGTACCTGTCTTGACGTCCCATAGTCTCACCGTCTTATCATGACTTCCCGATACGATGAACTCTGAATCACTGGATATAGCCACAGCATATACACAACTAGTGTGACCACTCATGGTCTTACAGGTACCTGTCTTGACGTCCCATAGTCTCACCGTCTTATCATGACTTCCCGATACGATGAACTCTGAATCACTGGATATAGCCACAGCATATACACAACTAGTGTGACCACTCATGGTCTTACAGGTACCTGTCTTGACGTCCCATAGTCTCACCGTCTTATCATGACTTCCCGATACGATGAACTCTGAATCACTGGATATAGACAAAGATCTTACATAACTAGTGTGACCACTCATGGTCTTACAGGTACCTGTCTTGACGTCCCATAGTCTCACCGTCTTATCATAACTTCCCGATACGATGAACTCTGAATCACTGGATATAGCCACAGCATATACACAACTAGTGTGACCACTCATGGTCTTACAGGTACCTGTCTTGACGTCCCATAGTCTCACCGTCTTATCATAACTTCCCGATACGATGAACTCTGAATCACTGGATATAGACAAAGATCTTACATAACTAGTGTGACCACTCATGGTCTTACAGGTACCTTTCTTGACGTCCCATAGTCTCACCGTATTATATCTACTTCCCGATACGATGAACTCTGAATCACTGGATATAGCCACAGCATATACACAACTAGTGTGACCACTCATGGTCTTACAGGTACCTGTCTTGACGTCCCATAGTCTCACCGTCTTATCATAACTTCCCGATACGATGAACTCTGAATCACTGGATATAGACAAAGATCTTACATAACTAGTGTGACCACTCATGGTCTTACAGGTACCTTTCTTGACGTCCCATAGTCTCACCGTCTTATCTCTACTTCCCGATACGATGAACTCTGAATCACTGGATATAGCCACAGCATATACACAACTAGTGTGACCACTCATGGTCTTACAGGTACCTGTCTTGACGTCCCATAGTCTCACCGTCTTATCTCTACTTCCCGATACGATGAACTCTGAATCACTGGATATAGCCACAGCATATACAGAATCTGTGTGACCACTCATGGTCTTACAGGTACCTGTCTTGACGTCCCATAGTCTCACCGTCTTATAATAACTTCCCGATACAATGAACTCTGAATCACTGGATATAGCCATAGATCTTACATAACTAGTGTGACCACTCATGGTCTTACAGGTACCTGTCTTGACGTCCCATAGTCTCACCGTATTATAATAACTTCCCGATACGATGAACTCTGAATCACTGGATATAGCCACAGCATATACACAACTAGTGTGACCACTCATGGTCTTACAGGTACCTGTCTTGACGTCCCATAGTCTCACCGTCTAATAATAACTTCCCGATACGATGAACTCTGAATCACTGGATATAGCCACAGCATATACACAACTAGTGTGACCACTCATGGTCTTACAGGTACCTTTCTTGACGTCCCATAGTCTCACCGTCTTATCTCTACTTCCCGATACGATGAACTCTGAATCACTGGATATAGCCACAGCATATACATAATGTGTGTGACCACTCATGGTCTTACAGGTACCTGTCTTGACGTCCCATAGTCTCACCGTATTATAATAACTTCCCGATACGATGAACTCTGAATCACTGGATATAGCCACAGCATATACACAACTAGTGTGACCACTCATGGTCTTACAGGTACCTGTCTTGACGTCCCATAGTCTCACCGTATTATCATGACTTCCCGATACGATGAACTCTGAATCACTGGATATAGCCACAGCATATACACAACTAGTGTGACCACTCATGGTCTTACAGGTACCTGTCTTGACGTCCCATAGTCTCACCGTCTTATCTCTACTTCCCGATACGATGAACTCTGAATCACTGGATATAGCCACAGCATATACACAACTAGTGTGACCACTCATGGTCTTACAGGTACCTGTCTTGACGTCCCATAGTCTCACCGTCTTATCTCTACTTCCCGATACGATGAACTCTGAATCACTGGATATAGCCACAGCATATACACAACTAGTGTGACCACTCATGGTCTTACAGGTACCTGTCTTGACGTCCCATAGTCTCACCGTATTATCTCTACTTCCCGATACGATGAACTCTGAATCACTGGATATAGCCACAGCATATACACAACTAGTGTGACCACTCATGGTCTTACAGGTACCTGTCTTGACGTCCCATAGTCTCACCGTCTTATCATGACTTCCCGATACGATGAACTCTGAATCACTGGATATAGTCACAGCATATACATTACTAGTGTGACCACTCATGGTCTTACAGGTACCTGTCTTGACGTCCCATAGTCTCACCGTCTTATCATGACTTCCCGATACGATGAACTCTGAATCACTGGATATAGCCACAGCATATACACAACTAGTGTGACCACTCATGGTCTTACAGGTACCTGTCTTGACGTCCCATAGTCTCACCGTATTATCTAAACTTCCCGATACGATGAACTCTGAATCACTGGATATAGCCACAGCATATACAGAATCTGTGTGACCACTCATGGTCTTACAGGTACCTGTCTTGACGTCCCATAGTCTCACCGTCTTATCATGACTTCCCGATACGATGAACTCTGAATCACTGGATATAGCCACAGCATATACACAACTAGTGTGACCACTCATGGTCTTACAGGTACCTGTCTTGACGTCCCATAGTCTCACCGTCTTATCATAACTTCCCGATACGATGAACTCTGAATCACTGGATATAGCCACAGCATATACACAACTAGTGTGACCACTCATGGTCTTACAGGTACCTGTCTTGACGTCCCATAGTCTCACCGTATTATAATAACTTCCCGATACGATGAACTCTGAATCACTGGATATAGCCACAGCATATACACAACTAGTGTGATCACTCATGGTCTTACAGGTACCTGTCTTGACGTCCCATAGTCTCACCGTCTAATCATAACTTCCCGATACGATGAACTCTGAATCACTGGATATAGCCACAGCATATACACAACTAGTGTGACCACTCATGGTCTTACAGGTACCTGTCTTGACGTCCCATAGTCTCACCGTCTTATCATGACTTCCCGATACGATGAACTCTGAATCACTGGATATAGCCACAGCATATACAGAATCTGTGTGACCACTCATGGTCTTACAGGTACCTGTCTTGACGTCCCATAGTCTCACCGTATTATAATAACTTCCCGATACGATGAACTCTGAATCACTGGATATAGCCACAGCATATACAGAATCTGTGTGACCACTCATGGTCTTACAGGTACCTGTCTTGACGTCCCATAGTCTCACCGTCTTATCAGAACTTCCCGATACGATGAACTCTGAATCACTGGATATAGACAAAGATCTTACATAACTAGTGTGACCACTCATGGTCTTACAGGTACCTGTCTTGACGTCCCATAGTCTCACCGTATTATCATGACTTCCCGATACGATGAACTCTGAATCACTGGATATAGACACAGCATATACACAACTAGTGTGACCACTCATGGTCTTACAGGTACCTTTCTTGACGTCCCATAGTCTCACCGTATTATCTCTACTTCCCGATACGATGAACTCTGAATCACTGGATATAGCCACAGCATATACACAACTAGTGTGACCACTCATGGTCTTACAGGTACCTGTCTTGACGTCCCATAGTCTCACCGTATTATAATAACTTCCCGATACGATGAACTCTGAATCACTGGATATAGCCACAGCATATACACAACTAGTGTGATCACTCATGGTCTTACAGGTACCTGTCTTGACGTCCCATAGTCTCACCGTCTTATCATGACTTCCCGATACGATGAACTCTGAATCACTGGATATAGTCACAGCATATACATTACTAGTGTGACCACTCATGGTCTTACAGGTACCTGTCTTGACGTCCCATAGTCTCACCGTCTTATCATGACTTCCCGATACGATGAACTCTGAATCACTGGATATAGCCACAGCATATACACAACTAGTGTGACCACTCATGGTCTTACAGGTACCTTTCTTGACGTCCCATAGTCTCACCGTATTATCTCTACTTCCCGATACGATGAACTCTGAATCACTGGATATAGCCACAGCATATACACAACTAGTGTGACCACTCATGGTCTTACAGGTACCTGTCTTGACGTCCCATAGTCTCACCGTCTAATAATAACTTCCCGATACGATGAACTCTGAATCACTGGATATAGCCACAGCATATACACAACTAGTGTGATCACTCATGGTCTTACAGGTACCTGTCTTGACGTCCCATAGTCTCACAGTATTATAATAACTTCCCGATACGATGAACTCTGAATCACTGGATATAGCCACAGCATATACAGAATCTGTGTGACCACTCATGGTCTTACAGGTACCTGTCTTGACGTCCCATAGTCTCACAGTATTATAATAACTTCCCGATACGATGAACTCTGAATCACTGGATATAGCCACAGCATATACAGAATCTGTGTGACCACTCATGGTCTTACAGGTACCTGTCTTGACGTCCCATAGTCTCACCGTCTTATCAGAACTTCCCGATACAATGAACTCTGAATCACTGGATATAGCCACAGCATATACAGAATCTGTGTGACCACTCATGGTCTTACAGGTACCTGTCTTGACGTCCCATAGTCTCACCGTATTATCATCACTTCCCGATACAATGAACTCTGAATCACTGGATATAGACACAGATCTTACATAACTAGTGTGACCACTCATGGTCTTACAGGTACCTGTCTTGACGTCCCATAGTCTCACCGTATTATCTAAACTTCCCGATACGATGAACTCTGAATCACTGGATATAGCCACAGCATATACAGAATCTGTGTGACCACTCATGGTCTTACAGGTACCTGTCTTGACGTCCCATAGTCTCACCGTCTTATCAGAACTTCCCGATACGATGAACTCTGAATCACTGGATATAGACAAAGATCTTACATAACTAGTGTGACCACTCATGGTCTTACAGGTACCTGTCTTGACGTCCCATAGTCTCACCGTATTATCATGACTTCCCGATACGATGAACTCTGAATCACTGGATATAGCCACAGCATATACATAATGTGTGTGACCACTCATGGTCTTACAGGTACCTGTCTTGACGTCCCATAGTCTCACCGTATTATAATAACTTCCCGATACGATGAACTCTGAATCACTGGATATAGCCACAGCATATACACAACTAGTGTGACCACTCATGGTCTTACAGGTACCTGTCTTGACGTCCCATAGTCTCACCGTCTTATCATAACTTCCCGATACGATGAACTCTGAATCACTGGATATAGACAAAGATCTTACATAACTAGTGTGACCACTCATGGTCTTACAGGTACCTGTCTTGACGTCCCATAGTCTCACCGTCTTATCTCTACTTCCCGATACGATGAACTCTGAATCACTGGATATAGCCACAGCATATACACAACTAGTGTGACCACTCATGGTCTTACAGGTACCTTTCTTGACGTCCCATAGTCTCACCGTCTTATCTCTACTTCCCGATACGATGAACTCTGAATCACTGGATATAGCCACAGCATATACACAACTAGTGTGACCACTCATGGTCTTACAGGTACCTTTCTTGACGTCCCATAGTCTCACCGTCTTATCTCTACTTCCCGATACGATGAACTCTGAATCACTGGATATAGCCACAGCATATACAGAATCTGTGTGACCACTCATGGTCTTACAGGTACCTGTCTTGACGTCCCATAGTCTCACCGTCTTATCAGAACTTCCCGATACGATGAACTCTGAATCACTGGATATAGACAAAGATCTTACATAACTAGTGTGACCACTCATGGTCTTACAGGTACCTGTCTTGACGTCCCATAGTCTCACCGTATTATCATGACTTCCCGATACGATGAACTCTGAATCACTGGATATAGCCACAGCATATACAGAATCTGTGTGACCACTCATGGTCTTACAGGTACCTGTCTTGACGTCCCATAGTCTCACCGTCTTATCAGAACTTCCCGATACGATGAACTCTGAATCACTGGATATAGACAAAGATCTTACATAACTAGTGTGACCACTCATGGTCTTACAGGTACCTGTCTTGACGTCCCATAGTCTCACCGTATTATCATGACTTCCCGATACGATGAACTCTGAATCACTGGATATAGACAAAGATCTTACATAACTAGTGTGACCACTCATGGTCTTACAGGTACCTTTCTTGACGTCCCATAGTCTCACCGTATTATCTCTACTTCCCGATACGATGAACTCTGAATCACTGGATATAGCCACAGCATATACACAACTAGTGTGACCACTCATGGTCTTACAGGTACCTGTCTTGACGTCCCATAGTCTCACCGTATTATAATAACTTCCCGATACGATGAACTCTGAATCACTGGATATAGCCACAGATAATACATAACTAGTGTGACCACTCATGGTCTTACAGGTACCTGTCTTGACGTCCCATAATCTCACCGTCTTATCATGACTTCCCGATACGATGAACTCTGAATCACTGGATATAGCCATAGATCTTACATAACTAGTGTGACCACTCATGGTCTTACAGGTACCTGTCTTGACGTCCCATAGTCTCACCGTCTTATCTCTACTTCCCGATACGATGAACTCTGAATCACTGGATATAGCCACAGCATATACACAACTAGTGTGACCACTCATGGTCTTACAGGTACCTGTCTTGACGTCCCATAGTCTCACCGTCTTATCATAACTTCCCGATACGATGAACTCTGAATCACTGGATATAGACAAAGATCTTACATAACTAGTGTGACCACTCATGGTCTTACAGGTACCTTTCTTGACGTCCCATAGTCTCACCGTCTTATCTCTACTTCCCGATACGATGAACTCTGAATCACTGGATATAGCCACAGCATATACACAACTAGTGTGACCACTCATGGTCTTACAGGTACCTTTCTTGACGTCCCATAGTCTCACCGTCTTATCATGACTTCCCGATACGATGAACTCTGAATCACTGGATATAGCCACAGCATATACAGAATCTGTGTGACCACTCATGGTCTTACAGGTACCTGTCTTGACGTCCCATAGTCTCACCGTATTATCATCACTTCCCGATACAATGAACTCTGAATCACTGGATATAGACACAGATCTTACATAACTAGTGTGACCACTCATGGTCTTACAGGT
>CAMPDV010000647.1:0-211764 GCA_946699065.1 Loxodes magnus
AGTCTCACCGTCTCATCTCTACTTCCCGATACGATGAACTCTGAATCACTGGATATAGCCACAGATAATACATAATCTGTGTGACCACTCATGGTCTTACAGGTACCTGTCTTGACGTTCCATAGTCTCACCGTTTATCTCTACTTCCCGATACGATGAACTCTGAATCACTGGATATAGCCACAGATAATACAGGATTTGTGTGACCACTCATGGTCTTACAGATACCTGTCTTGACGTTCCATAGTCTTACCGTCTTATCATCACTTCCCGATACGATGAACTCTGAATCACTGGATATAGCCACAGATAATACATAATCTGTGTGACCACTCATGGTCTTACAGCTACCTGTCTTGACGTTCCATAGTCTCACCGTCTCATCATCACTTCCCGATACGATGAACTCTGAATCACTGGATATAGCCACAGATCTTACAGGATTTGTGTGACCACTCATGGTCTTACAGGTACCTGTCTTGACGTTCCATAGTCTCACCGTCTCATCTCTACTTCCCGATACGATGAACTCTGAATCACTGGATATAGCCACAGATAATACATAATCTGTGTGACCACTCATGGTCTTACAGGTACCTGTCTTGACGTTCCATAGTCTCACCGTATAATCATAACTTCCCGATACGATGAACTCTGAATCACTGGATATAGCCACAGATCATACATAACTAGTGTGACCACTCATTTTCTTACAGCTACTGTCTTGACGTCCCATAGTCTCACCGTCTTATCTCAACTTCCCGATACGATGAACTCTGAATCACTGGATATAGCCACAGATCATACATAACTAGTGTGACCACTCATTTTCTTACAGCTACTGTCTTGACGTCCCATAGTCTCACCGTCTTATCTCAACTTCCCGATACGATGAACTCTGAATCACTGGATATAGCCACAGATAATACATAATCTGTGTGACCACTCATGGTCTTACAGCTACCTGTCTTGACGTTCCATAGTCTCACCGTCTCATCATCACTTCCCGATACGATGAACTCTGAATCACTGGATATAGCCACAGATCTTACAGGATTTGTGTGACCACTCATGGTCTTACAGGTACCTGTCTTGACGTTCCATAGTCTCACCGTCTCATCTCTACTTCCCGATACGATGAACTCTGAATCACTGGATATAGCCACAGATAATACATAATCTGTGTGACCACTCATGGTCTTACAGGTACCTGTCTTGACGTTCCATAGTCTCACCGTATAATCATAACTTCCCGATACGATGAACTCTGAATCACTGGATATAGCCACAGATCATACATAACTAGTGTGACCACTCATTTTCTTACAGCTACTGTCTTGACGTCCCATAGTCTCACCGTCTTATCTCAACTTCCCGATACGATGAACTCTGAATCACTGGATATAGCCACAGATAATACATAATGTCTGTGACCACTCATGGTCTTACAGGTACCTGTCTTGACGTTCCATAGTCTCACCGTTTATCTCAACTTGCCGATACGATGAACTCTGAATCACTGGATATAGCCACAGATCTTACATAATCTGTGTGACCACTCATGGTCTTACCGGTACCTGTCTTGAAGTTCCATAGTCTCATTGTTTATCTCAACTTGCCGATACGATGAACTCTGAATCACTGGATATAGCCACAGATAATACATAATGTCTGTGACCACTCATGGTCTTACAGGTACCTGTCTTGACGTTCCATAGTCTCACCGTTTATCACAACTTGCCGATACGATGAACTCTGAATCACTGGATATAGCCACAGATCATACATAACTAGTGTGACCACTCATTTTCTTACAGCTACTGTCTTGACGTCCCATAGTCTCACCGTCTCATCATCACTTTTCGATACGATGAACTCTGAATCACTGGATATAGCCACAGATAATACATAATGTCTGTGACCACTCATGGTCTTACAGCTACCTGTCTTGACGTTCCATAGTCTCACCGTATAATCATAACTTCCCGATACGATGAACTCTGAATCACTGGATATAGCCACAGATAATACATAATGTCTGTGACCACTCATGGTCTTACAGGTACCTGTCTTGACGTTCCATAGTCTTACCGTCTTATCATCACTTCCCGATACGATGAACTCTGAATCACTGGATATAGCCACAGATTATACATAATCTGTGTGACCACTCATGGTCTTACAGATACCTGTCTTGACGTTCCATAGTCTTACCGTCTTATCATCACTTCCCGATACGATGAACTCTGAATCACTGGATATAGCCACAGATAATACATAATCTGTGTGACCACTCATGGTCTTACAGGTACCTGTCTTGACGTTCCATAGTCTTACCGTCTTATCATCACTTCCCGATACGATGAACTCTGAATCACTGGATATAGCCACAGATAATACATAATCTGTGTGACCACTCATGGTCTTACAGGTACCTGTCTTGACGTTCCATAGTCTCACCGTATAATCATAACTTCCCGATACGATGAACTCTGAATCACTGGATATTGTCACAGATCGTACATGAATAGTGTGACCACTCATGGTCTTACAGGTACCTGTCTTGACGTCCCATAGTCTCACCGTCATATCATCACTTCCCGATACGATGAACTCTGAATCACTGGATATAGCCACAGATAATACATAATCTGTGTGACCACTCATGGTCTTAAAGGTACCTGTCTTGACGTTCCATAGTCTCACCGTTTATCTCTACTTCCCGATACGATGAACTCTGAATCACTGGATATAGCCACAGATAATACATAATCTGTGTGACCACTCATGGTCTTACAGCTACTGTCTTGACGTCCCATAGTCTCACCGTCTTATCTCAACTTCCCGATACGATGAACTCTGAATCACTGGATATAGCCACAGATAATACATAATCTGTGTGACCACTCATGGTCTTACAGCTACCTGTCTTGACGTTCCATAGTCTCACCGTCTCATCTCTACTTCCCGATACGATGAACTCTGAATCACTGGATATAGCCACAGATAATACATAATGTCTGTGACCACTCATGGTCTTACAGCTACTGTCTTGACGTCCCATAGTCTCACCGTCTTATCTCTACTTCCCGATACGATGAACTCTGAATCACTGGATATAGCCACAGATAATACAGGATTTGTGTGACCACTCATGGTCTTACAGATACCTGTCTTGACGTTCCATAGTCTTACCGTCTTATCATCACTTCCCGATACGATGAACTCTGAATCACTGGATATAGCCACAGATAATACATAATGTCTGTGACCACTCATGGTCTTACAGCTACCTGTCTTGACGTTCCATAGTCTCACCGTCTCATCATCACTTCCCGATACGATGAACTCTGAATCACTGGATATAGCCACAGATCTTACAGGATTTGTGTGACCACTCATGGTCTTACAGGTACCTGTCTTGACGTTCCATAGTCTCACCGTCTCATCTCTACTTCCCGATACGATGAACTCTGAATCACTGGATATAGCCACAGATAATACATAATCTGTGTGACCACTCATGGTCTTACAGGTACCTGTCTTGACGTTCCATAGTCTCACCGTATAATCATCACTTCCCGATACGATGAACTCTGAATCACTGGATATAGCCACAGATAATACATAATGTCTGTGACCACTCATTTTCTTACAGCTACTGTCTTGACGTCCCATAGTCTCACCGTCTTATCTCAACTTCCCGATACGATGAACTCTGAATCACTGGATATAGCCACAGATCATACATAACTAGTGTGACCACTCATTTTCTTACAGCTACTGTCTTGACGTCCCATAGTCTCACCGTCTTATCTCAACTTCCCGATACGATGAACTCTGAATCACTGGATATAGCCACAGATAATACATAATCTGTGTGACCACTCATGGTCTTACAGGTACCTGTCTTGACGTTCCATAGTCTTACCGTCTTATCATCACTTCCCGATACGATGAACTCTGAATCACTGGATATAGCCACAGATAATACATAATCTGTGTGACCACTCATGGTCTTACAGGTACCTGTCTTGACGTTCCATAGTCTCACCGTATAATCATAACTTCCCGATACGATGAACTCTGAATCACTGGATATAGCCACAGATCATACATAACTAGTGTGACCACTCATTTTCTTACAGCTACTGTCTTGACGTCCCATAGTCTCACCGTCTTATCTCAACTTCCCGATACGATGAACTCTGAATCACTGGATATAGCCACAGATCATACATAACTAGTGTGACCACTCATTTTCTTACAGCTACTGTCTTGACGTCCCATAGTCTCACCGTCTTATCTCAACTTCCCGATACGATGAACTCTGAATCACTGGATATAACCACAGATAATACATAATGTCTGTGACCACTCATGGTCTTACAGGTACCTGTCTTGACGTTCCATAGTCTCACCGTCTCATCTCTACTTCCCGATACGATGAACTCTGAATCACTGGATATAGCCACAGATAATACATAATGTCTGTGACCACTCATGGTCTTACAGGTACCTGTCTTGACGTTCCATAGTCTTACCGTCTTATCATCACTTCCCGATACGATGAACTCTGAATCACTGGATATAGCCACAGATAATACATAATCTGTGTGACCACTCATGGTCTTACAGGTACCTGTCTTGACGTTCCATAGTCTTACCGTCTTATCATCACTTCCCGATACGATGAACTCTGAATCACTGGATATAGCCACAGATAATACATAATCTGTGTGACCACTCATGGTCTTACAGCTACCTGTCTTGACGTTCCATAGTCTCACCGTCTCATCTCTACTTCCCGATACGATGAACTCTGAATCACTGGATATAGCCACAGATAATACATAATGTCTGTGACCACTCATGGTCTTAAAGGTACCTGTCTTGACGTTCCATAGTCTCACCGTCTCATCTCTACTTCCCGATACGATGAACTCTGAATCACTGGATATAGCCACAGATAATACATAATCTGTGTGACCACTCATGGTCTTACAGGTACCTGTCTTGACGTTCCATTGTCTCACCGTTTATCTCTACTTCCCGATACGATGAACTCTGAATCACTGGATATAGCCACAGATAATACAGGATTTGTGTGACCACTCATGGTCTTACAGATACCTGTCTTGACGTTCCATAGTCTTACCGTCTTATCATCACTTCCCGATACGATGAACTCTGAATCACTGGATATAGCCACAGATAATACATAATCTGTGTGACCACTCATGGTCTTACAGGTACATGTCTTGACGTTCCATAGTCTCACCGTCTCATCATCACTTCCCGATACGATGAACTCTGAATCACTGGATATAGCCACAGATAATACATAATCTGTGTGACCACTCATGGTCTTAAAGGTACCTGTCTTGACGTTCCATAGTCTCACCGTCTCATCTCCACTTCCCGATACGATGAACTCTGAATCACTGGATATAGCCACAGATAATACATAATCTGTGTGACCACTCATGGTCTTACAGCTACCTGTCTTGACGTTCCATAGTCTCACCGTTTATCTCAACTTGCCGATACGATGAACTCTGAATCACTGGATATAGCCACAGATAATACATAATCTGTGTGACCACTCATGGTCTTAAAGGTACCTGTCTTGACGTTCCATAGTCTCACCTTATTATCTCCACTTCCCGATACGATGAACTCTGAATCACTGGATATAGCCACAGATAATACATAATCTGTGTGACCACTCATGGTCTTACAGCTACCTGTCTTGACGTTCCATAGTCTCACCGTCTCATCTCTACTTCCCGATACGATGAACTCTGAATCACTGGATATAGCCACAGATAATACATAATGTCTGTGACCACTCATGGTCTTACAGCTACCTGTCTTGACGTTCCATAGTCTCACCGTCATATCATCACTTCCCGATACGATGAACTCTGAATCACTGGATATAGCCACAGATAATACATAATGTCTGTGACCACTCATGGTCTTACAGGTACCTGTCTTGACGTTCCATAGTCTTACCGTCTTATCATCACTTCCCGATACGATGAACTCTGAATCACTGGATATAGCCACAGATAATACATAATCTGTGTGACCACTCATGGTCTTAAAGGTACCTGTCTTGACGTTCCATAGTCTCACCGTCTTATCATCACTTCCCGATACGATGAACTCTGAATCACTGGATATAGCCACAGATAATACATAATCTGTGTGACCACTCATGGTCTTACAGCTACCTGTCTTGACGTTCCATAGTCTCACCGTCTCATCTCTACTTCCCGATACGATGAACTCTGAATCACTGGATATAGCCACAGATAATACATAATGTCTGTGACCACTCATGGTCTTAAAGGTACCTGTCTTGACGTTCCATAGTCTCACCGTCTCATCTCTACTTCCCGATACGATGAACTCTGAATCACTGGATATAGCCACAGATAATACATAATCTGTGTGACCACTCATGGTCTTACAGGTACCTGTCTTGACGTTCCATAGTCTTACCGTCTTATCATCACTTCCCGATACGATGAACTCTGAATCACTGGATATAGCCACAGATAATACATAATCTGTGTGACCACTCATGGTCTTACAGGTACCTGTCTTGACGTTCCATTGTCTCACCGTCATATCATCACTTCCCGATACGATGAACTCTGAATCACTGGATATAGCCACAGATCTTACATAATCTGTGTGACCACTCATGGTCTTAAAGGTACCTGTCTTGACGTTCCATAGTCTCACCTTATTATCTCAACTTGCCGATACGATGAACTCTGAATCACTGGATATAGCCACAGATAATACATAATCTGTGTGACCACTCATGGTCTTACAGGTACATGTCTTGACGTTCCATAGTCTCACCGTCTCATCATCACTTCCCGATACGATGAACTCTGAATCACTGGATATAGCCACAGATCTTACAGGATTTGTGTGACCACTCATGGTCTTACAGGTACCTGTCTTGACGTTCCATAGTCTCACCGTCTCATCTCTACTTCCCGATACGATGAACTCTGAATCACTGGATATAGCCACAGATAATACATAATCTGTGTGACCACTCATGGTCTTACAGGTACCTGTCTTGACGTTCCATAGTCTCACCGTCTCATCATCACTTCCCGATACGATGAACTCTGAATCACTGGATATAGCCACAGATAATACATAATCTGTGTGACCACTCATGGTCTTAAAGGTACCTGTCTTGACGTTCCATAGTCTCACCGTCTCATCTCCACTTCCCGATACGATGAACTCTGAATCACTGGATATAGCCACAGATAATACATAATCTGTGTGACCACTCATGGTCTTACAGCTACCTGTCTTGACGTTCCATAGTCTCACCGTTTATCTCAACTTGCCGATACGATGAACTCTGAATCACTGGATATAGCCACAGATAATACATAATGTCTGTGACCACTCATGGTCTTACAGGTACCTGTCTTGACGTTCCATAGTCTCACCGTCTCATCTCTACTTCCCGATACGATGAACTCTGAATCACTGGATATAGCCACAGATAATACATAATGTCTGTGACCACTCATGGTCTTACAGCTACCTGTCTTGACGTTCCATAGTCTCACCGTCTCATCTCTACTTCCCGATACGATGAACTCTGAATCACTGGATATAGCCACAGATAATACATAATGTCTGTGACCACTCATGGTCTTACAGCTACCTGTCTTGACGTTCCATAGTCTCACCGTCTCATCTCCACTTCCCGATACGATGAACTCTGAATCACTGGATATAGCCACAGATAATACATAATGTCTGTGACCACTCATGGTCTTACAGCTACCTGTCTTGACGTTCCATAGTCTCACCGTCTCATCATCACTTTTCGATACGATGAACTCTGAATCACTGGATATAGCCACAGATAATACATAATGTCTGTGACCACTCATGGTCTTACAGGTACCTGTCTTGACGTTCCATAGTCTCACCGTCTCATCTCTACTTCCCGATACGATGAACTCTGAATCACTGGATATAGCCACAGATAATACATAATGTCTGTGACCACTCATGGTCTTACAGCTACCTGTCTTGACGTTCCATAGTCTCACCGTCTCATCATCACTTTTCGATACGATGAACTCTGAATCACTGGATATAGCCACAGATAATACATAATCTGTGTGACCACTCATGGTCTTACAGGTACCTGTCTTGACGTTCCATAGTCTTACCGTCTTATCATCACTTCCCGATACGATGAACTCTGAATCACTGGATATAGCCACAGATAATACATAATCTGTGTGACCACTCATTTTCTTACAGCTACTGTCTTGACGTCCCATAGTCTCACCGTCTTATCTCAACTTCCCGATACGATGAACTCTGAATCACTGGATATAACCACAGATAATACATAATGTCTGTGACCACTCATGGTCTTACAGGTACCTGTCTTGACGTTCCATAGTCTCACCGTCTCATCTCTACTTCCCGATACGATGAACTCTGAATCACTGGATATAGCCACAGATAATACATAATGTCTGTGACCACTCATGGTCTTACAGGTACCTGTCTTGACGTTCCATAGTCTTACCGTCTTATCATCACTTCCCGATACGATGAACTCTGAATCACTGGATATAGCCACAGATAATACATAATCTGTGTGACCACTCATGGTCTTACAGGTACCTGTCTTGACGTTCCATAGTCTTACCGTATTATCTCTACTTCCCGATACGATGAACTCTGAATCACTGGATATAGCCACAGATAATACATAATGTCTGTGACCACTCATGGTCTTACAGGTACCTGTCTTGACGTTCCATAGTCTCACCGTCTCATCTCTACTTCCCGATACGATGAACTCTGAATCACTGGATATAGCCACAGATAATACATAATCTGTGTGACCACTCATGGTCTTACAGGTACCTGTCTTGACGTTCCATAGTCTCACCTTATTATCTCCACTTCCCGATACGATGAACTCTGAATCACTGGATATAGCCACAGATAATACATAATGTCTGTAACCACTCATGGTCTTACAGGTACCTGTCTTGACGTTCCATAGTCTCACCGTTTATCTCAACTTGCCGATACGATGAACTCTGAATCACTGGATATAGCCACAGATAATACATAATGTCTGTGACCACTCATGGTCTTACAGCTACCTGTCTTGACGTTCCATAGTCTCACCGTCATATCATCACTTCCCGATACGATGAACTCTGAATCACTGGATATAGCCACAGATAATACATAATGTCTGTGACCACTCATGGTCTTACAGGTACCTGTCTTGACGTTCCATAGTCTCACCGTCATATCATCACTTCCCGATACGATGAACTCTGAATCACTGGATATAGCCACAGATAATACATAATCTGTGTGACCACTCATGGTCTTACAGGTACCTGTCTTGACGTTCCATAGTCTCACCGTTTATCTCAACTTCCCGATACGATGAACTCTGAATCACTGGATATAGCCACAGATAATACATAATCTGTGTGACCACTCATGGTCTTACAGGTACCTGTCTTGACGTTCCATAGTCTCACCGTCTCATCTCTACTTCCCGATACGATGAACTCTGAATCACTGGATATAGCCACAGATAATACATAATCTGTGTGACCACTCATGGTCTTACAGGTACCTGTCTTGACGTTCCATAGTCTTACCGTCTTATCATCACTTCCCGATACGATGAACTCTGAATCACTGGATATAGCCACAGATCATACATAACTAGTGTGACCACTCATTTTCTTACAGCTACTGTCTTGACGTTCCATAGTCTCACCGTCTTATCTCAACTTCCCGATACGATGAACTCTGAATCACTGGATATAGCCACAGATAATACATAATGTCTGTGACCACTCATGGTCTTACAGGTACCTGTCTTGACGTTCCATAGTCTCACCGTATAATCATAACTTCCCGATACGATGAACTCTGAATCACTGGATATAGCCACAGATCATACATAACTAGTGTGACCACTCATTTTCTTACAGCTACTGTCTTGACGTCCCATAGTCTCACCGTCTTATCTCAACTTCCCGATACGATGAACTCTGAATCACTGGATATAGCCACAGATCTTACAGGATTTGTGTGACCACTCATGGTCTTACAGGTACCTGTCTTGACGTTCCATAGTCTCACCGTCTTATCTCAACTTCCCGATACGATGAACTCTGAATCACTGGATATAGCCACAGATAATACATAATGTCTGTGACCACTCATGGTCTTACAGGTACCTGTCTTGACGTTCCATAGTCTCACCGTCTCATCTCTACTTCCCGATACGATGAACTCTGAATCACTGGATATAGCCACAGATAATACATAATCTGTGTGACCACTCATGGTCTTACAGGTACCTGTCTTGACGTTCCATAGTCTCACCGTCTTATCTCAACTTCCCGATACGATGAACTCTGAATCACTGGATATAGCCACAGATCATACATAACTAGTGTGACCACTCATTTTCTTACAGCTACTGTCTTGACGTCCCATAGTCTCACCGTCTTATCTCAACTTCCCGATACGATGAACTCTGAATCACTGGATATAGCCACAGATAATACATAATGTCTGTGACCACTCATGGTCTTACAGGTACCTGTCTTGACGTTCCATAGTCTCACCGTCTCATCTCTACTTCCCGATACGATGAACTCTGAATCACTGGATATAGCCACAGATCATACATAATGTCTGTGACCACTCATGGTCTTACAGGTACCTGTCTTGACGTTCCATAGTCTTACCGTCTTATCATCACTTCCCGATACGATGAACTCTGAATCACTGGATATAGCCACAGATAATACATAATCTGTGTGACCACTCATGGTCTTAAAGGTACCTGTCTTGACGTTCCATAGTCTCACCTTATTATCTCCACTTCCCGATACGATGAACTCTGAATCACTGGATATAGCCACAGATAATACATAATGTCTGTAACCACTCATGGTCTTACAGCTACCTGTCTTGACGTTCCATAGTCTCACCGTTTATCTCAACTTGCCGATACGATGAACTCTGAATCACTGGATATAGCCACAGATAATACATAATCTGTGTGACCACTCATGGTCTTACAGGTACCTGTCTTGACGTTCCATAGTCTCACCGTTTATCTCAACTTGCCGATACGATGAACTCTGAATCACTGGATATAGCCACAGATAATACATAATGTCTGTGACCACTCATGGTCTTACAGCTACCTGTCTTGACGTTCCATAGTCTCACCGTCATATCATCACTTCACGATACGATGAACTCTGAATCACTGGATATAGCCACAGATAATACATAATGTCTGTGACCACTCATGGTCTTACAGGTACCTGTCTTGACGTTCCATAGTCTCACCGTCATATCATCACTTCCCGATACGATGAACTCTGAATCACTGGATATAGCCACAGATAATACATAATCTGTGTGACCACTCATGGTCTTACAGGTACCTGTCTTGACGTTCCATAGTCTCACCGTCTCATCTCTACTTCCCGATACGATGAACTCTGAATCACTGGATATAGCCACAGATAATACATAATCTGTGTGACCACTCATGGTCTTACAGGTACCTGTCTTGACGTTCCATAGTCTTACCGTCTTATCATCACTTCCCGATACGATGAACTCTGAATCACTGGATATAGCCACAGATAATACATAATCTGTGTGACCACTCATGGTCTTACAGGTACCTGTCTTGACGTTCCATAGTCTCACCGTCTCATCTCTACTTCCCGATACGATGAACTCTGAATCACTGGATATAGCCACAGATAATACATAATGTCTGTGACCACTCATGGTCTTACAGGTACCTGTCTTGACGTTCCATAGTCTCACCGTATAATCATAACTTCCCGATACGATGAACTCTGAATCACTGGATATAGCCACAGATAATACATAATGTCTGTGACCACTCATGGTCTTACAGCTACTGTCTTGACGTCCCATAGTCTCACCGTCTTATCTCAACTTCCCGATACGATGAACTCTGAATCACTGGATATAGCCACAGATCATACATAACTAGTGTGACCACTCATTTTCTTACAGCTACTGTCTTGACGTCCCATAGTCTCACCGTCTTATCTCAACTTCCCGATACGATGAACTCTGAATCACTGGATATAGCCACAGATAATACATAATGTCTGTGACCACTCATGGTCTTACAGGTACCTGTCTTGACGTTCCATAGTCTCACCGTCTCATCTCTACTTCCCGATACGATGAACTCTGAATCACTGGATATAGCCACAGATAATACATAATCTGTGTGACCACTCATGGTCTTAAAGGTACCTGTCTTGACGTTCCATAGTCTCACCTTATTATCTCCACTTCCCGATACGATGAACTCTGAATCACTGGATATAGCCACAGATCATACATAACTAGTGTGACCACTCATTTTCTTACAGCTACTGTCTTGACGTCCCATAGTCTCACCGTCTTATCTCAACTTCCCGATACGATGAACTCTGAATCACTGGATATAGCCACAGATAATACATAATGTCTGTGACCACTCATGGTCTTACAGGTACCTGTCTTGACGTTCCATAGTCTCACCGTCTCATCTCTACTTCCCGATACGATGAACTCTGAATCACTGGATATAGCCACAGATCATACATAATGTCTGTGACCACTCATGGTCTTACAGGTACCTGTCTTGACGTTCCATAGTCTTACCGTCTTATCATCACTTCCCGATACGATGAACTCTGAATCACTGGATATAGCCACAGATCATACATAACTAGTGTGACCACTCATTTTCTTACAGCTACTGTCTTGACGTCCCATAGTCTCACCGTCTCATCTCTACTTCCCGATACGATGAACTCTGAATCACTGGATATAGCCACAGATAATACATAATCTGTGTGACCACTCATGGTCTTAAAGGTACCTGTCTTGACGTTCCATAGTCTCACCTTATTATCTCCACTTCCCGATACGATGAACTCTGAATCACTGGATATAGCCACAGATAATACATAATGTCTGTAACCACTCATGGTCTTACAGCTACCTGTCTTGACGTTCCATAGTCTCACCGTTTATCTCAACTTGCCGATACGATGAACTCTGAATCACTGGATATAGCCACAGATAATACATAATCTGTGTGACCACTCATGGTCTTACAGGTACCTGTCTTGACGTTCCATAGTCTCACCGTTTATCTCAACTTGCCGATACGATGAACTCTGAATCACTGGATATAGCCACAGATAATACATAATGTCTGTGACCACTCATGGTCTTACAGCTACCTGTCTTGACGTTCCATAGTCTCACCGTCATATCATCACTTCACGATACGATGAACTCTGAATCACTGGATATAGCCACAGATAATACATAATGTCTGTGACCACTCATGGTCTTACAGGTACCTGTCTTGACGTTCCATAGTCTCACCGTCATATCATCACTTCCCGATACGATGAACTCTGAATCACTGGATATAGCCACAGATAATACATAATCTGTGTGACCACTCATGGTCTTACAGGTACCTGTCTTGACGTTCCATAGTCTCACCGTCTCATCTCTACTTCCCGATACGATGAACTCTGAATCACTGGATATAGCCACAGATAATACATAATCTGTGTGACCACTCATGGTCTTACAGGTACCTGTCTTGACGTTCCATAGTCTTACCGTCTTATCATCACTTCCCGATACGATGAACTCTGAATCACTGGATATAGCCACAGATAATACATAATCTGTGTGACCACTCATGGTCTTACAGGTACCTGTCTTGACGTTCCATAGTCTCACCGTCTCATCTCTACTTCCCGATACGATGAACTCTGAATCACTGGATATAGCCACAGATAATACATAATGTCTGTGACCACTCATGGTCTTACAGGTACCTGTCTTGACGTTCCATAGTCTCACCGTATAATCATAACTTCCCGATACGATGAACTCTGAATCACTGGATATAGCCACAGATAATACATAATGTCTGTGACCACTCATGGTCTTACAGCTACTGTCTTGACGTCCCATAGTCTCACCGTCTTATCTCAACTTCCCGATACGATGAACTCTGAATCACTGGATATAGCCACAGATCATACATAACTAGTGTGACCACTCATTTTCTTACAGCTACTGTCTTGACGTCCCATAGTCTCACCGTCTTATCTCAACTTCCCGATACGATGAACTCTGAATCACTGGATATAGCCACAGATAATACATAATGTCTGTGACCACTCATGGTCTTACAGGTACCTGTCTTGACGTTCCATAGTCTCACCGTCTCATCTCTACTTCCCGATACGATGAACTCTGAATCACTGGATATAGCCACAGATAATACATAATCTGTGTGACCACTCATGGTCTTAAAGGTACCTGTCTTGACGTTCCATAGTCTCACCTTATTATCTCCACTTCCCGATACGATGAACTCTGAATCACTGGATATAGCCACAGATCATACATAACTAGTGTGACCACTCATTTTCTTACAGCTACTGTCTTGACGTCCCATAGTCTCACCGTCTTATCTCAACTTCCCGATACGATGAACTCTGAATCACTGGATATAGCCACAGATAATACATAATGTCTGTGACCACTCATGGTCTTACAGGTACCTGTCTTGACGTTCCATAGTCTCACCGTCTCATCTCTACTTCCCGATACGATGAACTCTGAATCACTGGATATAGCCACAGATCATACATAATGTCTGTGACCACTCATGGTCTTACAGGTACCTGTCTTGACGTTCCATAGTCTTACCGTCTTATCATCACTTCCCGATACGATGAACTCTGAATCACTGGATATAGCCACAGATAATACATAATCTGTGTGACCACTCATGGTCTTAAAGGTACCTGTCTTGACGTTCCATAGTCTCACCTTATTATCTCCACTTCCCGATACGATGAACTCTGAATCACTGGATATAGCCACAGATAATACATAATGTCTGTAACCACTCATGGTCTTACAGGTACCTGTCTTGACGTTCCATAGTCTCACCGTTTATCTCAACTTGCCGATACGATGAACTCTGAATCACTGGATATAGCCACAGATAATACATAATCTGTGTGACCACTCATGGTCTTACAGGTACCTGTCTTGACGTTCCATAGTCTCACCTTATTATCTCCACTTCCCGATACGATGAACTCTGAATCACTGGATATAGCCACAGATAATACATAATGTCTGTGACCACTCATGGTCTTACAGGTACCTGTCTTGACGTTCCATAGTCTCACCGTCATATCATCACTTCCCGATACGATGAACTCTGAATCACTGGATATAGCCACAGATAATACATAATCTGTGTGACCACTCATGGTCTTAAAGGTACCTGTCTTGACGTTCCATAGTCTCACCTTATTATCTCCACTTCCCGATACGATGAACTCTGAATCACTGGATATAGCCACAGATAATACATAATGTCTGTAACCACTCATGGTCTTACAGGTACCTGTCTTGACGTTCCATAGTCTCACCGTTTATCTCAACTTGCCGATACGATGAACTCTGAATCACTGGATATAGCCACAGATAATACATAATGTCTGTGACCACTCATGGTCTTACAGCTACCTGTCTTGACGTTCCATAGTCTCACCGTCATATCATCACTTCCCGATACGATGAACTCTGAATCACTGGATATAGCCACAGATAATACATAATGTCTGTGACCACTCATGGTCTTACAGGTACCTGTCTTGACGTTCCATAGTCTCACCGTCATATCATCACTTCCCGATACGATGAACTCTGAATCACTGGATATAGCCACAGATAATACATAATCTGTGTGACCACTCATGGTCTTACAGGTACCTGTCTTGACGTTCCATAGTCTCACCGTTTATCTCAACTTCCCGATACGATGAACTCTGAATCACTGGATATAGCCACAGATAATACATAATCTGTGTGACCACTCATGGTCTTACAGGTACCTGTCTTGACGTTCCATAGTCTCACCGTCTCATCTCTACTTCCCGATACGATGAACTCTGAATCACTGGATATAGCCACAGATAATACATAATCTGTGTGACCACTCATGGTCTTACAGGTACCTGTCTTGACGTTCCATAGTCTTACCGTCTTATCATCACTTCCCGATACGATGAACTCTGAATCACTGGATATAGCCACAGATCATACATAACTAGTGTGACCACTCATTTTCTTACAGCTACTGTCTTGACGTTCCATAGTCTCACCGTCTTATCTCAACTTCCCGATACGATGAACTCTGAATCACTGGATATAGCCACAGATAATACATAATGTCTGTGACCACTCATGGTCTTACAGGTACCTGTCTTGACGTTCCATAGTCTCACCGTATAATCATAACTTCCCGATACGATGAACTCTGAATCACTGGATATAGCCACAGATCATACATAACTAGTGTGACCACTCATTTTCTTACAGCTACTGTCTTGACGTCCCATAGTCTCACCGTCTTATCTCAACTTCCCGATACGATGAACTCTGAATCACTGGATATAGCCACAGATCTTACAGGATTTGTGTGACCACTCATGGTCTTACAGGTACCTGTCTTGACGTTCCATAGTCTCACCGTCTTATCTCAACTTCCCGATACGATGAACTCTGAATCACTGGATATAGCCACAGATAATACATAATGTCTGTGACCACTCATGGTCTTACAGGTACCTGTCTTGACGTTCCATAGTCTCACCGTCTCATCTCTACTTCCCGATACGATGAACTCTGAATCACTGGATATAGCCACAGATAATACATAATCTGTGTGACCACTCATGGTCTTACAGGTACCTGTCTTGACGTTCCATAGTCTCACCGTCTTATCTCAACTTCCCGATACGATGAACTCTGAATCACTGGATATAGCCACAGATCATACATAACTAGTGTGACCACTCATTTTCTTACAGCTACTGTCTTGACGTCCCATAGTCTCACCGTCTTATCTCAACTTCCCGATACGATGAACTCTGAATCACTGGATATAGCCACAGATCATACATAACTAGTGTGACCACTCATTTTCTTACAGCTACTGTCTTGACGTCCCATAGTCTCACCGTCTTATCTCAACTTCCCGATACGATGAACTCTGAATCACTGGATATAGCCACAGATCTTACAGGATTTGTGTGACCACTCATGGTCTTACAGGTACCTGTCTTGACGTTCCATAGTCTCACCGTCTCATCTCTACTTCCCGATACGATGAACTCTGAATCACTGGATATAGCCACAGATTATACATAACTAGTGTGACCACTCATGGTCTTACAGGTACCTGTCTTGACGTTCCATAGTCTCACCGTCTCATCTCTACTTCCCGATACGATGAACTCTGAATCACTGGATATAGCCACAGATCATACATAATGTCTGTGACCACTCATGGTCTTACAGCTACCTGTCTTGACGTTCCATAGTCTCACCGTCTTATCTCAACTTCCCGATACGATGAACTCTGAATCACTGGATATAGCCACAGATCATACATAACTAGTGTGACCACTCATTTTCTTACAGCTACTGTCTTGACGTCCCATAGTCTCACCGTCTTATCTCAACTTCCCGATACGATGAACTCTGAATCACTGGATATAGCCACAGATAATACATAATCTGTGTGACCACTCATGGTCTTACAGGTACCTGTCTTGACGTTCCATAGTCTCACCGTATAATCATAACTTCCCGATACGATGAACTCTGAATCACTGGATATAGCCACAGATCATACATAATGTCTGTGACCACTCATGGTCTTACAGCTACCTGTCTTGACGTTCCATAGTCTCACCGTATAATCATAACTTCCCGATACGATGAACTCTGAATCACTGGATATAGCCACAGATCATACATAATGTCTGTGACCACTCATGGTCTTACAGCTACCTGTCTTGACGTTCCATAGTCTCACCGTATAATCATAACTTCCCGATACGATGAACTCTGAATTACTGGATATAGCCACAGATAATACATAATGTCTGTGACCACTCATGGTCTTACAGGTACCTGTCTTGACGTTCCATAGTCTCACCGTCTCATCTCTACTTCCCGATACGATGAACTCTGAATCACTGGATATAGCCACAGATAATACATAATCTGTGTGACCACTCATGGTCTTACAGGTACCTGTCTTGACGTTCCATAGTCTCACCGTATAATCATAACTTCCCGATACGATGAACTCTGAATCACTGGATATAGCCACAGATCATACATAACTAGTGTGACCACTCATTTTCTTACAGCTACTGTCTTGACGTCCCATAGTCTCACCGTCTTATCTCAACTTCCCGATACGATGAACTCTGAATCACTGGATATAGCCACAGATAATACATAATCTGTGTGACCACTCATTTTCTTACAGCTACTGTCTTGACGTCCCATAGTCTCACCGTCTTATCTCAACTTCCCGATACGATGAACTCTGAATCACTGGATATAGCCACAGATAATACATAATGTCTGTGACCACTCATGGTCTTACAGGTACCTGTCTTGACGTTCCATAGTCTCACCGTCTCATCTCTACTTCCCGATACGATGAACTCTGAATCACTGGATATAGCCACAGATAATACATAATGTCTGTGACCACTCATGGTCTTACAGGTACCTGTCTTGACGTTCCATAGTCTCACCTTATTATCTCCACTTCCCGATACGATGAACTCTGAATCACTGGATATAGCCACAGATCATACATAACTAGTGTGACCACTCATTTTCTTACAGCTACTGTCTTGACGTCCCATAGTCTCACCGTCTTATCTCAACTTCCCGATACGATGAACTCTGAATCACTGGATATAGCCACAGATAATACATAATGTCTGTGACCACTCATGGTCTTACAGGTACCTGTCTTGACGTTCCATAGTCTCACCGTCTCATCTCTACTTCCCGATACGATGAACTCTGAATCACTGGATATAGCCACAGATAATACATAATGTCTGTGACCACTCATGGTCTTACAGGTACCTGTCTTGACGTTCCATAGTCTTACCGTCTTATCATCACTTCCCGATACGATGAACTCTGAATCACTGGATATAGCCACAGATAATACATAATCTGTGTGACCACTCATGGTCTTAAAGGTACCTGTCTTGACGTTCCATAGTCTCACCTTATTATCTCCACTTCCCGATACGATGAACTCTGAATCACTGGATATAGCCACAGATAATACATAATGTCTGTAACCACTCATGGTCTTACAGCTACCTGTCTTGACGTTCCATAGTCTCACCGTTTATCTCAACTTGCCGATACGATGAACTCTGAATCACTGGATATAGCCACAGATAATACATAATCTGTGTGACCACTCATGGTCTTACAGGTACCTGTCTTGACGTTCCATAGTCTCACCGTTTATCTCAACTTGCCGATACGATGAACTCTGAATCACTGGATATAGCCACAGATAATACATAATGTCTGTGACCACTCATGGTCTTACAGCTACCTGTCTTGACGTTCCATAGTCTCACCGTCATATCATCACTTCCCGATACGATGAACTCTGAATCACTGGATATAGCCACAGATAATACATAATGTCTGTGACCACTCATGGTCTTACAGGTACCTGTCTTGACGTTCCATAGTCTCACCGTCATATCATCACTTCCCGATACGATGAACTCTGAATCACTGGATATAGCCACAGATAATACATAATCTGTGTGACCACTCATGGTCTTACAGGTACCTGTCTTGACGTTCCATAGTCTCACCGTCTCATCTCTACTTCCCGATACGATGAACTCTGAATCACTGGATATAGCCACAGATAATACATAATCTGTGTGACCACTCATGGTCTTACAGGTACCTGTCTTGACGTTCCATAGTCTCACCGTCTCATCTCTACTTCCCGATACGATGAACTCTGAATCACTGGATATAGCCACAGATAATACATAATCTGTGTGACCACTCATGGTCTTACAGGTACCTGTCTTGACGTTCCATAGTCTCACCGTATAATCATAACTTCCCGATACGATGAACTCTGAATCACTGGATATAGCCACAGATCATACATAATGTCTGTGACCACTCATGGTCTTACAGCTACCTGTCTTGACGTTCCATAGTCTCACCGTCTTATCTCAACTTCCCGATACGATGAACTCTGAATCACTGGATATAGCCACAGATCATACATAACTAGTGTGACCACTCATTTTCTTACAGCTACTGTCTTGACGTCCCATAGTCTCACCGTATAATCATAACTTCCCGATACGATGAACTCTGAATCACTGGATATAGCCACAGATCATACATAACTAGTGTGACCACTCATTTTCTTACAGCTACTGTCTTGACGTCCCATAGTCTCACCGTCTTATCTCAACTTCCCGATACGATGAACTCTGAATCACTGGATATAGCCACAGATCATACATAACTAGTGTGACCACTCATTTTCTTACAGCTACTGTCTTGACGTCCCATAGTCTCACCGTCTTATCTCAACTTCCCGATACGATGAACTCTGAATCACTGGATATAGCCACAGATAATACATAATGTCTGTGACCACTCATGGTCTTACAGCTACCTGTCTTGACGTTCCATAGTCTCACCGTCTCATCTCTACTTCCCGATACGATGAACTCTGAATCACTGGATATAGCCACAGATAATACATAATCTGTGTGACCACTCATGGTCTTACAGGTACCTGTCTTGACGTTCCATAGTCTCACCGTCTTATCTCAACTTCCCGATACGATGAACTCTGAATCACTGGATATAGCCACAGATCATACATAACTAGTGTGACCACTCATTTTCTTACAGCTACTGTCTTGACGTCCCATAGTCTCACCGTCTTATCTCAACTTCCCGATACGATGAACTCTGAATCACTGGATATAGCCACAGATCATACATAACTAGTGTGACCACTCATTTTCTTACAGCTACTGTCTTGACGTCCCATAGTCTCACCGTCTTATCTCAACTTCCCGATACGATGAACTCTGAATCACTGGATATAGCCACAGATCTTACAGGATTTGTGTGACCACTCATGGTCTTACAGGTACCTGTCTTGACGTTCCATAGTCTCACCGTATAATCATAACTTCCCGATACGATGAACTCTGAATCACTGGATATAGCAACAGATAATACATAATCTGTGTGACCACTCATGGTCTTACAGGTACCTGTCTTGACGTTCCATAGTCTCACCGTATAATCATAACTTCCCGATACGATGAACTCTGAATCACTGGATATAGCCACAGATCATACATAATGTCTGTGACCACTCATGGTCTTACAGCTACCTGTCTTGACGTTCCATAGTCTCACCGTCTTATCTCAACTTCCCGATACGATGAACTCTGAATCACTGGATATAGCCACAGCATATACATAACTAGTGTGACCACTCATGGTCTTAAAGGTACCTGTCTTGACGTTCCATAGTCTCACCGTCATATCATCACTTCCCGATACGATGAACTCTGAATTACTGGATATAGCCACAGATAATACATAATGTCTGTGACCACTCATGGTCTTACAGGTACCTGTCTTGACGTTCCATAGTCTCACCGTCTCATCTCTACTTCCCGATACGATGAACTCTGAATCACTGGATATAGCCACAGATAATACATAATCTGTGTGACCACTCATGGTCTTACAGGTACCTGTCTTGACGTTCCATAGTCTCACCGTCTTATCTCAACTTCCCGATACGATGAACTCTGAATCACTGGATATAGCCACAGATCATACATAACTAGTGTGACCACTCATTTTCTTACAGCTACTGTCTTGACGTCCCATAGTCTCACCGTCTTATCTCAACTTCCCGATACGATGAACTCTGAATCACTGGATATAGCCACAGATAATACATAATGTCTGTGACCACTCATGGTCTTACAGGTACCTGTCTTGACGTTCCATAGTCTCACCGTCTCATCTCTACTTCCCGATACGATGAACTCTGAATCACTGGATATAGCCACAGATAATACATAATGTCTGTGACCACTCATGGTCTTACAGGTACCTGTCTTGACGTTCCATAGTCTTACCGTCTTATCATCACTTCCCGATACGATGAACTCTGAATCACTGGATATAGCCACAGATAATACATAATCTGTGTGACCACTCATGGTCTTACAGGTACCTGTCTTGACGTTCCATAGTCTTACCGTCTTATCATCACTTCCCGATACGATGAACTCTGAATCACTGGATATAGCCACAGATAATACATAATGTCTGTGACCACTCATGGTCTTACAGCTACCTGTCTTGACGTTCCATAGTCTCACCGTCTCATCTCTACTTGCCGATACGATGAACTCTGAATCACTGGATATAGCCACAGATAATACATAATGTCTGTGACCACTCATGGTCTTACAGCTACCTGTCTTGACGTTCCATAGTCTCACCGTTTATCTCAACTTGCCGATACGATGAACTCTGAATCACTGGATATAGCCACAGATAATACATAATGTCTGTGACCACTCATGGTCTTACAGGTACCTGTCTTGACGTTCCATAGTCTCACCGTTTATCTCAACTTGCCGATACGATGAACTCTGAATCACTGGATATAGCCACAGATAATACATAATGTCTGTGACCACTCATGGTCTTACAGGTACCTGTCTTGACGTTCCATAGTCTCACCGTTTATCTCAACTTGCCGATACGATGAACTCTGAATCACTGGATATAGCCACAGATCTTACATAATCTGTGTGACCACTCATGGTCTTACCGGTACCTGTCTTGAAGTTCCATAGTCTCATTGTTTATCTCAACTTGCCGATACGATGAACTCTGAATCACTGGATATAGCCACAGATAATACATAATGTCTGTGACCACTCATGGTCTTACAGGTACCTGTCTTGACGTTCCATAGTCTCACCGTTTATCACAACTTGCCGATACGATGAACTCTGAATCACTGGATATAGCCACAGATCTTACATAATCTGTGTGACCACTCATGGTCTTACAGGTACCTGTCTTGACGTTCCATAGTCTTACCGTCTTATCATCACTTCCCGATACGATGAACTCTGAATCACTGGATATAGCCACAGATAATACATAATCTGTGTGACCACTCATGGTCTTACAGCTACCTGTCTTGACGTTCCATAGTCTCACCGTCATATCATCACTTCCCGATACGATGAACTCTGAATCACTGGATATAGCCACAGATAATACATAATGTCTGTGACCACTCATGGTCTTACAGGTACCTGTCTTGACGTTCCATAGTCTTACCGTCTTATCATCACTTCCCGATACGATGAACTCTGAATCAGTGGATATAGCCACAGATCATGCATAACTAGTGTGACCACTCATGGTCTTACAGGTACCTGTCTTGACGTTCCATAGTCTTACCGTCTTATCATCACTTCCCGATACGATGAACTCTGAATCACTGGATATAGCCACAGATAATACATAATGTCTGTGACCACTCATGGTCTTACAGCTACCTGTCTTGACGTCCCATAGTCTCACCGTATAATCATAACTTCCCGATACGATGAACTCTGAATCACTGGATATAGCCGCAGATAATACATAATGTCTGTGACCACTCATGGTCTTACAGCTACCTGTCTTGACGTTCCATAGTCTTACCGTCTCATCTCTACTTCCCGATACGATGAACTCTGAATCACTGGATATAGCCACAGATCTTACAGGATTTGTGTGACCACTCATGGTCTTACAGATACCTGTCTTGACGTTCCATAGTCTCACCGTATAATCATAACTTCCCGATACGATGAACTCTGAATCACTGGATATAGCCACAGATCATACATAATGTCTGTGACCACTCATGGTCTTACAGCTACCTGTCTTGACGTTCCATAGTCTCACCGTCTTATCTCAACTTCCCGATACGATGAACTCTGAATCACTGGATATAGCCACAGATAATACATAATGTCTGTGACCACTCATGGTCTTACAGGTACCTGTCTTGACGTTCCATAGTCTTACCGTCTTATCATCACTTCCCGATACTATGAACTCTGAATTACTGGATATAGCCACAGATAATACATAACTAGTGTGACCACTCATGGTCTTACAGCTACCTGTCTTGACGTTCCATAGTCTCACCGTCTCATCTCTACTTCCCGATACGATGAACTCTGAATCACTGGATATAGCCACAGATAATACATAATCTGTGTGACCACTCATGGTCTTACAGGTACCTGTCTTGACGTTCCATAGTCTCACCGTATAATCATAACTTCCCGATACGATGAACTCTGAATCACTGGATATAGCCACAGATCATACATAACTAGTGTGACCACTCATTTTCTTACAGCTACTGTCTTGACGTCCCATAGTCTCACCGTCTTATCTCAACTTCCCGATACGATGAACTCTGAATCACTGGATATAGCCACAGATAATACATAATGTCTGTGACCACTCATGGTCTTACAGGTACCTGTCTTGACGTTCCATAGTCTCACCGTCTCATCTCTACTTCCCGATACGATGAACTCTGAATCACTGGATATAGCCACAGATAATACATAATGTCTGTGACCACTCATGGTCTTACAGGTACCTGTCTTGACGTTCCATAGTCTTACCGTCTTATCATCACTTCCCGATACTATGAACTCTGAATTACTGGATATAGCCACAGATAATACATAACTAGTGTGACCACTCATGGTCTTACAGCTACCTGTCTTGACGTTCCATAGTCTCACCGTCTCATCTCTACTTCCCGATACGATGAACTCTGAATCACTGGATATAGCCACAGATCTTACATAATCTGTGTGACCACTCATGGTCTTAAAGGTACCTGTCTTGACGTTCCATAGTCTCACCTTATTATCTCAACTTGCCGATACGATGAACTCTGAATCACTGGATATAGCCACAGATAATACATAATGTCTGTGACCACTCATGGTCTTACAGGTACCTGTCTTGACGTTCCATAGTCTTACCGTCTCATCTCTACTTCCCGATACGATGAACTCTGAATCACTGGATATAGCCACAGATAATACATAATCTGTGTGACCACTCATTTTCTTACAGCTACCTGTCTTGACGTTCCATAGTCTCACCGTCTCATCTCAACTTGCCGATACGATGAACTCTGAATCACTGGATATAGCCACAGATAATACATAATGTCTGTGACCACTCATGGTCTTACAGGTACCTGTCTTGACGTTCCATAGTCTCACCGTCTCATCTCAACTTGCCGATACGATGAACTCTAAATCACTGGATATAGCCACAGATAATACATAATGTCTGTGACCACTCATGGTCTTACAGCTACCTGTCTTGACGTTCCATAGTCTCACCGTCTTATCTCAACTTTCCGATACGATGAACTCTGAATCACTGGATATAGCCACAGATAATACATAATCTGTGTGACCACTCATGGTCTTACAGGTACCTGTCTTGACGTTCCATAGTCTCACCGTATAATCATGACTTCCCGATACTATGAACTCTGAATTACTGGATATAGCCACAGATAATACATAATGTCTGTGACCACTCATGGTCTTACAGGTACCTGTCTTGACGTTCCATAGTCTCACCGTCTCATCTCTACTTCCCGATACGATGAACTCTGAATCACTGGATATAGCCACAGATAATACATAATGTCTGTGACCACTCATGGTCTTACAGGTACATGTCTTGACGTTCCATAGTCTCACCGTCTCATCTCAACTTGCCGATACGATGAACTCTAAATCACTGGATATAGCCACAGATAATACATAATGTCTGTGACCACTCATGGTCTTACAGGTACCTGTCTTGACGTTCCATAGTCTCACCGTCTCATCTCTACTTCCCGATACGATGAACTCTGAATCACTGGATATAGCCACAGATAATACATAATGTCTGTGACCACTCATGGTCTTACAGGTACCTGTCTTGACGTTCCATAGTCTCACCGTCTCATCTCTACTTCCCGATACGATGAACTCTAAATCACTGGATATAGCCACAGATAATACATAATGTCTGTGACCACTCATGGTCTTACAGGTACCTGTCTTGACGTTCCATAGTCTTACCGTCTCATCTCTACTTCCCGATACGATGAACTCTGAATCACTGGATATAGCCACAGATAATACATAATGTCTGTGACCACTCATGGTCTTACAGCTACCTGTCTTGACGTTCCATAGTCTCACCGTCTCATCATCACTTCCCGATACGATGAACTCTGAATCACTGGATATAGCCACAGATAATACATAATGTCTGTGACCACTCATGGTCTTACAGCTACCTGTCTTGACGTTCCATAGTCTCACCGTCTCATCTCTACTTCCCGATACGATGAACTCTGAATCACTGGATATAGCCACAGATCTTACATAATCTGTGTGACCACTCATGGTCTTAAAGGTACCTGTCTTGACGTTCCATAGTCTCACCTTATTATCTCAACTTGCCGATACGATGAACTCTGAATCACTGGATATAGCCACAGATAATACATAATGTCTGTGACCACTCATGGTCTTACAGGTACCTGTCTTGACGTTCCATAGTCTCACCGTCTTATCTCAACTTTCCGATACGATGAACTCTGAATCACTGGATATAGCCACAGATAATACATAATCTGTGTGACCACTCATGGTCTTACAGGTACCTGTCTTGACGTTCCATAGTCTCACCGTATAATCATGACTTCCCGATACTATGAACTCTGAATTACTGGATATAGCCACAGATAATACATAATGTCTGTGACCACTCATGGTCTTACAGGTACCTGTCTTGACGTTCCATAGTCTCACCGTCTCATCTCTACTTCCCGATACGATGAACTCTGAATCACTGGATATAGCCACAGATCTTACATAATCTGTGTGACCACTCATGGTCTTACCGGTACCTGTCTTGAAGTTCCATAGTCTCATTGTTTATCTCAACTTGCCGATACGATGAACTCTGAATCACTGGATATAGCCACAGATAATACATAATGTCTGTGACCACTCATGGTCTTACAGGTACCTGTCTTGACGTTCCATAGTCTCACCGTTTATCACAACTTGCCGATACGATGAACTCTGAATCACTGGATATAGCCACAGATCTTACATAATCTGTGTGACCACTCATGGTCTTACAGGTACCTGTCTTGACGTTCCATAGTCTTACCGTCTTATCATCACTTCCCGATACGATGAACTCTGAATCACTGGATATAGCCACAGATAATACATAATGTCTGTGACCACTCATGGTCTTACAGGTACCTGTCTTGACGTTCCATAGTCTCACCGTCATATCATCACTTCCCGATACGATGAACTCTGAATCACTGGATATAGCCACAGATAATACATAATGTCTGTGACCACTCATGGTCTTACAGGTACCTGTCTTGACGTTCCATAGTCTTACCGTCTTATCATCACTTCCCGATACGATGAACTCTGAATCAGTGGATATAGCCACAGATCATGCATAACTAGTGTGACCACTCATTTTCTTACAGCTACTGTCTTGACGTCCCATAGTCTCACCGTCTTATCTCAACTTCCCGATACGATGAACTCTGAATCACTGGATATAGCCACAGATCATACATAACTAGTGTGACCACTCATTTTCTTACAGCTACTGTCTTGACGTCCCATAGTCTCACCGTATAATCATAACTTCCCGATACGATGAACTCTGAATCACTGGATATAGCCGCAGATAATACATAATGTCTGTGACCACTCATGGTCTTACAGCTACCTGTCTTGACGTTCCATAGTCTTACCGTCTCATCTCTACTTCCCGATACGATGAACTCTGAATCACTGGATATAGCCACAGATCTTACAGGATTTGTGTGACCACTCATGGTCTTACAGATACCTGTCTTGACGTTCCATAGTCTTACCGTCTTATCATCACTTCCCGATACGATGAACTCTGAATCACTGGATATAGCCACAGATAATACATAATGTCTGTGACCACTCATGGTCTTACAGCTACCTGTCTTGACGTTCCATAGTCTCACCGTCTTATCTCAACTTTCCGATACGATGAACTCTGAATCACTGGATATAGCCACAGATAATACATAATCTGTGTGACCACTCATGGTCTTACAGGTACCTGTCTTGACGTTCCATAGTCTTACCGTCTTATCATCACTTCCCGATACGATGAACTCTGAATCACTGGATATAGCCACAGATAATACATAATGTCTGTGACCACTCATGGTCTTACAGGTACCTGTCTTGACGTTCCATAGTCTTACCGTCTTATCATCACTTCCCGATACGATGAACTCTGAATCAGTGGATATAGCCACAGATCATGCATAACTAGTGTGACCACTCATGGTCTTACAGGTACCTGTCTTGACGTTCCATAGTCTTACCGTCTTATCATCACTTCCCGATACGATGAACTCTGAATCACTGGATATAGCCACAGATAATACATAATGTCTGTGACCACTCATGGTCTTACAGCTACCTGTCTTGACGTCCCATAGTCTCACCGTATAATCATAACTTCCCGATACGATGAACTCTGAATCACTGGATATAGCCGCAGATAATACATAATGTCTGTGACCACTCATGGTCTTACAGCTACCTGTCTTGACGTTCCATAGTCTTACCGTCTCATCTCTACTTCCCGATACGATGAACTCTGAATCACTGGATATAGCCACAGATCTTACAGGATTTGTGTGACCACTCATGGTCTTACAGATACCTGTCTTGACGTTCCATAGTCTTACCGTCTCATCTCTACTTCCCGATACGATGAACTCTGAATCACTGGATATAGCCACAGATAATACATAATGTCTGTGACCACTCATGGTCTTACAGCTACCTGTCTTGACGTTCCATAGTCTCACCGTCTTATCTCAACTTTCCGATACGATGAACTCTGAATCACTGGATATAGCCACAGATAATACATAATCTGTGTGACCACTCATGGTCTTACAGGTACCTGTCTTGACGTCCCATAGTCTCACCGTCTCATCATCACTTCCCGATACGATGAACTCTGAATCACTGGATATAGCCACAGATAATACATAATGTCTGTGACCACTCATGGTCTTACAGCTACCTGTCTTGACGTTCCATAGTCTCACCGTCTTATCTCAACTTTCCGATACGATGAACTCTGAATCACTGGATATAGCCACAGATAATACATAATCTGTGTGACCACTCATGGTCTTACAGGTACCTGTCTTGACGTCCCATAGTCTCACCGTCTCATCATCACTTCCCGATACGATGAACTCTGAATCACTGGATATAGCCACAGATTATACATAACTAGTGTGACCACTCATGGTCTTACAGGTACCTGTCTTGACGTTCCATAGTCTCACCGTCATATCATCACTTCCCGATACGATGAACTCTGAATCACTGGATATAGCCACAGCAGATACATAACTAGTGTGACCACTCATGGTCTTACAGGTACCTGTCTTGACGTCCCATAGTCTCACCGTCTCATCTCTACTTCCCGATACGATGAACTCTGAATCACTGGATATAGCCACAGATCTTACATAATCTGTGTGACCACTCATGGTCTTACAGGTACCTGTCTTGACGTTCCATAGTCTCACCGTATAATCATGACTTCCCGATACTATGAACTCTGAATTACTGGATATAGCCACAGATAATACATAACTAGTGTGACCACTCATGGTCTTACAGCTACCTGTCTTGACGTTCCATAGTCTCACCGTCTCATCTCTACTTCCCGATACGATGAACTCTGAATCACTGGATATAGCCACAGATCTTACATAATCTGTGTGACCACTCATGGTCTTAAAGGTACCTGTCTTGACGTTCCATAGTCTCACCTTATTATCTCAACTTGCCGATACGATGAACTCTGAATCACTGGATATAGCCACAGATAATACATAATGTCTGTGACCACTCATGGTCTTACAGGTACCTGTCTTGACGTTCCATAGTCTTACCGTCTCATCTCTACTTCCCGATACGATGAACTCTGAATCACTGGATATAGCCACAGATAATACATAATCTGTGTGACCACTCATGGTCTTACAGCTACCTGTCTTGACGTTCCATAGTCTCACCGTCTCATCTCAACTTGCCGATACGATGAACTCTGAATCACTGGATATAGCCACAGATAATACATAATGTCTGTGACCACTCATGGTCTTACAGGTACCTGTCTTGACGTTCCATAGTCTCACCGTCTCATCTCAACTTGCCGATACGATGAACTCTAAATCACTGGATATAGCCACAGATAATACATAATGTCTGTGACCACTCATGGTCTTACAGCTACCTGTCTTGACGTTCCATAGTCTCACCGTCTTATCTCAACTTTCCGATACGATGAACTCTGAATCACTGGATATAGCCACAGATAATACATAATCTGTGTGACCACTCATGGTCTTACAGGTACCTGTCTTGACGTTCCATAGTCTCACCGTATAATCATGACTTCCCGATACTATGAACTCTGAATTACTGGATATAGCCACAGATAATACATAATGTCTGTGACCACTCATGGTCTTACAGGTACCTGTCTTGACGTTCCATAGTCTCACCGTCTCATCTCTACTTCCCGATACGATGAACTCTGAATCACTGGATATAGCCACAGATAATACATAATGTCTGTGACCACTCATGGTCTTACAGGTACATGTCTTGACGTTCCATAGTCTTACCGTCTTATCATCACTTCCCGATACGATGAACTCTGAATCACTGGATATAGCCACAGATAATACATAATGTCTGTGACCACTCATGGTCTTACAGGTACCTGTCTTGACGTTCCATAGTCTTACCGTCTCATCTCTACTTCCCGATACGATGAACTCTGAATCACTGGATATATTCACAGATGATACATAACTAGTGTGACCACTCATGGTCTTACAGGTACCTGTCTTGACGTTCCATAGTCTCACCGTCTTATCTCAACTTTCCGATACGATGAACTCTGAATCACTGGATATAGCCACAGATAATACATAATCTGTGTGACCACTCATGGTCTTACAGGTACCTGTCTTGACGTTCCATAGTCTCACCGTCATATCATCACTTCCCGATACGATGAACTCTGAATCACTGGATATAGCCACAGCAGATACATAACTAGTGTGACCACTCATGGTCTTACAGGTACCTGTCTTGACGTCCCATAGTCTCACCGTCTCATCTCTACTTCCCGATACGATGAACTCTGAATCACTGGATATAGCCACAGATCTTACATAATCTGTGTGACCACTCATGGTCTTACAGGTACCTGTCTTGACGTTCCATAGTCTCACCGTATAATCATGACTTCCCGATACTATGAACTCTGAATTACTGGATATAGCCACAGATAATACATAATGTCTGTGACCACTCATGGTCTTACAGGTACCTGTCTTGACGTTCCATAGTCTTACCGTCTCATCTCTACTTCCCGATACGATGAACTCTGAATCACTGGATATAGCCACAGATAATACATAATGTCTGTGACCACTCATGGTCTTACAGGTACCTGTCTTGACGTTCCATAGTCTCACCGTCTCATCTCTACTTCCCGATACGATGAACTCTAAATCACTGGATATAGCCACAGATAATACATAATGTCTGTGACCACTCATGGTCTTACAGGTACCTGTCTTGACGTCCCATAGTCTCACCGTATAATCTGCACTTCCCGATACGATGAACTCTGAATCACTGGATATATTCACAGATGATACATAACTAGTGTGACCACTCATGGTCTTAAAGGTACCTGTCTTGACGTTCCATAGTCTCACCGTATAATCTCAACTTTCCGATACTATGAACTCTGAATTACTGGATATAGCCACAGATTATACATAATGTCTGTGACCACTCATGGTCTTACAGGTACCTGTCTTGACGTTCCATAGTCTTACCGTCTTATCATCACTTCCCGATACGATGAACTCTGAATCACTGGATATAGCCACAGATCTTACATAATCTGTGTGACCACTCATGGTCTTACAGGTACCTGTCTTGACGTTCCATAGTCTCACCGTATAATCATGACTTCCCGATACGATGAACTCTGAATCACTGGATATAGCCACAGATAATACATAATGTCTGTGACCACTCATGGTCTTACAGGTACCTGTCTTGACGTCCCATAGTCTCACCGTCTCATCTCTACTTCCCGATACGATGAACTCTGAATCACTGGATATAGCCACAGATAATACATAATGTCTGTGACCACTCATGGTCTTACAGCTACCTGTCTTGACGTTCCATAGTCTCACCGTCTCATCTCTACTTCCCGATACGATGAACTCTGAATCACAAGATATAGCCACAGATCTTACAGGATTTGTGTGACCACTCATGGTCTTACAGGTACCTGTCTTGACGTTCCATAGTCTTACCGTCTTATCATCACTTCCCGATACGATGAACTCTGAATCACTGGATATAGCCACAGATAATACATAATGTCTGTGACCACTCATGGTCTTACAGCTACCTGTCTTGACGTTCCATAGTCTCACCGTCTTATCTCAACTTTCCGATACGATGAACTCTGAATCACTGGATATAGCCACAGATAATACATAATGTCTGTGACCACTCATGGTCTTACAGGTACCTGTCTTGACGTTCCATAGTCTTACCGTCTCATCTCTACTTCCCGATACGATGAACTCTGAATCACTGGATATAGCCACAGATAATACATAATGTCTGTGACCACTCATGGTCTTACAGGTACCTGTCTTGACGTTCCATAGTCTCACCGTTTATCACAACTTGCCGATACGATGAACTCTGAATCACTGGATATAGCCACAGATCTTACATAATCTGTGTGACCACTCATGGTCTTACAGGTACCTGTCTTGACGTTCCATAGTCTCACCGTATAATCATTACTTCCCGATACGATGAACTCTAAATCACTGGATATAGCCACAGATAATACATAATCTGTGTGACCACTCATGGTCTTACAGGAACATGTCTTGACGTTCCATAGTCTCACCGTATAATCATGACTTCCCGATACGATGAACTCTGAATCACTGGATATAGCCACAGATTATACATAACTAGTGTGACCACTCATGGTCTTACAGGTACCTGTCTTGACGTTCCATAGTCTCACCGTCTCATCTCTACTTCCCGATACTATGAACTCTGAATTACTGGATATAGCCACAGATAATACATAATGTCTGTGACCACTCATGGTCTTACAGGTACCTGTCTTGACGTTCCATAGTCTTACCGTCTCATCTCTACTTCCCGATACGATGAACTCTGAATCACTGGATATAGCCACAGATAATACATAATGTCTGTGACCACTCATGGTCTTACAGGTACCTGTCTTGACGTTCCATAGTCTCACCTTATTATCTCAACTTGCCGATACGATGAACTCTGAATCACTGGATATAGCCACAGATAATACATAATGTCTGTGACCACTCATGGTCTTACAGGTACCTGTCTTGACGTTCCATAGTCTCACCGTCTCATCTCAACTTGCCGATACGATGAACTCTAAATCACTGGATATAGCCACAGATAATACATAATGTCTGTGACCACTCATGGTCTTACAGGTACCTGTCTTGACGTTCCATAGTCTCACCGTCTCATCTCTACTTCCCGATACGATGAACTCTGAATCACTGGATATAGCCACAGATAATACATAATCTGTGTGACCACTCATGGTCTTACAGGTACCTGTCTTGACGTTCCATAGTCTCACCGTATAATCATGACTTCCCGATACGATGAACTCTGAATTACTGGATATAGCCACAGATAATACATAATGTCTGTGACCACTCATGGTCTTAAAGGTACCTGTCTTGACGTCCCATAGTCTCACCGTCTTATCTCAACTTCCCGATACGATGAACTCTGAATCACTGGATATAGCCACAGATTATACATAACTAGTGTGACCACTCATGGTCTTACAGGTACCTGTCTTGACGTTCCATAGTCTCACCGTCTCATCTCTACTTCCCGATACGATGAACTCTGAATCACTGGATATAGCCACAGATAATACATAATCTGTGTGACCACTCATGGTCTTACAGGTACCTGTCTTGACGTTCCATAGTCTCACCGTCTCATCTCTACTTCCCGATACGATGAACTCTGAATCACTGGATATAGCCACAGATAATACATAATCTGTGTGACCACTCATGGTCTTACAGATACCTGTCTTGACGTTCCATAGTCTTACCGTATAATCATGACTTCCCGATACGATGAACTCTGAATCACTGGATATAGCCACAGATTATACATAACTAGTGTGACCACTCATGGTCTTACAGCTACCTGTCTTGACGTTCCATAGTCTCACCGTATAATCTGCACTTCCCGATACGATGAACTCTGAATCACTGGATATAGCCACAGATCTTACATAATCTGTGTGACCACTCATGGTCTTAAAGGTACCTGTCTTGACGTTCCATAGTCTCACCTTATTATCTCAACTTGCCGATACGATGAACTCTGAATCACTGGATATAGCCACAGATAATACATAATGTCTGTGACCACTCATGGTCTTACAGGTACCTGTCTTGACGTTCCATAGTCTCACCGTTTATCACAACTTGCCGATACGATGAACTCTGAATCACTGGATATAGCCACAGATAATACATAATGTCTGTGACCACTCATGGTCTTACAGCTACCTGTCTTGACGTTCCATAGTCTCACCGTATAATCATTACTTCCCGATACGATGAACTCTAAATCACTGGATATAGCCACAGATAATACATAATGTCTGTGACCACTCATGGTCTTACAGGTACATGTCTTGACGTTCCATAGTCTCACCGTATAATCATGACTTCCCGATACGATGAACTCTGAATCACTGGATATAGCCACAGATTATACATAACTAGTGTGACCACTCATGGTCTTACAGGTACCTGTCTTGACGTTCCATAGTCTCACCGTCTCATCTCTACTTCCCGATACGATGAACTCTGAATCACTGGATATAGCCACAGATAATACATAATGTCTGTGACCACTCATGGTCTTACAGGTACCTGTCTTGACGTTCCATAGTCTTACCGTCTCATCTCTACTTCCCGATACGATGAACTCTGAATCACTGGATATAGCCACAGATAATACATAATGTCTGTGACCACTCATGGTCTTACAGGTACCTGTCTTGACGTTCCATAGTCTCACCGTATAATCTCAACTTCCCGATACGATGAACTCTAAATCACTGGATATAGCCACAGATAATACATAATGTCTGTGACCACTCATGGTCTTACAGGTACCTGTCTTGACGTTCCATAGTCTCACCGTCTCATCTCTACTTCCCGATACGATGAACTCTGAATCACTGGATATAGCCACAGATAATACATAATGTCTGTGACCACTCATGGTCTTACAGGTACATGTCTTGACGTTCCATAGTCTTACCGTCTTATCATCACTTCCCGATACGATGAACTCTGAATCACTGGATATAGCCACAGATAATACATAATGTCTGTGACCACTCATGGTCTTAAAGGTACCTGTCTTGACGTTCCATAGTCTCACCTTATTATCTCAACTTCCCGATACGATGAACTCTGAATCACTGGATATAGCCACAGATAATACATAATCTGTGTGACCACTCATGGTCTTACAGATACCTGTCTTGACGTTCCATAGTCTTACCGTCTCATCTCTACTTCCCGATACGATGAACTCTGAATCACTGGATATAGCCACAGATAATACATAATCTGTGTGACCACTCATGGTCTTACAGGTACCTGTCTTGACGTTCCATAGTCTCACCGTATAATCATGACTTCCCGATACGATGAACTCTGAATTACTGGATATAGCCACAGATAATACATAATGTCTGTGACCACTCATGGTCTTACAGCTACCTGTCTTGACGTTCCATAGTCTCACCGTCTTATCTCAACATCCCGATACGATGAACTCTGAATCACTGGATATAGCCACAGATTATACATAACTAGTGTGACCACTCATGGTCTTACAGGTACCTGTCTTGACGTTCCATAGTCTCACCGTCTCATCTCTACTTCCCGATACGATGAACTCTGAATCACTGGATATAGCCACAGATAATACATAATCTGTGTGACCACTCATGGTCTTACAGGTACCTGTCTTGACGTTCCATAGTCTCACCGTCTCATCTCTACTTCCCGATACGATGAACTCTGAATCACTGGATATAGCCACAGATAATACATAATCTGTGTGACCACTCATGGTCTTACAGATACCTGTCTTGACGTCCCATAGTCTTACCGTATAATCATGACTTCCCGATACGATGAACTCTGAATCACTGGATATAGCCACAGATTATACATAACTAGTGTGACCACTCATGGTCTTACAGCTACCTGTCTTGACGTTCCATAGTCTCACCGTATAATCTGCACTTCCCGATACGATGAACTCTGAATCACTGGATATATTCACAGATGATACATAACTAGTGTGACCACTCATGGTCTTACAGGTACCTGTCTTGACGTCCCATAGTCTCACCGTCTTATCTCAACTTCCCGATACGATGAACTCTGAATCACTGGATATAGCCACAGATCATACATAATGTCTGTGACCACTCATGGTCTTACAGGTACCTGTCTTGACGTTCCATAGTCTCACCGTCTCATCTCTACTTCCCGATACGATGAACTCTGAATCACTGGATATAGCCACAGATAATACATAATGTCTGTGACCACTCATGGTCTTACAGGTACCTGTCTTGACGTTCCATAGTCTCACCGTATAATCTCAACTTCCCGATACGATGAACTCTGAATTACTGGATATAGCCACAGATAATACATAATCTGTGTGACCACTCATGGTCTTACAGGTACCTGTCTTGACGTCCCATAGTCTCACCGTATAATCTGCACTTCCCGATACGATGAACTCTGAATCACTGGATATATTCACAGATGATACATAACTAGTGTGACCACTCATGGTCTTACAGCTACCTGTCTTGACGTTCCATAGTCTCACCGTCTTATCTCAACATCCCGATACGATGAACTCTGAATCACTGGATATAGCCACAGATAATACATAATGTCTGTGACCACTCATGGTCTTACAGGTACATGTCTTGACGTTCCATAGTCTTACCGTCTCATCTCTACTTCCCGATACGATGAACTCTGAATCACTGGATATAGCCACAGATAATACATAATGTCTGTGACCACTCATGGTCTTACAGGTACCTGTCTTGACGTTCCATAGTCTCACCGTATAATCTCAACTTCCCGATACGATGAACTCTGAATTACTGGATATAGCCACAGATTATACATAATGTCTGTGACCACTCATGGTCTTACAGCTACCTGTCTTGACGTTCCATAGTCTCACCGTCATATCATCACTTCCCGATACGATGAACTCTGAATCACTGGATATAGCCACAGATCTTACATAATCTGTGTGACCACTCATGGTCTTAAAGGTACCTGTCTTGACGTTCCATAGTCTCACCTTATTATCTCTACTTCCCGATACGATGAACTCTGAATCACTGGATATAGCCACAGATAATACATAATGTCTGTGACCACTCATGGTCTTACAGGTACCTGTCTTGACGTTCCATAGTCTCACCGTCTCATCTCTACTTCCCGATACGATGAACTCTGAATCACTGGATATAGCCACAGATAATACATAATCTGTGTGACCACTCATGGTCTTACAGGTACCTGTCTTGACGTTCCATAGTCTTACCGTCTTATCATCACTTCCCGATACGATGAACTCTGAATCACTGGATATAGCCACAGATAATACATAATGTCTGTGACCACTCATGGTCTTACAGCTACTGTCTTGACGTCCCATAGTCTCACCGTCTTATCTCCACTTCCCGATACGATGAACTCTGAATCACTGGATATAGCCACAGATAATACATAATCTGTGTGACCACTCATGGTCTTACAGGTACCTGTCTTGACGTTCCATAGTCTCACCGTATAATCTCAACTTTCCGATACGATGAACTCTGAATCACTGGATATATTCACAGATGATACATAACTAGTGTGACCACTCATGGTCTTACAGCTACCTGTCTTGACGTTCCATAGTCTTACCGTCTTATCATCACTTCCCGATACGATGAACTCTGAATCACTGGATATAGCCACAGATAATACATAATCTGTGTGACCACTCATGGTCTTACAGCTACCTGTCTTGACGTTCCATAGTCTCACCGTCATATCATCACTTCCCGATACGATGAACTCTGAATCACTGGATATAGCCACAGATAATACATAATGTCTGTGACCACTCATGGTCTTACAGGTACCTGTCTTGACGTTCCATAGTCTTACCGTCTTATCATCACTTCCCGATACGATGAACTCTGAATCAGTGGATATAGCCACAGATCATGCATAACTAGTGTGACCACTCATTTTCTTACAGCTACTGTCTTGACGTCCCATAGTCTCACCGTCTTATCTCAACTTCCCGATACGATGAACTCTGAATCACTGGATATAGCCACAGATCATACATAACTAGTGTGACCACTCATTTTCTTACAGCTACTGTCTTGACGTCCCATAGTCTCACCGTATAATCATAACTTCCCGATACGATGAACTCTGAATCACTGGATATAGCCGCAGATAATACATAATGTCTGTGACCACTCATGGTCTTACAGCTACCTGTCTTGACGTTCCATAGTCTTACCGTATAATCATGACTTCCCGATACGATGAACTCTGAATCACTGGATATAGCCACAGATTATACATAACTAGTGTGACCACTCATGGTCTTACAGGTACCTGTCTTGACGTCCCATAGTCTCACCGTCTCATCTCTACTTCCCGATACGATGAACTCTGAATCACTGGATATAGCCACAGATAATACATAATGTCTGTGACCACTCATGGTCTTACAGCTACCTGTCTTGACGTTCCATAGTCTCACCGTTTATCACAACTTGCCGATACGATGAACTCTGAATCACTGGATATAGCCACAGATAATACATAATGTCTGTGACCACTCATGGTCTTAAAGGTACCTGTCTTGACGTTCCATAGTCTCACCTTATTATCTCCACTTCCCGATACGATGAACTCTGAATCACTGGATATAGCCACAGATAATACATAATGTCTGTGACCACTCATGGTCTTACAGCTACCTGTCTTGACGTTCCATAGTCTCACCGTCTCATCTCTACTTCCCGATACGATGAACTCTGAATCACTGGATATAGCCACAGATAATACATAACTAGTGTGACCACTCATGGTCTTAAAGGTACCTGTCTTGACGTTCCATAGTCTCACCGTCTCATCTCAACTTTCCGATACTATGAACTCTGAATTACTGGATATAGCCACAGATAATACATAATCTGTGTGACCACTCATGGTCTTACAGGTACCTGTCTTGACGTCCCATAGTCTCACCGTATAATCTGCACTTCCCGATACGATGAACTCTGAATCACTGGATATATTCACAGATGATACATAACTAGTGTGACCACTCATGGTCTTACAGCTACCTGTCTTGACGTTCCATAGTCTCACCGTCTTATCTCAACATCCCGATACGATGAACTCTGAATCACTGGATATAGCCACAGATAATACATAATGTCTGTGACCACTCATGGTCTTACAGGTACCTGTCTTGACGTTCCATAGTCTCACCGTTTATCACAACTTGCCGATACGATGAACTCTGAATCACTGGATATAGCCACAGATAATACATAATGTCTGTGACCACTCATGGTCTTACAGGTACCTGTCTTGACGTCCCATAGTCTCACCGTCTTATCTCAACTTCCCGATACGATGAACTCTGAATTACTGGATATATTCACAGATGATACATAACTAGTGTGACCACTCATGGTCTTACAGCTACCTGTCTTGACGTTCCATAGTCTCACCGTCTCATCTCTACTTCCCGATACGATGAACTCTAAATCACTGGATATAGCCGCAGATAATACATAATGTCTGTGACCACTCATGGTCTTACAGCTACCTGTCTTGACGTTCCATAGTCTCACCGTCTCATCTCTACTTCCCGATACGATGAACTCTGAATCACTGGATATAGCCACAGATAATACATAATCTGTGTGACCACTCATGGTCTTACAGGTACCTGTCTTGACGTTCCATAGTCTCACCGTATAATCATGACTTCCCGATACGATGAACTCTGAATTACTGGATATAGCCACAGATAATACATAATGTCTGTGACCACTCATGGTCTTAAAGGTACCTGTCTTGACGTCCCATAGTCTCACCGTCTTATCTCAACTTCCCGATACGATGAACTCTGAATCACTGGATATAGCCACAGATTATACATAACTAGTGTGACCACTCATGGTCTTACAGGTACCTGTCTTGACGTTCCATAGTCTCACCGTCTCATCTCTACTTCCCGATACGATGAACTCTAAATCACTGGATATAGCCACAGATAATACATAATCTGTGTGACCACTCATGGTCTTACAGGTACCTGTCTTGACGTTCCATAGTCTCACCGTTTATCTCAACTTGCCGATACGATGAACTCTGAATCACTGGATATAGCCACAGATAATATATAATGTCTGTGACCACTCATGGTCTTAAAGGTACCTGTCTTGACGTCCCATAGTCTCACCGTCTTATCTCAACTTCCCGATACTATGAACTCTGAATTACTGGATATAGCCACAGATGATACATAACTAGTGTGACCACTCATGGTCTTACAGGTACCTGTCTTGACGTCCCATAGTCTCACCGTATAATCATGACTTCCCGATACGATGAACTCTGAATCACTGGATATAGCCACAGATTATACATAACTAGTGTGACCACTCATGGTCTTACAGGTACCTGTCTTGACGTCCCATAGTCTCACCGTCTCATCTCTACTTCCCGATACGATGAACTCTGAATCACTGGATATAGCCACAGATAATACATAATCTGTGTGACCACTCATGGTCTTACAGGTACCTGTCTTGACGTTCCATAGTCTCACCGTTTATCTCAACTTGCCGATACGATGAACTCTGAATCACTGGATATAGCCACAGATAATACATAATGTCTGTGACCACTCATGGTCTTAAAGGTACCTGTCTTGACGTCCCATAGTCTCACCGTCTTATCTCAACTTCCCGATACTATGAACTCTGAATTAATGGATATAGCCACAGATAATACATAATGTCTGTGACCACTCATGGTCTTAAAGGTACCTGTCTTGACGTCCCATAGTCTCACCGTCTTATCTCAACTTCCCGATACGATGAACTCTGAATCACTGGATATAGCCACAGATTATACATAACTAGTGTGACCACTCATGGTCTTACAGGTACCTGTCTTGACGTTCCATAGTCTCACCGTATAATCATGACTTCCCGATACTATGAACTCTGAATTACTGGATATAGCCACAGATAATACATAATGTCTGTGACCACTCATGGTCTTACAGGTACCTGTCTTGACGTTCCATAGTCTCACCGTCTCATCTCTACTTCCCGATACGATGAACTCTGAATCACTGGATATAGCCACAGATAATACATAATGTCTGTGACCACTCATGGTCTTAAAGGTACCTGTCTTGACGTCCCATAGTCTCACCGTCTTATCTCAACTTCCCGATACTATGAACTCTGAATCACTGGATATAGCCACAGATAATACATAATGTCTGTGACCACTCATGGTCTTACAGGTACATGTCTTGACGTTCCATAGTCTCACCGTATAATCATGACTTCCCGATACGATGAACTCTGAATCACTGGATATAGCCACAGATTATACATAACTAGTGTGACCACTCATGGTCTTAAAGGTACCTGTCTTGACGTTCCATAGTCTCACCGTCTCATCTCAACTTTCCGATACTATGAACTCTGAATTACTGGATATAGCCACAGATTATACATAATGTCTGTGACCACTCATGGTCTTACAGGTACCTGTCTTGACGTCCCATAGTATCACCGTATAATCTGCACTTCCCGATACGATGAACTCTGAATCACTGGATATATTCACAGATGATACATAACTAGTGTGACCACTCATGGTCTTACAGCTACCTGTCTTGACGTTCCATAGTCTCACCGTATAATCATGACTTCCCGATACGATGAACTCTGAATCACTGGATATAGCCACAGATTATACATAACTAGTGTGACCACTCATGGTCTTACAGGTACCTGTCTTGACGTTCCATAGTCTCACCGTTTATCTCAACTTGCCGATACGATGAACTCTGAATCACTGGATATAGCCACAGATAATACATAATGTCTGTGACCACTCATGGTCTTACAGCTACCTGTCTTGACGTTCCATAGTCTCACCGTCTCATCTCTACTTGCCGATACGATGAACTCTGAATCACTGGATATAGCCACAGATAATACATAATGTCTGTGACCACTCATGGTCTTACAGGTACATGTCTTGACGTTCCATAGTCTCACCGTATAATCATGACTTCCCGATACGATGAACTCTGAATCACTGGATATAGCCACAGATAATACATAATCTGTGTGACCACTCATGGTCTTACAGGTACCTGTCTTGACGTTCCATAGTCTCACCGTTTATCTCAACTTGCCGATACGATGAACTCTGAATCACTGGATATAGCCACAGATAATACATAATCTGTGTGACCACTCATGGTCTTACAGGTACCTGTCTTGACGTTCCATAGTCTCACCGTTTATCTCAACTTGCCGATACGATGAACTCTGAATCACTGGATATAGCCACAGATAATACATAATGTCTGTGACCACTCATGGTCTTAAAGGTACCTGTCTTGACGTCCCATAGTCTCACCGTCTTATCTCAACTTCCCGATACGATGAACTCTGAATCACTGGATATAGCCACAGATAATACATAATTAGTGTGACCACTCATGGTCTTACAGCTACCTGTCTTGACTTCCCATAGTCTCACCGTCTCATCTCTACTTCCCGATACGATGAACTCTGAATCACTGGATATAGCCACAGATAATACATAATGTCTGTGACCACTCATGGTCTTAAAGGTACCTGTCTTGACGTTCCATAGTCTCACCGTATAATCTCAACTTTCCGATACTATGAACTCTGAATTACTGGATATAGCCACAGATTATACATAATGTCTGTGACCACTCATGGTCTTACAGGTACCTGTCTTGACGTCCCATAGTCTCACCGTATAATCATGACTTCCCGATACTATGAACTCTGAATCACTGGATATATTCACAGATGATACATAACTAGTGTGACCACTCATGGTCTTACAGCTACCTGTCTTGACGTTCCATAGTCTCACCGTCTTATCTCAACATCCCGATACGATGAACTCTGAATCACTGGATATAGCCACAGATAATACATAATGTCTGTGACCACTCATGGTCTTACAGGTACCTGTCTTGACGTTCCATAGTCTCACCGTTTATCACAACTTGCCGATACTATGAACTCTGAATTACTGGATATAGCCACAGATGATACATAACTAGTGTGACCACTCATGGTCTTACAGGTACCTGTCTTGACGTCCCATAGTCTCACCGTCTTATCTCAACTTCCCGATACGATGAACTCTGAATCACTGGATATAGCCACAGATAATACATAATTAGTGTGACCACTCATGGTCTTACAGGTACCTGTCTTGACGTTCCATAGTCTCACCGTCTCATCTCTACTTCCCGATACGATGAACTCTGAATCACTGGATATAGCCACAGATAATACATAATCTGTGTGACCACTCATGGTCTTACAGGTACCTGTCTTGACGTCCCATAGTCTCACCGTATAATCTGCACTTCCCGATACGATGAACTCTGAATCACTGGATATATTCACAGATGATACATAACTAGTGTGACCACTCATGGTCTTACAGCTACCTGTCTTGACTTCCCATAGTCTCACCGTCTTATCTCAACATCCCGATACGATGAACTCTGAATCACTGGATATAGCCACAGATAATACATAATGTCTGTGACCACTCATGGTCTTACAGGTACCTGTCTTGACGTTCCATAGTCTCACCGTTTATCACAACTTGCCGATACTATGAACTCTGAATTACTGGATATAGCCACAGATGATACATAACTAGTGTGACCACTCATGGTCTTACAGGTACCTGTCTTGACGTCCCATAGTCTCACCGTCTTATCTCAACTTCCCGATACGATGAACTCTGAATCACTGGATATAGCCACAGATAATACATAATGTCTGTGACCACTCATGGTCTTACAGCTACCTGTCTTGACGTTCCATAGTCTCACCGTATAATCTGCACTTCCCGATACGATGAACTCTGAATCACTGGATATATTCACAGATGATACATAACTAGTGTGACCACTCATGGTCTTACAGCTACCTGTCTTGACGTTCCATAGTCTCACCGTCTTATCTCAACATCCCGATACGATGAACTCTGAATCACTGGATATATTCACAGATGATACATAACTAGTGTGACCACTCATGGTCTTAAAGGTACCTGTCTTGACGTTCCATAGTCTCACCGTATAATCATTACTTCCCGATACGATGAACTCTGAATCACTGGATATAGCCACAGATAATACATAATTAGTGTGACCACTCATGGTCTTACAGGTACCTGTCTTGACGTTCCATAGTCTCACCGTCTCATCTCTACTTCCCGATACGATGAACTCTGAATCACTGGATATAGCCACAGATAATACATAATCTGTGTGACCACTCATGGTCTTACAGGTACCTGTCTTGACGTCCCATAGTCTCACCGTATAATCTGCACTTCCCGATACGATGAACTCTGAATCACTGGATATATTCACAGATGATACATAACTAGTGTGACCACTCATGGTCTTACAGCTACCTGTCTTGACGTTCCATAGTCTCACCGTCTTATCTCAACATCCCGATACGATGAACTCTGAATCACTGGATATAGCCACAGATAATACATAATGTCTGTGACCACTCATGGTCTTACAGGTACCTGTCTTGACGTTCCATAGTCTCACCGTTTATCACAACTTGCCGATACTATGAACTCTGAATTACTGGATATAGCCACAGATGATACATAACTAGTGTGACCACTCATGGTCTTAAAGGTACCTGTCTTGACGTCCCATAGTCTCACCGTCTTATCTCAACTTCCCGATACGATGAACTCTGAATCACTGGATATAGCCACAGATAATACATAATGTCTGTGACCACTCATGGTCTTACAGCTACCTGTCTTGACGTTCCATAGTCTCACCGTATAATCTGCACTTCCCGATACGATGAACTCTGAATCACTGGATATATTCACAGATGATACATAACTAGTGTGACCACTCATGGTCTTACAGCTACCTGTCTTGACGTTCCATAGTCTCACCGTCTTATCTCAACATCCCGATACGATGAACTCTGAATCACTGGATATATTCACAGATGATACATAACTAGTGTGACCACTCATGGTCTTAAAGGTACCTGTCTTGACGTTCCATAGTCTCACCGTCTTATCTCAACATCCCGATACGATGAACTCTGAATCACTGGATATAGCCACAGATAATACATAATGTCTGTGACCACTCATGGTCTTACAGGTACCTGTCTTGACGTTCCATAGTCTCACCGTTTATCACAACTTGCCGATACTATGAACTCTGAATTACTGGATATAGCCACAGATGATACATAACTAGTGTGACCACTCATGGTCTTACAGGTACCTGTCTTGACGTCCCATAGTCTCACCGTATAATCTGCACTTCCCGATACGATGAACTCTGAATCACTGGATATAGCCACAGATAATACATAACTAGTGTGACCACTCATGGTCTTAAAGGTACCTGTCTTGACGTTCCATAGTCTCACCGTCTCATCTCAACTTTCCGATACTATGAACTCTGAATTACTGGATATAGCCACAGATTATACATAATGTCTGTGACCACTCATGGTCTTACAGGTACCTGTCTTGACGTCCCATAGTATCACCGTATAATCTGCACTTCCCGATACGATGAACTCTGAATCACTGGATATATTCACAGATCTTACATAATGTCTGTGACCACTCATGGTCTTACAGGTACCTGTCTTGACGTTCCATAGTCTCACCGTATAATCATTACTTCCCGATACGATGAACTCTGAATCACTGGATATAGCCAGAGATAATACATAATTAGTGTGACCACTCATGGTCTTACAGGTACCTGTCTTGACGTTCCATAGTCTCACCGTATAATCATAACTTCCCGATACGATGAACTCTGAATCACTGGATATAGCCACAGATAATACATAATGTCTGTGACCACTCATGGTCTTACAGGTACCTGTCTTGACGTCCCATAGTCTCACCGTCTCATCTCTACTTCCCGATACGATGAACTCTGAATCACTGGATATAGCCACAGATAATACATAATCTGTGTGACCACTCATGGTCTTACAGCTACCTGTCTTGACGTTCCATAGTCTCACCGTCTCATCTCTACTTCCCGATACGATGAACTCTGAATCACTGGATATATTCACAGATGATACATAACTAGTGTGACCACTCATGGTCTTACAGCTACCTGTCTTGACGTTCCATAGTCTCACCGTCTTATCTCAACATCCCGATACGATGAACTCTGAATCACTGGATATAGCCACAGATAATACATAATGTCTGTGACCACTCATGGTCTTAAAGGTACCTGTCTTGACGTTCCATAGTCTCACCGTCTTATCTCAACATCCCGATACGATGAACTCTGAATCACTGGATATAGCCACAGATAATACATAATGTCTGTGACCACTCATGGTCTTACAGGTACCTGTCTTGACGTTCCATAGTCTCACCGTTTATCACAACTTGCCGATACTATGAACTCTGAATTACTGGATATAGCCACAGATGATACATAACTAGTGTGACCACTCATGGTCTTACAGGTACCTGTCTTGACGTCCCATAGTCTCACCGTATAATCTGCACTTCCCGATACGATGAACTCTGAATCACTGGATATATTCACAGATGATACATAACTAGTGTGACCACTCATGGTCTTAAAGGTACCTGTCTTGACGTTCCATAGTCTCACCGTATAATCTCAACTTTCCGATACTATGAACTCTGAATTACTGGATATAGCCACAGATTATACATAATGTCTGTGACCACTCATGGTCTTACAGGTACCTGTCTTGACGTTCCATAGTCTTACCGTCTTATCATCACTTCCCGATACGATGAACTCTGAATCACTGGATATAGCCACAGATCTTACATAATCTGTGTGACCACTCATGGTCTTACAGGTACCTGTCTTGACGTTCCATAGTCTCACAGTATAATCATGACTTCCCGATACGATGAACTCTGAATCACTGGATATAGCCACAGATAATACATAATTAGTGTGACCACTCATGGTCTTACAGGTACCTGTCTTGACGTTCCATAGTCTCACCGTATAATCATAACTTCCCGATACGATGAACTCTGAATCACTGGATATAGCCACAGATAATACATAATGTCTGTGACCACTCATGGTCTTACAGGTACCTGTCTTGACGTCCCATAGTCTCACCGTCTCATCTCTACTTCCCGATACGATGAACTCTGAATCACTGGATATAGCCGCAGATTATACATAATCTTTGTTACCACTCATGGTCTTACAGGTACCTGTCTTGACGTTCCATAGTCTCACCGTCTCATCTCAACTTGCCGATACGATGAACTCTGAATCACTGGATATAGCCACAGATAATACATAATGTCTGTGACCACTCATGGTCTTACAGCTACCTGTCTTGACGTTCCATAGTCTCACCGTATAATCTGCACTTCCCGATACTATGAACTCTGAATTACTGGATATAGCCACAGATGATACATAACTAGTGTGACCACTCATGGTCTTACAGGTACCTGTCTTGACGTCCCATAGTCTCACCGTCTTATCTCAACTTCCCGATACGATGAACTCTGAATCACTGGATATAGCCACAGATAATACATAATGTCTGTGACCACTCATGGTCTTACAGCTACCTGTCTTGACGTTCCATAGTCTCACCGTATAATCTGCACTTCCCGATACGATGAACTCTGAATCACTGGATATATTCACAGATGATACATAACTAGTGTGACCACTCATGGTCTTACAGCTACCTGTCTTGACGTTCCATAGTCTCACCGTCTTATCTCAACATCCCGATACGATGAACTCTGAATCACTGGATATAGCCACAGATAATACATAATGTCTGTGACCACTCATGGTCTTAAAGGTACCTGTCTTGACGTTCCATAGTCTCACCGTCTTATCTCAACATCCCGATACGATGAACTCTGAATCACTGGATATAGCCACAGATAATACATAATGTCTGTGACCACTCATGGTCTTACAGGTACCTGTCTTGACGTTCCATAGTCTCACCGTTTATCACAACTTGCCGATACGATGAACTCTGAATCACTGGATATAGCCACAGATAATACATAATGTCTGTGACCACTCATGGTCTTACAGCTACCTGTCTTGACGTTCCATAGTCTCACCGTCTCATCTCTACTTCCCGATACGATGAACTCTGAATCACAAGATATAGCCACAGATCTTGCAGGATTTGTGTGACCACTCATGGTCTTACAGGTACCTGTCTTGACGTTCCATAGTCTCACCGTATAATCATGACTTCCCGATACTATGAACTCTGAATCACAAGATATAGCCACAGATCTTACAGGATTTGTGTGACCACTCATGGTCTTACAGGTACCTGTCTTGACGTTCCATAGTCTTACCGTCTTATCATCACTTCCCGATACGATGAACTCTGAATCACTGGATATAGCCACAGATAATACATAATGTCTGTGACCACTCATGGTCTTACAGCTACCTGTCTTGACGTTCCATAGTCTCACCGTCTTATCTCAACTTTCCGATACGATGAACTCTGAATCACTGGATATAGCCACAGATAATACATAATTTGTGTGACCACTCATGGTCTTACAGGTACCTGTATTGACGTCCCATAGTCTCACCGTCTCATCTCTACTTCCCGATACGATGAACTCTGAATCACTGGATATAGCCACAGATAATACATAATCTGTGTGACCACTCATGGTCTTACAGGTACCTGTCTTGACGTTCCATAGTCTCACCGTCTCATCACTACTTCCCGATACGATGAACTCTGAATCACTGGATATAGCCACAGATCATACCTAATTTGTGTGACCACTCATGGTCTTACAGGTACCTGTCTTGACGTCCCATAGTCTCACCGTATTATCTCCACTTCCCGATACGATGAACTCTGAATCACTGGATATAGCCACAGATAATACATAACTAGTGTGACCACTCATGGTCTTACAGGTACCTGTCTTGACGTCCCATATTCTCACCGTCTAATCTGCACTTCCCGATACGATGAACTCTGAATCACTGGATATAGCCACAGATAATACATAACTAGTGTGACCACTCATGGTCTTACAGCTACCTGTCTTGACGTTCCATAGTCTCACCGTCTTATCTCAACATCCCGATACGATGAACTCTGAATCACTGGATATAGCCACAGATAATACATAATGTCTGTGACCACTCATGGTCTTAAAGGTACCTGTCTTGACGTTCCATAGTCTCACCGTCTTATCTCAACATCCCGATACGATGAACTCTGAATCACTGGATATAGCCACAGATAATACATAATGTCTGTGACCACTCATGGTCTTACAGGTACCTGTCTTGACGTTCCATAGTCTCACCGTTTATCACAACTTGCCGATACGATGAACTCTGAATCACTGGATATAGCCACAGATAATACATAATGTCTGTGACCACTCATGGTCTTACAGCTACCTGTCTTGACGTTCCATAGTCTCACCGTCTCATCTCTACTTCCCGATACGATGAACTCTGAATCACAAGATATAGCCACAGATCTTGCAGGATTTGTGTGACCACTCATGGTCTTACAGGTACCTGTCTTGACGTTCCATAGTCTCACCGTATAATCATGACTTCCCGATACTATGAACTCTGAATCACAAGATATAGCCACAGATCTTACAGGATTTGTGTGACCACTCATGGTCTTACAGGTACCTGTCTTGACGTTCCATAGTCTTACCGTCTTATCATCACTTCCCGATACGATGAACTCTGAATCACTGGATATAGCCACAGATAATACATAATGTCTGTGACCACTCATGGTCTTACAGCTACCTGTCTTGACGTTCCATAGTCTCACCGTCTTATCTCAACTTTCCGATACGATGAACTCTGAATCACTGGATATAGCCACAGATAATACATAATTTGTGTGACCACTCATGGTCTTACAGGTACCTGTATTGACGTCCCATAGTCTCACCGTCTCATCTCTACTTCCCGATACGATGAACTCTGAATCACTGGATATAGCCACAGATAATACATAATCTGTGTGACCACTCATGGTCTTACAGGTACCTGTCTTGACGTTCCATAGTCTCACCGTATAATCATTACTTCCCGATACTATGAACTCTGAATTACTGGATATAGCCACAGATAATACATAATGTCTGTGACCACTCATGGTCTTACAGGTACCTGTCTTGACGTTCCATAGTCTCACCGTATAATCATAACTTCCCGATACGATGAACTCTGAATCACTGGATATAGCCGCAGATTATACATAATCTTTGTTACCACTCATGGTCTTACAGGTACCTGTCTTGACGTTCCATAGTCTCACCGTCTCATCTCAACTTGCCGATACGATGAACTCTGAATCACTGGATATAGCCGCAGATAATACATAATGTCTGTGACCACTCATGGTCTTACAGCTACCTGTTTTGACGTCCCATAGTCTCACCGTCTTATCTCAACTTCCCGATACGATGAACTCTGAATCACTGGATATAGCCACAGATAATACATAATGTCTGTGACCACTCATGGTCTTACAGCTACCTGTCTTGACGTTCCATAGTCTCACCGTATAATCTGCACTTCCCGATACGATGAACTCTGAATCACTGGATATAGCCGCAGATAATACATAATGTCTGTGACCACTCATGGTCTTACAGCTACCTGTCTTGACGTTCCATAGTCTCACCGTCTCATCTCTACTTCCCGATACGATGAACTCTGAATCACTGGATATAGCCGCAGATAATACATAATGTCTGTGACCACTCATGGTCTTACAGCTACCTGTCTTGACGTTCCATAGTCTCACCGTCTCATCTCTACTTCCCGATACGATGAACTCTAAATCACTGGATATAGCCACAGATAATACATAATCTGTGTGACCACTCATGGTCTTACAGCTACCTGTCTTGACGTTCCATAGTCTCACCTTATTATCTCAACTTGCCGATACGATGAACTCTGAATCACTGGATATAGCCACAGATAATACATAATGTCTGTGACCACTCATGGTCTTACAGGTACATGTCTTGACGTTCCATAGTCTCACCGTATAATCATTACTTCCCGATACTATGAACTCTGAATCACTGGATATAGCCACAGATAATACATAATGTCTGTGACCACTCATGGTCTTACAGGTACCTGTCTTGACGTCCCATAGTCTCACCGTCTCATCTCTACTTCCCGATACGATGAACTCTGAATCACTGGATATAGCCACAGATAATACATAATCTGTGTGACCACTCATGGTCTTACAGCTACCTGTCTTGACGTTCCATAGTCTCACCGTCTCATCTCTACTTCCCGATACGATGAACTCTGAATCACAAGATATAGCCACAGATCTTACAGGATTTGTGTGACCACTCATGGTCTTACAGGTACCTGTCTTGACGTTCCATAGTCTTACCGTCTTATCATCACTTCCCGATACGATGAACTCTGAATCACTGGATATAGCCACAGATAATACATAATGTCTGTGACCACTCATGGTCTTACAGCTACCTGTCTTGACGTTCCATAGTCTCACCGTCTTATCTCAACTTTCCGATACGATGAACTCTGAATTACTGGATATAGCCACAGATAATACATAATTTGTGTGACCACTCATGGTCTTACAGGTACCTGTATTGACGTCCCATAGTCTCACCGTCTCATCTCTACTTCCCGATACGATGAACTCTGAATCACTGGATATAGCCACAGATAATACATAATCTGTGTGACCACTCATGGTCTTACAGGTACCTGTCTTGACGTTCCATAGTCTCACCGTATAATCATTACTTCCCGATACGATGAACTCTGAATTACTGGATATAGCCACAGATTATACATAACTAGTGTGACCACTCATGGTCTTACAGGTACCTGTCTTGACGTTCCATAGTCTCACCGTCTTATCTCAACTTGCCGATACGATGAACTCTGAATTACTGGATATAGCCACAGATAATACATAATGTCTGTGACCACTCATGGTCTTACAGGTACCTGTCTTGACGTTCCATAGTCTCACCGTCTCATCTCTACTTCCCGATACGATGAACTCTAAATCACTGGATATAGCCACAGATAATACATAATGTCTGTGACCACTCATGGTCTTACAGGTACATGTCTTGACGTTCCATAGTCTCACCGTATAATCATGACTTCCCGATACGATGAACTCTGAATCACTGGATATAGCCACAGATTATACATAACTAGTGTGACCACTCATGGTCTTACAGGTACCTGTCTTGACGTCCCATAGTCTCACCGTCTCATCTCTACTTCCCGATACGATGAACTCTGAATCACTGGATATAGCCACAGATAATACATAATCTGTGTGACCACTCATGGTCTTACAGGTACCTGTCTTGACGTTCCATAGTCTCACCGTTTATCTCAACTTGCCGATACGATGAACTCTGAATCACTGGATATAGCCACAGATAATACATAATGTCTGTGACCACTCATGGTCTTAAAGGTACCTGTCTTGACGTCCCATAGTCTCACCGTCTTATCTCAACTTCCCGATACGATGAACTCTGAATCACTGGATATAGCCACAGATCATACATAATGTCTGTGACCACTCATGGTCTTACAGCTACCTGTCTTGACTTCCCATAGTCTCACCGTCTCATCTCTACTTCCCGATACGATGAACTCTGAATCACTGGATATAGCCACAGATAATACATAATGTCTGTGACCACTCATGGTCTTAAAGGTACCTGTCTTGACGTTCCATAGTCTCACCTTATTATCTCAACTTGCCGATACGATGAACTCTGAATCACTGGATATAGCCACAGATAATACATAATGTCTGTGACCACTCATGGTCTTACAGGTACCTGTCTTGACGTTCCATAGTCTCACCGTTTATCACAACTTGCCGATACGATGAACTCTGAATCACTGGATATAGCCACAGATCTTACATAATCTGTGTGACCACTCATGGTCTTACAGGTACCTGTCTTGACGTTCCATAGTCTCACCGTATAATCATTACTTCCCGATACTATGAACTCTGAATTACTGGATATAGCCACAGATAATACATAATGTCTGTGACCACTCATGGTCTTACAGGTACCTGTCTTGACGTCCCATAGTCTCACCGTATAATCTGCACTTCCCGATACGATGAACTCTGAATCACTGGATATATTCACAGATGATACATAACTAGTGTGACCACTCATGGTCTTACAGGTACCTGTCTTGACGTTCCATAGTCTCACCGTCTCATCTCTACTTCCCGATACGATGAACTCTGAATCACAAGATATAGCCACAGATCTTACAGGATTTGTGTGACCACTCATGGTCTTACAGGTACCTGTCTTGACGTTCCATAGTCTCACCTTCTTATCTCAACTTTCCGATACGATGAACTCTGAATCACAAGATATAGCCACAGATCTTGCAGGATTTGTGTGACCACTCATGGTCTTACAGGTACCTGTCTTGACGTTCCATAGTCTCACCGTATAATCATGACTTCCCGATACTATGAACTCTGAATTACTGGATATAGCCACAGATTATACATAATGTCTGTGACCACTCATGGTCTTACAGGTACCTGTCTTGACGTCCCATAGTCTCACCGTATAATCATGACTTCCCGATACGATGAACTCTGAATCACTGGATATATTCACAGATGATACATAACTAGTGTGACCACTCATGGTCTTACAGGTACCTGTCTTGACGTTCCATAGTCTCACCGTCTCATCTCTACTTCCCGATACGATGAACTCTGAATCACAAGATATAGCCACAGATAATACATAATTTGTGTGACCACTCATGGTCTTACAGGTACCTGTCTTGACGTTCCATAGTCTCACCTTCTTATCTCAACTTTCCGATACGATGAACTCTGAATCACAAGATATAGCCACAGATCTTGCAGGATTTGTGTGACCACTCATGGTCTTACAGGTACCTGTCTTGACGTTCCATAGTCTCACCGTATAATCATGACTTCCCGATACTATGAACTCTGAATTACTGGATATAGCCACAGATTATACATAATGTCTGTGACCACTCATGGTCTTACAGGTACCTGTCTTGACGTCCCATAGTCTCACCGTATAATCTGCACTTCCCGATACGATGAACTCTGAATCACTGGATATAGCCACAGATAATACATAATGTCTGTGACCACTCATGGTCTTAAAGGTACCTGTCTTGACGTCCCATAGTCTCACCGTCTTATCTCAACTTCCCGATACGATGAACTCTGAATCACTGGATATAGCCACAGATAATACATAATGTCTGTGACCACTCATGGTCTTACAGCTACCTGTCTTGACGTTCCATAGTCTCACCGTCTCATCTCTACTTCCCGATACGATGAACTCTGAATCACTGGATATAGCCGCAGATAATACATAATGTCTGTGACCACTCATGGTCTTACAGCTACCTGTCTTGACGTTCCATAGTCTCACCGTCTCATCTCTACTTCCCGATACGATGAACTCTAAATCACTGGATATAGCCACAGATAATACATAATCTGTGTGACCACTCATGGTCTTACAGCTACCTGTCTTGACGTTCCATAGTCTCACCTTATTATCTCAACTTGCCGATACGATGAACTCTGAATCACTGGATATAGCCACAGATAATACATAATGTCTGTGACCACTCATGGTCTTACAGGTACATGTCTTGACGTTCCATAGTCTCACCGTATAATCATGACTTCCCGATACGATGAACTCTGAATCACTGGATATAGCCACAGATTATACATAACTAGTGTGACCACTCATGGTCTTACAGGTACCTGTCTTGACGTCCCATAGTCTCACCTTATTATCTCTACTTCCCGATACGATGAACTCTGAATCACTGGATATAGCCACAGATAATACATAATCTGTGTGACCACTCATGGTCTTACAGGTACCTGTCTTGACGTTCCATAGTCTCACCGTATAATCTGCACTTCCCGATACGATGAACTCTGAATCACTGGATATAGCCACAGATCTTACATAATCTGTGTGACCACTCATGGTCTTACAGGTACCTGTCTTGACGTTCCATAGTCTCACCGTATAATCATTACTTCCCGATACTATGAACTCTGAATCACTGGATATAGCCACAGATAATACATAATGTCTGTGACCACTCATGGTCTTACAGGTACCTGTCTTGACGTCCCATAGTCTCACCGTCTCATCTCTACTTCCCGATACGATGAACTCTGAATCACTGGATATAGCCACAGATAATACATAATCTGTGTGACCACTCATGGTCTTACAGCTACCTGTCTTGACGTTCCATAGTCTCACCGTCTCATCTCTACTTCCCGATACGATGAACTCTGAATCACAAGATATAGCCACAGATCTTACAGGATTTGTGTGACCACTCATGGTCTTACAGGTACCTGTCTTGACGTTCCATAGTCTTACCGTCTTATCATCACTTCCCGATACGATGAACTCTGAATCACTGGATATAGCCACAGATAATACATAATGTCTGTGACCACTCATGGTCTTACAGGTACCTGTATTGACGTCCCATAGTCTCACCGTCTCATCTCTACTTCCCGATACGATGAACTCTGAATCACTGGATATAGCCACAGATAATACATAATCTGTGTGACCACTCATGGTCTTACAGGTACCTGTCTTGACGTTCCATAGTCTCACCGTATAATCATGACTTCCCGATACTATGAACTCTGAATTACTGGATATAGCCACAGATAATACATAATGTCTGTGACCACTCATGGTCTTACAGGTACCTGTCTTGACGTTCCATAGTCTCACCGTCTCATCTCTACTTCCCGATACGATGAACTCTAAATCACTGGATATAGCCACAGATAATACATAATGTCTGTGACCACTCATGGTCTTACAGGTACATGTCTTGACGTTCCATAGTCTCACCGTATAATCATGACTTCCCGATACGATGAACTCTGAATCACTGGATATAGCCACAGATTATACATAACTAGTGTGACCACTCATGGTCTTACAGGTACCTGTCTTGACGTCCCATAGTCTCACCGTCTCATCTCTACTTCCCGATACGATGAACTCTGAATCACTGGATATAGCCACAGATAATACATAATCTGTGTGACCACTCATGGTCTTACAGGTACCTGTCTTGACGTTCCATAGTCTCACCGTTTATCTCAACTTGCCGATACGATGAACTCTGAATCACTGGATATAGCCACAGATAATACATAATGTCTGTGACCACTCATGGTCTTAAAGGTACCTGTCTTGACGTCCCATAGTCTCACCGTCTTATCTCAACTTCCCGATACGATGAACTCTGAATCACTGGATATAGCCACAGATCATACATAATGTCTGTGACCACTCATGGTCTTACAGCTACCTGTCTTGACTTCCCATAGTCTCACCGTCTCATCTCTACTTCCCGATACGATGAACTCTGAATCACTGGATATAGCCACAGATAATACATAATGTCTGTGACCACTCATGGTCTTAAAGGTACCTGTCTTGACGTTCCATAGTCTCACCTTATTATCTCAACTTGCCGATACGATGAACTCTGAATCACTGGATATAGCCACAGATAATACATAATGTCTGTGACCACTCATGGTCTTACAGGTACCTGTCTTGACGTTCCATAGTCTCACCGTTTATCACAACTTGCCGATACGATGAACTCTGAATCACTGGATATAGCCACAGATCTTACATAATCTGTGTGACCACTCATGGTCTTACAGGTACCTGTCTTGACGTTCCATAGTCTCACCGTATAATCATTACTTCCCGATACTATGAACTCTGAATTACTGGATATAGCCACAGATAATACATAATGTCTGTGACCACTCATGGTCTTACAGGTACCTGTCTTGACGTCCCATAGTCTCACCGTATAATCTGCACTTCCCGATACGATGAACTCTGAATCACTGGATATATTCACAGATGATACATAACTAGTGTGACCACTCATGGTCTTACAGGTACCTGTCTTGACGTTCCATAGTCTCACCGTCTCATCTCTACTTCCCGATACGATGAACTCTGAATCACAAGATATAGCCACAGATCTTACAGGATTTGTGTGACCACTCATGGTCTTACAGGTACCTGTCTTGACGTTCCATAGTCTTACCGTCTTATCATCACTTCCCGATACGATGAACTCTGAATCACTGGATATAGCCACAGATAATACATAATGTCTGTGACCACTCATGGTCTTACAGCTACCTGTCTTGACGTTCCATAGTCTCACCTTCTTATCTCAACTTTCCGATACGATGAACTCTGAATCACTGGATATAGCCACAGATAATACATAATTTGTGTGACCACTCATGGTCTTACAGGTACCTGTCTTGACGTTCCATAGTCTCACCTTCTTATCTCAACTTTCCGATACGATGAACTCTGAATCACAAGATATAGCCACAGATCTTGCAGGATTTGTGTGACCACTCATGGTCTTACAGGTACCTGTCTTGACGTTCCATAGTCTCACCGTATAATCATGACTTCCCGATACTATGAACTCTGAATTACTGGATATAGCCACAGATAATACATAATGTCTGTGACCACTCATGGTCTTACAGGTACCTGTCTTGACGTTCCATAGTCTTACCGTCTCATCTCTACTTCCCGATACGATGAACTCTGAATCACTGGATATAGCCACAGATAATACATAATGTCTGTGACCACTCATGGTCTTACAGGTACCTGTCTTGACGTCCCATAGTCTCACCGTCTTATCTCAACTTCCCGATACGATGAACTCTGAATCACTGGATATAGCCACAGATAATACATAATGTCTGTGACCACTCATGGTCTTACAGGTACCTGTCTTGACGTTCCATAGTCTCACCGTATAATCTGCACTTCCCGATACGATGAACTCTGAATCACTGGATATAGCCACAGATAATACATAATTAGTGTGACCACTCATGGTCTTACAGTTACCTGTCTTGACGTTCCATAGTCTCACCGTCTCATCTCTACTTCCCGATACGATGAACTCTGAATCACTGGATATAGCCACAGATAATACATAATCTGTGTGACCACTCATGGTCTTACAGGTACCTGTCTTGACGTTCCATAGTCTCACCGTCTTATCTCAACATCCCGATACGATGAACTCTGAATCACTGGATATAGCCACAGATAATACATAATGTCTGTGACCACTCATGGTCTTAAAGGTACCTGTCTTGACGTTCCATAGTCTCACCGTATAATCTCAACTTTCCGATACTATGAACTCTGAATCACTGGATATAGCCACAGATAATACATAATGTCTGTGACCACTCATGGTCTTAAAGGTACCTGTCTTGACGTTCCATAGTCTCACCGTATAATCTCAACTTTCCGATACTATGAACTCTGAATTACTGGATATAGCCACAGATAATACATAATGTCTGTGACCACTCATGGTCTTACAGGTACCTGTCTTGACGTTCCATAGTCTCACCGTCTTATCTCAACTTTCCGATACGATGAACTCTGAATCACTGGATATAGCCACAGATAATACATAATGTCTGTGACCACTCATGGTCTTAAAGGTACCTGTCTTGACGTCCCATAGTCTCACCGTCTTATCTCAACTTCCCGATACGATGAACTCTGAATCACTGGATATAGCCACAGATCATACATAATGTCTGTGACCACTCATGGTCTTACAGCTACCTGTCTTGACTTCCCATAGTCTCACCGTCTCATCTCTACTTCCCGATACGATGAACTCTGAATCACTGGATATAGCCACAGATAATACATAATGTCTGTGACCACTCATGGTCTTAAAGGTACCTGTCTTGACGTTCCATAGTCTCACCTTATTATCTCAACTTGCCGATACGATGAACTCTGAATCACTGGATATAGCCACAGATAATACATAATGTCTGTGACCACTCATGGTCTTACAGGTACCTGTCTTGACGTTCCATAGTCTCACCGTCATATCATCACTTCCCGATACGATGAACTCTGAATCACTGGATATAGCCACAGATAATACATAATCTGTGTGACCACTCATGGTCTTACAGGTACCTGTCTTGACGTTCCATAGTCTCACCGTCTCATCTCTACTTCCCGATACGATGAACTCTGAATCACTGGATATAGCCACAGATAATACATAATGTCTGTGACCACTCATGGTCTTACAGGTACCTGTCTTGACGTTCCATAGTCTCACCGTCTCATCTCTACTTCCCGATACGATGAACTCTGAATCACTGGATATAGCCACAGATCTTACATAATCTGTGTGACCACTCATGGTCTTACAGGTACCTGTCTTGACGTTCCATAGTCTCACCGTATAATCATTACTTCCCGATACTATGAACTCTGAATTACTGGATATAGCCACAGATAATACATAATGTCTGTGACCACTCATGGTCTTACAGGTACCTGTCTTGACGTCCCATAGTCTCACCGTATAATCTGCACTTCCCGATACGATGAACTCTGAATCACTGGATATATTCACAGATGATACATAACTAGTGTGACCACTCATGGTCTTACAGGTACCTGTCTTGACGTTCCATAGTCTCACCGTCTCATCTCTACTTCCCGATACGATGAACTCTGAATCACAAGATATAGCCACAGATCTTACAGGATTTGTGTGACCACTCATGGTCTTACAGGTACCTGTCTTGACGTTCCATAGTCTTACCGTCTTATCATCACTTCCCGATACGATGAACTCTGAATCACTGGATATAGCCACAGATAATACATAATGTCTGTGACCACTCATGGTCTTACAGCTACCTGTCTTGACGTTCCATAGTCTCACCTTCTTATCTCAACTTTCCGATACGATGAACTCTGAATCACTGGATATAGCCACAGATAATACATAATTTGTGTGACCACTCATGGTCTTACAGGTACCTGTCTTGACGTTCCATAGTCTCACCTTCTTATCTCAACTTTCCGATACGATGAACTCTGAATCACAAGATATAGCCACAGATCTTGCAGGATTTGTGTGACCACTCATGGTCTTACAGGTACCTGTCTTGACGTTCCATAGTCTCACCGTATAATCATGACTTCCCGATACTATGAACTCTGAATTACTGGATATAGCCACAGATTATACATAATGTCTGTGACCACTCATGGTCTTACAGGTACCTGTCTTGACGTCCCATAGTCTCACCGTATAATCTGCACTTCCCGATACGATGAACTCTGAATCACTGGATATAGCCACAGATAATACATAATGTCTGTGACCACTCATGGTCTTAAAGGTACCTGTCTTGACGTCCCATAGTCTCACCGTCTTATCTCAACTTCCCGATACGATGAACTCTGAATCACTGGATATAGCCACAGATAATACATAATGTCTGTGACCACTCATGGTCTTACAGCTACCTGTCTTGACGTTCCATAGTCTCACCGTCTCATCTCTACTTCCCGATACGATGAACTCTGAATCACTGGATATAGCCGCAGATAATACATAATGTCTGTGACCACTCATGGTCTTACAGCTACCTGTCTTGACGTTCCATAGTCTCACCGTCTCATCTCTACTTCCCGATACGATGAACTCTAAATCACTGGATATAGCCACAGATAATACATAATCTGTGTGACCACTCATGGTCTTACAGCTACCTGTCTTGACGTTCCATAGTCTCACCTTATTATCTCAACTTGCCGATACGATGAACTCTGAATCACTGGATATAGCCACAGATAATACATAATGTCTGTGACCACTCATGGTCTTACAGGTACATGTCTTGACGTTCCATAGTCTCACCGTATAATCATGACTTCCCGATACGATGAACTCTGAATCACTGGATATAGCCACAGATTATACATAACTAGTGTGACCACTCATGGTCTTACAGGTACCTGTCTTGACGTCCCATAGTCTCACCTTATTATCTCTACTTCCCGATACGATGAACTCTGAATCACTGGATATAGCCACAGATAATACATAATCTGTGTGACCACTCATGGTCTTACAGGTACCTGTCTTGACGTTCCATAGTCTCACCGTATAATCTGCACTTCCCGATACGATGAACTCTGAATCACTGGATATAGCCACAGATCTTACATAATCTGTGTGACCACTCATGGTCTTACAGGTACCTGTCTTGACGTTCCATAGTCTCACCGTATAATCATTACTTCCCGATACTATGAACTCTGAATCACTGGATATAGCCACAGATAATACATAATGTCTGTGACCACTCATGGTCTTACAGGTACCTGTCTTGACGTCCCATAGTCTCACCGTCTCATCTCTACTTCCCGATACGATGAACTCTGAATCACTGGATATAGCCACAGATAATACATAATCTGTGTGACCACTCATGGTCTTACAGCTACCTGTCTTGACGTTCCATAGTCTCACCGTCTCATCTCTACTTCCCGATACGATGAACTCTGAATCACAAGATATAGCCACAGATCTTACAGGATTTGTGTGACCACTCATGGTCTTACAGGTACCTGTCTTGACGTTCCATAGTCTTACCGTCTTATCATCACTTCCCGATACGATGAACTCTGAATCACTGGATATAGCCACAGATAATACATAATGTCTGTGACCACTCATGGTCTTACAGGTACCTGTATTGACGTCCCATAGTCTCACCGTCTCATCTCTACTTCCCGATACGATGAACTCTGAATCACTGGATATAGCCACAGATAATACATAATCTGTGTGACCACTCATGGTCTTACAGGTACCTGTCTTGACGTTCCATAGTCTCACCGTATAATCATGACTTCCCGATACTATGAACTCTGAATTACTGGATATAGCCACAGATAATACATAATGTCTGTGACCACTCATGGTCTTACAGGTACCTGTCTTGACGTTCCATAGTCTCACCGTCTCATCTCTACTTCCCGATACGATGAACTCTAAATCACTGGATATAGCCACAGATAATACATAATGTCTGTGACCACTCATGGTCTTACAGGTACATGTCTTGACGTTCCATAGTCTCACCGTATAATCATGACTTCCCGATACGATGAACTCTGAATCACTGGATATAGCCACAGATTATACATAACTAGTGTGACCACTCATGGTCTTACAGGTACCTGTCTTGACGTCCCATAGTCTCACCGTCTCATCTCTACTTCCCGATACGATGAACTCTGAATCACTGGATATAGCCACAGATAATACATAATCTGTGTGACCACTCATGGTCTTACAGGTACCTGTCTTGACGTTCCATAGTCTCACCGTTTATCTCAACTTGCCGATACGATGAACTCTGAATCACTGGATATAGCCACAGATAATACATAATGTCTGTGACCACTCATGGTCTTAAAGGTACCTGTCTTGACGTCCCATAGTCTCACCGTCTTATCTCAACTTCCCGATACGATGAACTCTGAATCACTGGATATAGCCACAGATCATACATAATGTCTGTGACCACTCATGGTCTTACAGCTACCTGTCTTGACTTCCCATAGTCTCACCGTCTCATCTCTACTTCCCGATACGATGAACTCTGAATCACTGGATATAGCCACAGATAATACATAATGTCTGTGACCACTCATGGTCTTAAAGGTACCTGTCTTGACGTTCCATAGTCTCACCTTATTATCTCAACTTGCCGATACGATGAACTCTGAATCACTGGATATAGCCACAGATAATACATAATGTCTGTGACCACTCATGGTCTTACAGGTACCTGTCTTGACGTTCCATAGTCTCACCGTTTATCACAACTTGCCGATACGATGAACTCTGAATCACTGGATATAGCCACAGATCTTACATAATCTGTGTGACCACTCATGGTCTTACAGGTACCTGTCTTGACGTTCCATAGTCTCACCGTATAATCATTACTTCCCGATACTATGAACTCTGAATTACTGGATATAGCCACAGATAATACATAATGTCTGTGACCACTCATGGTCTTACAGGTACCTGTCTTGACGTCCCATAGTCTCACCGTATAATCTGCACTTCCCGATACGATGAACTCTGAATCACTGGATATATTCACAGATGATACATAACTAGTGTGACCACTCATGGTCTTACAGGTACCTGTCTTGACGTTCCATAGTCTCACCGTCTCATCTCTACTTCCCGATACGATGAACTCTGAATCACAAGATATAGCCACAGATCTTACAGGATTTGTGTGACCACTCATGGTCTTACAGGTACCTGTCTTGACGTTCCATAGTCTTACCGTCTTATCATCACTTCCCGATACGATGAACTCTGAATCACTGGATATAGCCACAGATAATACATAATGTCTGTGACCACTCATGGTCTTACAGCTACCTGTCTTGACGTTCCATAGTCTCACCTTCTTATCTCAACTTTCCGATACGATGAACTCTGAATCACTGGATATAGCCACAGATAATACATAATTTGTGTGACCACTCATGGTCTTACAGGTACCTGTCTTGACGTTCCATAGTCTCACCTTCTTATCTCAACTTTCCGATACGATGAACTCTGAATCACAAGATATAGCCACAGATCTTGCAGGATTTGTGTGACCACTCATGGTCTTACAGGTACCTGTCTTGACGTTCCATAGTCTCACCGTATAATCATGACTTCCCGATACTATGAACTCTGAATTACTGGATATAGCCACAGATAATACATAATGTCTGTGACCACTCATGGTCTTACAGGTACCTGTCTTGACGTTCCATAGTCTTACCGTCTCATCTCTACTTCCCGATACGATGAACTCTGAATCACTGGATATAGCCACAGATAATACATAATGTCTGTGACCACTCATGGTCTTACAGGTACCTGTCTTGACGTCCCATAGTCTCACCGTCTTATCTCAACTTCCCGATACGATGAACTCTGAATCACTGGATATAGCCACAGATAATACATAATGTCTGTGACCACTCATGGTCTTACAGGTACCTGTCTTGACGTTCCATAGTCTCACCGTATAATCTGCACTTCCCGATACGATGAACTCTGAATCACTGGATATAGCCACAGATAATACATAATTAGTGTGACCACTCATGGTCTTACAGTTACCTGTCTTGACGTTCCATAGTCTCACCGTCTCATCTCTACTTCCCGATACGATGAACTCTGAATCACTGGATATAGCCACAGATAATACATAATCTGTGTGACCACTCATGGTCTTACAGGTACCTGTCTTGACGTTCCATAGTCTCACCGTCTTATCTCAACATCCCGATACGATGAACTCTGAATCACTGGATATAGCCACAGATAATACATAATGTCTGTGACCACTCATGGTCTTAAAGGTACCTGTCTTGACGTTCCATAGTCTCACCGTATAATCTCAACTTTCCGATACTATGAACTCTGAATCACTGGATATAGCCACAGATAATACATAATGTCTGTGACCACTCATGGTCTTAAAGGTACCTGTCTTGACGTTCCATAGTCTCACCTTATTATCTCAACTTGCCGATACGATGAACTCTGAATCACTGGATATAGCCACAGATAATACATAATGTCTGTGACCACTCATGGTCTTACAGGTACCTGTCTTGACGTTCCATAGTCTCACCGTTTATCACAACTTGCCGATACGATGAACTCTGAATCACTGGATATAGCCACAGATCTTACATAATCTGTGTGACCACTCATGGTCTTACAGGTACCTGTCTTGACGTTCCATAGTCTCACCGTATAATCATTACTTCCCGATACTATGAACTCTGAATTACTGGATATAGCCACAGATAATACATAATGTCTGTGACCACTCATGGTCTTACAGGTACCTGTCTTGACGTCCCATAGTCTCACCGTATAATCTGCACTTCCCGATACGATGAACTCTGAATCACTGGATATATTCACAGATGATACATAACTAGTGTGACCACTCATGGTCTTACAGGTACCTGTCTTGACGTTCCATAGTCTCACCGTCTCATCTCTACTTCCCGATACGATGAACTCTGAATCACAAGATATAGCCACAGATCTTACAGGATTTGTGTGACCACTCATGGTCTTACAGGTACCTGTCTTGACGTTCCATAGTCTTACCGTCTTATCATCACTTCCCGATACGATGAACTCTGAATCACTGGATATAGCCACAGATAATACATAATGTCTGTGACCACTCATGGTCTTACAGCTACCTGTCTTGACGTTCCATAGTCTCACCTTCTTATCTCAACTTTCCGATACGATGAACTCTGAATCACTGGATATAGCCACAGATAATACATAATTTGTGTGACCACTCATGGTCTTACAGGTACCTGTCTTGACGTTCCATAGTCTCACCTTCTTATCTCAACTTTCCGATACGATGAACTCTGAATCACAAGATATAGCCACAGATCTTGCAGGATTTGTGTGACCACTCATGGTCTTACAGGTACCTGTCTTGACGTTCCATAGTCTCACCGTATAATCATGACTTCCCGATACTATGAACTCTGAATTACTGGATATAGCCACAGATAATACATAATGTCTGTGACCACTCATGGTCTTACAGGTACCTGTCTTGACGTTCCATAGTCTTACCGTCTCATCTCTACTTCCCGATACGATGAACTCTGAATCACTGGATATAGCCACAGATAATACATAATGTCTGTGACCACTCATGGTCTTACAGGTACCTGTCTTGACGTCCCATAGTCTCACCGTCTTATCTCAACTTCCCGATACGATGAACTCTGAATCACTGGATATAGCCACAGATAATACATAATGTCTGTGACCACTCATGGTCTTACAGGTACCTGTCTTGACGTTCCATAGTCTCACCGTATAATCTGCACTTCCCGATACGATGAACTCTGAATCACTGGATATAGCCACAGATAATACATAATTAGTGTGACCACTCATGGTCTTACAGTTACCTGTCTTGACGTTCCATAGTCTCACCGTCTCATCTCTACTTCCCGATACGATGAACTCTGAATCACTGGATATAGCCACAGATAATACATAATCTGTGTGACCACTCATGGTCTTACAGGTACCTGTCTTGACGTTCCATAGTCTCACCGTCTTATCTCAACATCCCGATACGATGAACTCTGAATCACTGGATATAGCCACAGATAATACATAATGTCTGTGACCACTCATGGTCTTAAAGGTACCTGTCTTGACGTTCCATAGTCTCACCGTATAATCTCAACTTTCCGATACTATGAACTCTGAATCACTGGATATAGCCACAGATAATACATAATGTCTGTGACCACTCATGGTCTTAAAGGTACCTGTCTTGACGTTCCATAGTCTCACCGTATAATCTCAACTTTCCGATACTATGAACTCTGAATTACTGGATATAGCCACAGATAATACATAATGTCTGTGACCACTCATGGTCTTACAGGTACCTGTCTTGACGTTCCATAGTCTCACCGTCTTATCTCAACTTTCCGATACGATGAACTCTGAATCACTGGATATAGCCACAGATAATACATAATGTCTGTGACCACTCATGGTCTTAAAGGTACCTGTCTTGACGTCCCATAGTCTCACCGTCTTATCTCAACTTCCCGATACGATGAACTCTGAATCACTGGATATAGCCACAGATCATACATAATGTCTGTGACCACTCATGGTCTTACAGCTACCTGTCTTGACTTCCCATAGTCTCACCGTCTCATCTCTACTTCCCGATACGATGAACTCTGAATCACTGGATATAGCCACAGATAATACATAATGTCTGTGACCACTCATGGTCTTAAAGGTACCTGTCTTGACGTTCCATAGTCTCACCTTATTATCTCAACTTGCCGATACGATGAACTCTGAATCACTGGATATAGCCACAGATAATACATAATGTCTGTGACCACTCATGGTCTTACAGGTACCTGTCTTGACGTTCCATAGTCTCACCGTCATATCATCACTTCCCGATACGATGAACTCTGAATCACTGGATATAGCCACAGATAATACATAATCTGTGTGACCACTCATGGTCTTACAGGTACCTGTCTTGACGTTCCATAGTCTCACCGTCTCATCTCTACTTCCCGATACGATGAACTCTGAATCACTGGATATAGCCACAGATAATACATAATGTCTGTGACCACTCATGGTCTTACAGGTACCTGTCTTGACGTTCCATAGTCTCACCGTCTCATCTCTACTTCCCGATACGATGAACTCTGAATCACTGGATATAGCCACAGATCTTACATAATCTGTGTGACCACTCATGGTCTTACAGGTACCTGTCTTGACGTTCCATAGTCTCACCGTATAATCTGCACTTCCCGATACGATGAACTCTGAATCACTGGATATAGCCGCAGATAATACATAATGTCTGTGACCACTCATGGTCTTACAGCTACCTGTCTTGACGTTCCATAGTCTCACCGTCTCATCTCTACTTCCCGATACGATGAACTCTAAATCACTGGATATAGCCACAGATAATACATAATCTGTGTGACCACTCATGGTCTTACAGCTACCTGTCTTGACGTTCCATAGTCTCACCTTATAATCATGACTTCCCGATACTATGAACTCTGAATCACTGGATATATTCACAGATGATACATAACTAGTGTGACCACTCATGGTCTTACAGCTACCTGTCTTGACGTTCCATAGTCTCACCGTCTTATCTCAACATCCCGATACGATGAACTCTGAATCACTGGATATAGCCACAGATAATACATAATGTCTGTGACCACTCATGGTCTTAAAGGTACCTGTCTTGACGTCCCATAGTCTCACCGTCTTATCTCAACTTCCCGATACTATGAACTCTGAATCACTGGATATAGCCACAGATAATACATAATGTCTGTGACCACTCATGGTCTTACAGGTACCTGTCTTGACGTCCCATAGTCTCACCGTCTCATCTCTACTTCCCGATACGATGAACTCTGAATCACTGGATATAGCCACAGATAATACATAATCTGTGTGACCACTCATGGTCTTACAGCTACCTGTCTTGACGTTCCATAGTCTCACCGTCTCATCTCTACTTCCCGATACGATGAACTCTGAATCACTGGATATAGCCACAGATAATACATAATGTCTGTGACCACTCATGGTCTTAAAGGTACCTGTCTTGACGTTCCATAGTCTCACCTTATTATCTCAACTTGCCGATACGATGAACTCTGAATCACTGGATATAGCCACAGATAATACATAATTAGTGTGACCACTCATGGTCTTACAGCTACCTGTCTTGACGTCCCATAGTCTCACCGTCTCATCTCTACTTGCCGATACGATGAACTCTGAATCACTGGATATAGCCACAGATCTTACATAATCTGTGTGACCACTCATGGTCTTACAGGTACCTGTCTTGACGTTCCATAGTCTCACCGTATAATCATTACTTCCCGATACTATGAACTCTGAATTACTGGATATAGCCACAGATAATACATAATGTCTGTGACCACTCATGGTCTTACAGGTACCTGTCTTGACGTCCCATAGTCTCACCGTCTCATCTCTACTTCCCGATACGATGAACTCTGAATCACTGGATATAGCCACAGATAATACATAATTAGTGTGACCACTCATGGTCTTACAGGTACCTGTCTTGACGTTCCATAGTCTCACCGTATAATCATTACTTCCCGATACTATGAACTCTGAATTACTGGATATAGCCACAGATAATACATAATGTCTGTGACCACTCATGGTCTTACAGGTACCTGTCTTGACGTCCCATAGTCTCACCGTCTCATCTCTACTTCCCGATACGATGAACTCTGAATCACTGGATATAGCCACAGATAATACATAATGTCTGTGACCACTCATGGTCTTACAGGTACCTGTCTTGACGTTCCATAGTCTCACCGTCTCATCTCTACTTCCCGATACGATGAACTCTGAATCACTGGATATAGCCACAGATAATACATAATGTCTGTGACCACTCATGGTCTTACAGGTACCTGTCTTGACGTTCCATAGTCTCACCGTCTCATCTCAACATCCCGATACAATGAACTCTGAATCACTGGATATAGCCACAGATTATACATAACTAGTGTGACCACTCATGGTCTTACAGCTACCTGTCTTGACGTCCCATAGTCTCACCGTCTCATCTCTACTTGCCGATACGATGAACTCTGAATCACTGGATATAGCCACAGATCTTACATAATCTGTGTGACCACTCATGGTCTTACAGGTACCTGTCTTGACGTTCCATAGTCTCACCGTATAATCATTACTTCCCGATACTATGAACTCTGAATTACTGGATATAGCCACAGATAATACATAATGTCTGTGACCACTCATGGTCTTACAGGTACCTGTCTTGACGTCCCATAGTCTCACCGTCTCATCTCTACTTCCCGATACGATGAACTCTGAATCACTGGATATAGCCACAGATAATACATAATGTCTGTGACCACTCATGGTCTTACAGGTACCTGTCTTGACGTTCCATAGTCTCACCGTCTCATCTCAACATCCCGATACAATGAACTCTGAATCACTGGATATAGCCACAGATAATACATAATCTGTGTGACCACTCATGGTCTTACAGGTACCTGTCTTGACGTTCCATAGTCTCACCGTCTTATCATCACTTCCCGATACGATGAACTCTGAATCACTGGATATAGCCACAGCTTATACATAATTAGTGTGACCACTCATGGTCTTACAGCTACCTGTCTTGACGTCCCATAGTCTCACCGTCTCATCTCTACTTGCCGATACGATGAACTCTGAATCACTGGATATAGCCACAGATAATACATAATGTCTGTGACCACTCATGGTCTTACAGCTACCTGTCTTGACGTTCCATAGTCTCACCGTCTTATCTCAACTTTCCGATACGATGAACTCTGAATCACTGGATATAGCCACAGATAATACATAATGTCTGTGACCACTCATGGTCTTACAGGTACCTGTCTTGACGTTCCATAGTCTCACCGTCTTATCTCAACTTTCCGATACGATGAACTCTGAATCACTGGATATAGCCGCAGATAATACATAATGTCTGTGACCACTCATGGTCTTACAGCTACCTGTCTTGACGTTCCATAGTCTTACCGTCTCATCATCACTTCCCGATACGATGAACTCTGAATCACTGGATATAGCCACAGATAATACATAATGTCTGTGACCACTCATGGTCTTAAAGGTACCTGTCTTGACGTTCCATAGTCTCACCGTTTATCACAACTTGCCGATACGATGAACTCTGAATCACTGGATATAGCCACAGATCTTACATAATCTGTGTGACCACTCATGGTCTTACCGGAACCTGTCTTGAAGTTCCATAGTCTCATTGTTTATCTCAACTTGCCGATACGATGAACTCTGAATCACTGGATATAGCCACAGATAATACATAATGTCTGTGACCACTCATGGTCTTACAGGTACCTGTCTTGACGTCCCATAGTCTCACCGTCTCATCATCACTTCCCGATACGATGAACTCTGAATCACTGGATATAGCCACAGATGATACATAATTAGTGTGACCACTCATGGTCTTACAGGTACCTGTCTTGACGTTCCATAGTCTCACCGTCTCATCTCAACTTGCCGATACGATGAACTCTGAATCACTGGATATAGCCACAGATAATACATAATCTTTGTGACCACTCATGGTCTTACAGGTACCTGTCTTGACGTTCCATAGTCTCACCGTCTCATCTCAACTTTCCGATACGATGAACTCTGAATCACTGGATATAGCCACAGATAATACATAATGTCTGTGACCACTCATGGTCTTACAGCTACCTGTCTTGACGTTCCATAGTCTCACCGTCTCATCTCAACATCCCGATACGATGAACTCTGAATCACTGGATATAGCCACAGCATATACATAACCTGTGTGACCACTCATGGTCTTAAAGGTACCTGTCTTGACGTTCCATAGTCTCACCGTCTTATCTCAACTTTCCGATACGATGAACTCTGAATCACTGGATATATTCACAGATGATACATGAATAGTGTGACCACTCATGGTCTTACAGCTACCTGTCTTGACGTTCCATAGTCTTACCGTCTTATCATCACTTCCCGATACGATGAACTCTGAATCACTGGATATAGCCACAGCATATACATAATCTGTGTGACCACTCATGTTCTTACAGGTACCTGTCTTGACGTTCCATAGTCTCACCGTCATATCATCACTTCCCGATACGATGAACTCTGAATCACTGGATATAGCCACAGATAATACATAATCTGTGTGACCACTCATGGTCTTACAGCTACCTGTCTTGACGTTCCATAGTCTCACCGTTTATCACAACTTGCCGATACGATGAACTCTGAATCACTGGATATAGCCACAGATAATACATAATGTCTGTGACCACTCATGGTCTTACCGGAACCTGTCTTGAAGTTCCATAGTCTCATTGTTTATCTCAACTTGCCGATACGATGAACTCTGAATCACTGGATATAGCCACAGATAATACATAATGTCTGTGACCACTCATGGTCTTACAGGTACCTGTCTTGACGTCCCATAGTCTCACCGTCTCATCTCTACTTCCCGATACGATGAACTCTGAATCACTGGATATAGCCACAGATAATACATAATCTGTGTGACCACTCATGGTCTTACAGGTACCTGTCTTGACGTTCCATAGTCTCACCGTCTCATCTCTACTTCCCGATACGATGAACTCTGAATCACTGGATATAGCCACAGATAATACATAATGTCTGTGACCACTCATGGTCTTACAGGTACCTGTCTTGACGTCCCATAGTCTCACCGTCTCATCTCTACTTCCCGATACGATGAACTCTGAATCACTGTATATAGCCACAGATAATACATAATGTCTGTGACCACTCATGGTCTTACAGCTACCTGTCTTGACGTTCCATAGTCTCACCGTTTATCACAACTTGCCGATACGATGAACTCTGAATCACTGGATATAGCCACAGATAATACATAATCTGTGTGACCACTCATGGTCTTACAGGTACCTGTCTTGACGTTCCATAGTCTCACCGTATAATCATGACTTCCCGATACTATGAACTCTGAATTACTGGATATAGCCACAGATTATACATAACTAGTGTGACCACTCATGGTCTTACAGGTACCTGTCTTGACGTTCCATAGTCTCACCGTCTCATCTCTACTTCCCGATACGATGAACTCTGAATCACTGGATATAGCCACAGATAATACATAATGTCTGTGACCACTCATGGTCTTACAGGTACCTGTCTTGACGTTCCATAGTCTCACCGTCTCATCTCAACATCCCGATACAATGAACTCTGAATCACTGGATATAGCCACAGATAATACATAATCTGTGTGACCACTCATGGTCTTACAGGTACCTGTCTTGACGTTCCATAGTCTCACCGTCTCATCTCTACTTCCCGATACGATGAACTCTGAATCACTGGATATAGCCACAGATTATACATAATGTCTGTGACCACTCATGGTCTTACAGGTACCTGTCTTGACGTTCCATAGTCTCACCGTCTCATCTCAACATCCCGATACAATGAACTCTGAATCACTGGATATAGCCGCAGATAATACATAATGTCTGTGACCACTCATGGTCTTACAGGTACCTGTCTTGACGTTCCATAGTCTCACCGTATAATCATTACTTCCCGATACTATGAACTCTGAATTACTGGATATAGCCACAGATAATACATAATGTCTGTGACCACTCATGGTCTTACAGGTACCTGTCTTGACGTCCCATAGTCTCACCGTCTCATCTCTACTTCCCGATACGATGAACTCTGAATCACTGTATATAGCCACAGATAATACATAATGTCTGTGACCACTCATGGTCTTACAGCTACCTGTCTTGACGTTCCATAGTCTCACCGTTTATCACAACTTGCCGATACGATGAACTCTGAATCACTGGATATAGCCACAGATAATACATAATCTGTGTGACCACTCATGGTCTTACAGGTACCTGTCTTGACGTTCCATAGTCTCACCGTATAATCATGACTTCCCGATACTATGAACTCTGAATTACTGGATATAGCCACAGATTATACATAACTAGTGTGACCACTCATGGTCTTACAGGTACCTGTCTTGACGTTCCATAGTCTCACCGTCTCATCTCTACTTCCCGATACGATGAACTCTGAATCACTGGATATAGCCACAGATAATACATAATGTCTGTGACCACTCATGGTCTTACAGGTACCTGTCTTGACGTTCCATAGTCTCACCGTCTCATCTCAACATCCCGATACAATGAACTCTGAATCACTGGATATAGCCACAGATAATACATAATCTGTGTGACCACTCATGGTCTTACAGGTACCTGTCTTGACGTTCCATAGTCTCACCGTCTCATCTCTACTTCCCGATACGATGAACTCTGAATCACTGGATATAGCCACAGATAATACATAATGTCTGTGACCACTCATGGTCTTACAGGTACCTGTCTTGACGTTCCATAGTCTCACCGTCTCATCTCAACATCCCGATACAATGAACTCTGAATCACTGGATATATTCACAGATGATACACAACTAGTGTGACCACTCATGGTCTTACAGGTACCTGTCTTGACGTCCCATAGTCTCACCGTATAATCTGCACTTCCCGATACGATGAACTCTGAATCACTGGATATATTCACAGATGATACACAACTAGTGTGACCACTCATGGTCTTACAGGTACCTGTCTTGACGTCCCATAGTCTCACCGTATAATCTGCAGTTCCCGATACGATGAACTCTGAATCACTGGATATATTCACAGATGATACATAACTAGTGTGACCACTCATGGTCTTACAGGTACCTGTCTTGACGTTCCATAGTCTCACCGTTTATCACAACTTGCCGATACGATGAACTCTGAATCACTGGATATAGCCACAGATCTTACATAATCTGTGTGACCACTCATGGTCTTACCGGAACCTGTCTTGAAGTTCCATAGTCTCATTGTTTATCTCAACTTGCCGATACGATGAACTCTGAATCACTGGATATAGCCACAGATAATACATAATGTCTGTGACCACTCATGGTCTTACAGGTACCTGTCTTGACGTTCCATAGTCTCACCGTTTATCACAACTTGCCGATACGATGAACTCTGAATCACTGGATATAGCCACAGATCTTACATAATCTGTGTGACCACTCATGGTCTTACAGGTACCTGTCTTGACGTTCCATAGTCTCACCGTATAATCATTACTTCCCGATACTATGAACTCTGAATTACTGGATATAGCCACAGATAATACATAATGTCTGTGACCACTCATGGTCTTACAGGTACCTGTCTTGACGTCCCATAGTCTCACCGTCTTATCTCAACTTCCCGATACGATAAACTCTGAATCACTGGATATAGCCACAGATAATACATAATCTGTGTGACCACTCATGGTCTTACAGCTACCTGTCTTGACGTTCCATAGTCTCACCGTCTAATCTGCACTTCCCGATACGATGAACTCTGAATCACTGGATATATTCACAGATAATACATAATCTGTGTGACCACTCATGGTCTTACAGGTACCTGTCTTGACGTCCCATAGTCTCACCGTCTCATCTCTACTTCCCGATACGATGAACTCTGAATCACTGGATATAGCCACAGATCTTACAGGATTTGTGTGACCACTCATGTCTTACAGCTACCTGTCTTGACTTCCCATAGTCTCACCGTCTTATCTCTACTTCCCGATACGATGAACTCTGAATCACTGGATATATTCACAGATGATACATAACTAGTGTGACCACTCATGGTCTTACAGGTACCTGTCTTGACGTTCCATAGTCTCACCGTTTATCACAACTTGCCGATACGATGAACTCTGAATCACTGGATATAGCCACAGATAATACATAATGTCTGTGACCACTCATGGTCTTACAGCTACCTGTCTTGACGTTCCATAGTCTCACCGTCTCATCTCTACTTCCCGATACGATGAACTCTGAATCACTGGATATAGCCACAGATCTTACATAATCTGTGTGACCACTCATGTCTTACAGCTACCTGTCTTGACGTTCCATAGTCTCACCGTCATATCATCACTTCCCGATACGATGAACTCTGAATCACTGGATATAGCCACAGATAATACATAATCTGTGTGACCACTCATGGTCTTACAGGTACCTGTCTTGACGTTCCATAGTCTCACCGTCTCATCTCTACTTCCCGATACGATGAACTCTGAATCACTGGATATAGCCACAGATAATACATAATGTCTGTGACCACTCATGGTCTTAAAGGTACCTGTCTTGACGTTCCATAGTCTCACCGTCTCATCTCAACATCCCGATACAATGAACTCTGAATCACTGGATATAGCCACAGATAATACATAATGTCTGTGACCACTCATGGTCTTACAGGTACCTGTCTTGACGTTCCATAGTCTCACCGTCTCATCTCTACTTCCCGATACGATGAACTCTGAATCACTGGATATAGCCACAGATCTTACATAATCTGTGTGACCACTCATGTCTTACAGCTACCTGTCTTGACTTCCCATAGTCTCACCGTCTTATCTCTACTTCCCGATACGATGAACTCTGAATCACTGGATATATTCACAGATGATACATAACTAGTGTGACCACTCATGGTCTTACAGGTACCTGTCTTGACGTTCCATAGTCTCACCGTTTATCACAACTTGCCGATACGATGAACTCTGAATCACTGGATATAGCCACAGATAATACATAATGTCTGTGACCACTCATGGTCTTACAGCTACCTGTCTTGACGTTCCATAGTCTCACCGTCTCATCTCTACTTCCCGATACGATGAACTCTGAATCACTGGATATAGCCACAGATCTTACATAATCTGTGTGACCACTCATGGTCTTACAGGTACATGTCTTGACGTTCCATAGTCTCACCGTCATATCATCACTTCCCGATACGATGAACTCTGAATCACTGGATATAGCCACAGATAATACATAATCTGTGTGACCACTCATGGTCTTACAGGTACCTGTCTTGACGTTCCATAGTCTCACCGTCTCATCTCTACTTCCCGATACGATGAACTCTGAATCACTGGATATAGCCACAGATAATACATAATGTCTGTGACCACTCATGGTCTTACAGGTACCTGTCTTGACGTTCCATAGTCTCACCGTCTCATCTCTACTTCCCGATACGATGAACTCTGAATCACTGGATATAGCCACAGATAATACATAATGTCTGTGACCACTCATGGTCTTAAAGGTACCTGTCTTGACGTTCCATAGTCTCACCGTCTCATCTCAACATCCCGATACAATGAACTCTGAATCACTGGATATAGCCACAGATAATACATAATGTCTGTGACCACTCATGGTCTTACAGGTACCTGTCTTGACGTTCCATAGTCTCACCGTCTCATCTCTACTTCCCGATACGATGAACTCTGAATCACTGGATATAGCCACAGATCTTACATAATCTGTGTGACCACTCATGTCTTACAGCTACCTGTCTTGACTTCCCATAGTCTCACCGTCTTATCTCTACTTCCCGATACGATGAACTCTGAATCACTGGATATATTCACAGATGATACATAACTAGTGTGACCACTCATGGTCTTACAGGTACCTGTCTTGACGTTCCATAGTCTCACCGTTTATCACAACTTGCCGATACGATGAACTCTGAATCACTGGATATAGCCACAGATAATACATAATGTCTGTGACCACTCATGGTCTTACAGCTACCTGTCTTGACGTTCCATAGTCTCACCGTCTCATCTCTACTTCCCGATACGATGAACTCTGAATCACTGGATATAGCCACAGATCTTACATAATCTGTGTGACCACTCATGTCTTACAGCTACCTGTCTTGACTTCCCATAGTCTCACCGTCTTATCTCTACTTCCCGATACGATGAACTCTGAATCACTGGATATAGCCACAGATAATACATAATGTCTGTGACCACTCATGGTCTTACAGCTACCTGTCTTGACGTTCCATAGTCTCACCGTATAATCATAACTTCCCGATACGATGAACTCTGAATCACTGGATATAGCCACAGATCTTACATAATCTGTGTGACCACTCATGGTCTTACAGGTACCTGTCTTGACGTTCCATAGTCTCACCGTCTCATCTCTACTTGCCGATACGATGAACTCTGAATCACTGGATATAGCCGCAGATAATACATAATGTCTGTGACCACTCATGGTCTTACAGCTACCTGTCTTGACGTTCCATAGTCTCACCGTCTCATCTCTACTTCCCGATACGATGAACTCTAAATCACTGGATATAGCCACAGATAATACATAATCTGTGTGACCACTCATGGTCTTACAGCTACCTGTCTTGACGTTCCATAGTCTCACCTTATTATCTCAACTTGCCGATACGATGAACTCTGAATCACTGGATATAGCCACAGATAATACATAATGTCTGTGACCACTCATGGTCTTACAGGTACCTGTCTTGACGTTCCATAGTCTCACCGTATAATCTGCACTTCCCGATACGATGAACTCTGAATCACTGGATATAGCCACAGATCTTACATAATCTGTGTGACCACTCATGGTCTTACAGGTACCTGTCTTGACGTTCCATAGTCTCACCGTATAATCATTACTTCCTGATACGATGAACTCTGAATCACTGGATATAGCCACAGATCTTACAGGATTTGTGTGACCACTCATGGTCTTACAGGTACCTGTCTTGACGTTCCATAGTCTTACCGTCTTATCATCACTTCCCGATACGATGAACTCTGAATCACTGGATATAGCCACAGATAATACATAATCTGTGTGACCACTCATGGTCTTACAGCTACCTGTCTTGACGTTCCATAGTCTCACCGTCTCATCTCTACTTCCCGATACGATGAACTCTGAATCACTGGATATAGCCACAGATCTTACATAATCTGTGTGACCACTCATGGTCTTAAAGGTACCTGTCTTGACGTTCCATAGTCTCACCTTATTATCTCAACTTGCCGATACGATGAACTCTGAATCACTGGATATAGCCACAGATAATACATAATGTCTGTGACCACTCATGGTCTTAAAGGTACCTGTCTTGACGTTCCATAGTCTCACCGTTTATCACAACTTGCCGATACGATGAACTCTGAATCACTGGATATAGCCACAGATCTTACATAATCTGTGTGACCACTCATGGTCTTACAGGTACCTGTCTTGACGTTCCATAGTCTCACCGTATAATCATTACTTCCCGATACTATGAACTCTGAATTACTGGATATAGCCACAGATAATACATAATGTCTGTGACCACTCATGGTCTTACAGGTACCTGTCTTGACGTCCCATAGTCTCACCGTCTCATCTCTACTTCCCGATACGATGAACTCTGAATCACTGGATATAGCCACAGATAATACATAATCTGTGTGACCACTCATGGTCTTACAGGTACCTGTCTTGACGTTCCATAGTCTCACCGTATAATCATTACTTCCCGATACTATGAACTCTGAATTACTGGATATAGCCACAGATAATACATAATGTCTGTGACCACTCATGGTCTTACAGGTACCTGTCTTGACGTCCCATAGTCTCACCGTCTCATCTCTACTTCCCGATACGATGAACTCTGAATCACTGGATATAGCCACAGATAATACATAATCTGTGTGACCACTCATGGTCTTACAGGTACCTGTCTTGACGTTCCATAGTCTCACCGTCTCATCTCTACTTCCCGATACGATGAACTCTGAATCACTGGATATAGCCACAGATAATACATAATGTCTGTGACCACTCATGGTCTTACAGGTACCTGTCTTGACGTTCCATAGTCTCACCGTCTCATCTCAACATCCCGATACAATGAACTCTGAATCACTGGATATAGCCACAGATTATACATAACTAGTGTGACCACTCATGGTCTTACAGGTACCTGTCTTGACGTTCCATAGTCTCACCGTCTCATCTCTACTTCCCGATACGATGAACTCTGAATCACTGGATATAGCCACAGATAATACATAATGTCTGTGACCACTCATGGTCTTACAGCTACCTGTCTTGACGTTCCATAGTCTCACCGTATAATCTGCACTTCCCGATACGATGAACTCTGAATTACTGGATATAGCCACAGATAATACATAATCTGTGTGACCACTCATGGTCTTACAGGTACCTGTCTTTACGTCCCATAGTCTCACCGTCTTATCTCAACTTCCCGATACGATAAACTCTGAATCACTGGATATAGCCACAGATAATACATAATCTGTGTGACCACTCATGGTCTTACAGCTACCTGTCTTGACGTTCCATAGTCTCACCGTCTAATCTGCACTTCCCGATACGATGAACTCTGAATCACTGGATATATTCACAGATAATACATAATCTGTGTGACCACTCATGGTCTTACAGGTACCTGTCTTGACGTCCCATAGTCTCACCGTCTCATCTCTACTTCCCGATACGATGAACTCTGAATCACTGGATATAGCCACAGATCTTACAGGATTTGTGTGACCACTCATGGTCTTACAGGTACCTGTCTTGACGTTCCATAGTCTCACCGTCTCATCTCAACATCCCGATACAATGAACTCTGAATCACTGGATATAGCCACAGATAATACATAATCTGTGTGACCACTCATGGTCTTACAGGTACCTGTCTTGACGTTCCATAGTCTCACCGTCTCATCTCAACATCCCGATACAATGAACTCTGAATCACTGGATATAGCCACAGATAATACATAATCTGTGTGACCACTCATGGTCTTACAGCTACCTGTCTTGACGTTCCATAGTCTCACCGTCTCATCTCTACTTCCCGATACGATGAACTCTGAATCACTGGATATAGCCACAGATAATACATAATGTCTGTGACCACTCATGGTCTTACAGGTACCTGTCTTGACGTTCCATAGTCTCACCGTCTCATCTCAACATCCCGATACAATGAACTCTGAATCACTGGATATAGCCACAGATAATACATAATCTGTGTGACCACTCATGGTCTTACAGGTACCTGTCTTGACGTTCCATAGTCTCACCGTCTCATCTCAACTTGCCGATACGATGAACTCTGAATCACTGGATATAGCCACAGATAATACATAATGTCTGTGACCACTCATGGTCTTACAGGTACCTGTCTTGACGTTCCATAGTCTCACCGTTTATCTCAACTTGCCGATACGATGAACTCTGAATCACTGGATATAGCCACAGATAATACATAATGTCTGTGACCACTCATTGTCTTACAGCTACCTGTCTTGACGTTCCATAGTCTCACCGTCTTATCTCAACTTTCCGATACGATGAACTCTGAATCACTGGATATAGCCACAGATAATACATAATGTCTGTGACCACTCATGGTCTTAAAGGTACCTGTCTTGACGTTCCATAGTCTCACCGTTTATCTCAACTTGCCGATACGATGAACTCTGAATCACTGGATATAGCCACAGATAATAAATAATGTCTGTGACCACTCATGGTCTTACAGGTACCTGTCTTGACGTTCCATAGTCTCACCGTCTCATCTCTACTTCCCGATACAATGAACTCTGAATCACTGGATATAGCCACAGATCTTACATAATCTGTGTGACCACTCATGGTCTTACAGGTACCTGTCTTGACTTCCCATAGTCTCACCGTCTTATCTCTACTTCCCGATACGATGAACTCTGAATCACTGGATATAGCCACAGATAATACATAATGTCTGTGACCACTCATGGTCTTACAGCTACCTGTCTTGACGTTCCATAGTCTCACCGTTTATCACAACTTGCCGATACGATGAACTCTGAATCACTGGATATAGCCACAGATAATACATAATGTCTGTGACCACTCATGGTCTTACAGCTACCTGTCTTGACGTTCCATAGTCTCACCGTCTCATCTCTACTTCCCGATACGATGAACTCTGAATCACTGGATATAGCCACAGATCTTACAGGATTTGTGTGACCACTCATGGTCTTACAGGTACTTGTCTTGACGTTCCATAGTCTTACCGTCTTATCATCACTTCCCGATACGATGAACTCTGAATCACTGGATATAGCCACAGATAATACATAATGTCTGTGACCACTCATGGTCTTACAGCTACCTGTCTTGACGTTCCATAGTCTCACCGTATAATCATGACTTCCCGATACTATGAACTCTGAATCACTGGATATAGCCACAGATAATACATAATTTGTGTGACCACTCATGGTCTTACAGGTACCTGTATTGACGTCCCATAGTCTCACCGTCTCATCTCTACTTGCCGATACGATGAACTCTGAATCACTGGATATAGCCACAGCATATACATAACCTGTGTGACCACTCATGGTCTTACAGCTACCTGTCTTGACGTTCCATAGTCTCACCGTCTTATCTCAACTTTCCGATACGATGAACTCTGAATCACTGGATATAGCCACAGATAATACATAATCTGTGTGACCACTCATGGTCTTACAGGTACATGTCTTGACGTTCCATGGTCTCACCGTCTCATCTCTACTTCCCGATACGATGAACTCTGAATCACTGGATATAGCCACAGATAATACATAATGTCTGTGACCACTCATGGTCTTAAAGGTACCTGTCTTGACGTTCCATAGTCTCACCTTATTATCTCAACTTGCCGATACGATGAACTCTGAATCACTGGATATAGCCACAGATAATACATAATTAGTGTGACCACTCATGGTCTTACAGCTACCTGTCTTGACGTCCCATAGTCTCACCGTCTCATCTCTACTTGCCGATACGATGAACTCTGAATCACTGGATATAGCCACAGATCTTACATAATCTGTGTGACCACTCATGGTCTTACAGGTACCTGTCTTGACGTTCCATAGTCTTACCGTCTTATCATTACTTCCCGATACGATGAACTCTGAATCACTGGATATAGCCACAGATTATACATAATTAGTGTGACCACTCATGGTCTTACAGGTACCTGTCTTGACGTCCCATAGTCTCACCGTCTTATCTCAACTTCCCGATACGATGAACTCTGAATCACTGGATATAGCCACAGCATATACATTATCTTTGTGACCACTCATGGTCTTACAGGTACCTGTCTTGACGTTCCATAGTCTCACCGTCTCATCTCTACTTCCCGATACGATGAACTCTGAATTACTGGATATAGCCACAGCTTATACATAATTAGTGTGACCACTCATGGTCTTACAGGTACCTGTCTTGACGTTCCATAGTCTCACCGTCTTATCATCACTTCCCGATACGATGAACTCTGAATCACTGGATATAGCCACAGCTTATACATAATTAGTGTGACCACTCATGGTCTTACAGGTACCTGTCTTGACGTCCCATAGTCTCACCGTATAATCATAACTTCCCGATACGATGAACTCTGAATCACTGGATATAGCCACAGATAATACATAATCTGTGTGACCACTCATGGTCTTACAGGTACATGTCTTGACGTTCCATAGTCTCACCGTCATATCATCACTTCCCGATACGATGAACTCTGAATCACTGGATATAGCCACAGCATATACATAACTAGTGTGACCACTCATGTCTTACAGCTACCTGTCTTGACGTTCCATAGTCTCACCGTTTATCTCAACTTGCCGATACGATGAACTCTGAATCACTGGATATAGCCACAGATCTTACATAATCTGTGTGACCACTCATGGTCTTACAGGTACATGTCTCGACGTCCCATAGTCTTACCGTATAATCTGCACTTCCCGATACGATGAACTCTGAATCACTGGATATATTCACAGATGATACATAACTAGTGTGACCACTCATGGTCTTACAGGTACCTGTCTTGACGTTCCATAGTCTCACCGTTTATCTCAACTTCCCGATACGATGAACTCTGAATCACTGGATATAGCCACAGATCTTACATAATCTGTGTGACCACTCATGGTCTTACAGGTACCTGTCTTGACGTTCCATAGTCTCACCGTCATATCATCACTTCCCGATACGATGAACTCTGAATTACTGGATATAGCCACAGATAATACATAACTAGTGTGACCACTCATGGTCTTACAGGTACCTGTCTTGACGTTCCATAGTCTCACCGTCTTATCATCACTTCCCGATACGATGAACTCTGAATTACTGGATATAGCCACAGCTTATACATAATTAGTGTGACCACTCATGGTCTTACAGCTACCTGTCTTGACGTCCCATAGTCTCACCGTCTCATCTCTACTTCCCGATACGATGAACTCTGAATCACTGGATATAGCCACAGATGATACACAACTAGTGTGACCACTCATGGTCTTACAGGTACCTGTCTTGACGTCCCATAGTCTCACCGTATAATCTGCACTTCCCGATACGATGAACTCTGAATCACTGGATATATTCACAGATGATACATAACTAGTGTGACCACTCATGGTCTTACAGGTACCTGTCTTGACGTCCCATAGTCTCACCGTCTAATCTGCACTTCCCGATACGATGAACTCTGAATCACTGGATATATTCACAGATGATACACAACTAGTGTGACCACTCATGGTCTTACAGGTACCTGTCTTGACGTCCCATAGTCTCACCGTATAATCTCCACTTCCCGATACGATGAACTCTGAATCACTGGATATATTCACAGATGATACATGAATAGTGTGACCACTCATGGTCTTACAGGTACCTGTCTTGACGTCCCATAGTCTCACCGTATAATCATGACTTGCCGATACGATGAACTCTGAATCACTGGATATAGCCACAGATAATACATAATGTCTGTGACCACTCATGGTCTTACAGCTACCTGTCTTGACGTTCCATAGTCTCACCGTCTTATCTCAACTTTCCGATACGATGAACTCTGAATCACTGGATATAGCCACAGATAATACATAATGTCTGTGACCACTCATGGTCTTAAAGGTACCTGTCTTGACGTTCCATAGTCTCACCGTCTCATCTCTACTTCCCGATACGATGAACTCTGAATCACTGGATATAGCCACAGATAATACATAATCTGTGTGACCACTCATGGTCTTACAGCTACCTGTCTTGACGTTCCATAGTCTCACCGTCTCATCTCTACTTCCCGATACGATGAACTCTGAATCACTGGATATAGCCACAGCATATACATTATCTTTGTGACCACTCATGGTCTTACAGGTACCTGTCTTGACGTTCCATAGTCTCACCGTCTCATCTCTACTTCCCGATACGATGAACTCTGAATCACAAGATATAGCCACAGATAATACATAATCTGTGTGACCACTCATGGTCTTACAGGTACCTGTCTTGACGTTCCATAGTCTCACCGTTTATCTCAACTTGCCGATACGATGAACTCTGAATCACTGGATATAGCCACAGATAATACATAATGTCTGTGACCACTCATGGTCTTACAGCTACCTGTCTTGACGTTCCATAGTCTCACCGTATAATCATGACTTGCCGATACGATGAACTCTGAATCACTGGATATAGCCACAGATAATACATAATGTCTGTGACCACTCATGGTCTTACAGCTACCTGTCTTGACGTTCCATAGTCTCACCGTCTTATCTCAACTTTCCGATACGATGAACTCTGAATCACTGGATATAGCCACAGATAATACATAATGTCTGTGACCACTCATGTCTTACAGCTACCTGTCTTGACTTCCCATAGTCTCACCGTCTTATCTCTACTTCCCGATACGATGAACTCTGAATCACTGGATATAGCCACAGATAATACATAATCTGTGTGACCACTCATGGTCTTACAGGTACCTGTCTTGACGTTCCATAGTCTCACCGTCTTATCTCAACTTTCCGATACGATGAACTCTGAATCACTGGATATAGCCACAGATAATACATAATCTGTGTGACCACTCATGGTCTTACAGGTACCTGTCTTGACGTTCCATAGTCTCACCGTCTCATCTCTACTTCCCGATACGATGAACTCTGAATCACTGGATATAGCCACAGATAATACATAATCTGTGTGACCACTCATGGTCTTACAGCTACCTGTCTTGACGTTCCATAGTCTCACCGTCTTATCATCACTTCCCGATACGATGAACTCTGAATTACTGGATATAGCCACAGCTTATACATAATTAGTGTGACCACTAATGGTCTTAAAGGTACCTGTCTTGACGTCCCATAGTCTCACCGTATAATCATAACTTCCCGATACGATGAACTCTGAATCACTGGATATAGCCGCAGATCATACATAATCTTTGTTACCACTCATGGTCTTACAGGTACCTGTCTTGACGTTCCATAGTCTCACCGTCTCATCTCAACTTGCCGATACGATGAACTCTGAATCACTGGATATAGCCACAGATAATACATAATTTGTGTGACCACTCATGGTCTTACAGGTACCTGTCTTGACGTTCCATAGTCTCACCGTATAATCATGACTTGCCGATACGATGAACTCTGAATCACTGGATATAGCCACAGATAATACATAATGTCTGTGACCACTCATGGTCTTACAGCTACCTGTCTTGACGTTCCATAGTCTCACCGTCTTATCTCAACTTTCCGATACGATGAACTCTGAATCACTGGATATAGCCACAGATAATACATAATGTCTGTGACCACTCATGGTCTTAAAGGTACCTGTCTTGACGTTCCATAGTCTCACCGTCTTATCTCAACTTTCCGATACGATGAACTCTGAATCACTGGATATATTCACAGATGATACATAACTAGTGTGACCACTCATGGTCTTACAGCTACCTGTCTTGACGTTCCATAGTCTCACCGTCTCATCTCTACTTCCCGATACGATGAACTCTGAATCACTGGATATAGCCACAGATCTTACATAATCTGTGTGACCACTCATGGTCTTACAGCTACCTGTCTTGACGTTCCATAGTCTCACCTTCTTATCTCCACTTCCCGATACGATGAACTCTGAATCACTGGATATAGCCACAGATGATACATAACTAGTGTGACCACTCATGGTCTTACAGCTACCTGTCTTGACGTTCCATAGTCTCACCGTCTCATCTCTACTTCCCGATACGATGAACTCTGAATCACTGGATATAGCCACAGATAATACATAATGTCTGTGACCACTCATGGTCTTACAGGTACCTGTCTTGACGTTCCATAGTCTCACCGTCTCATCTCTACTTCCCGATACGATGAACTCTGAATTACTGGATATAGCCACAGATAATACATAATGTCTGTGACCACTCATGGTCTTACAGGTACCTGTCTTGACGTTCCATAGTCTCACCGTCTCATCTCTACTTCCCGATACGATGAACTCTGAATCACTGGATATAGCCACAGATAATACATAATGTCTGTGACCACTCATGGTCTTACAGGTACCTGTCTTGACGTTCCATAGTCTCACCGTCTCATCTCTACTTCCCGATACGATGAACTCTGAATTACTGGATATAGCCACAGATAATACATAATGTCTGTGACCACTCATGGTCTTACAGGTACCTGTCTTGACGTTCCATAGTCTCACCGTCTCATCTCTACTTCCCGATACGATGAACTCTGAATCACTGGATATAGCCACAGATAATACATAACTAGTGTGACCACTCATGGTCTTACAGGTACATGTCTTGACGTTCCATAGTCTCACCGTCTTATCTCAACTTCCCGATACGATGAACTCTGAATCACTGGATATAGCCACAGATCATACATAACTAGTGTGACCACTCATGGTCTTACAGCTACCTGTCTTGACGTCCCATAGTCTCACCGTCTCATCTCTACTTCCCGATACGATGAACTCTGAATCACTGGATATAGCCACAGATAATACATAATCTGTGTGACCACTCATGGTCTTACAGCTACCTGTCTTGACGTTCCATAGTCTCACCGTATAATCTGCACTTCCCGATACGATGAACTCTGAATTACTGGATATAGCCACAGATAATACATAATCTGTGTGACCACTCATGGTCTTACAGGTACCTGTCTTTACGTCCCATAGTCTCACCGTCTTATCTCAACTTCCCGATACGATAAACTCTGAATCACTGGATATAGCCACAGATAATACATAATCTGTGTGACCACTCATGGTCTTACAGCTACCTGTCTTGACGTTCCATAGTCTCACCGTCTAATCTGCACTTCCCGATACGATGAACTCTGAATCACTGGATATATTCACAGATGATACATAACTAGTGTGACCACTCATGGTCTTACAGCTACCTGTCTTGACGTTCCATAGTCTCACCGTCTAATCTGCACTTCCCGATACGATGAACTCTGAATCACTGGATATAGCCACAGCTTATACATAATTAGTGTGACCACTAATGGTCTTAAAGGTACCTGTCTTGACGTCCCATAGTCTCACCGTCTTATCTCAACTTCCCGATACGATGAACTCTGAATCACTGGATATAGCCACAGATAATACATAATCTGTGTGACCACTCATGGTCTTACAGCTACCTGTCTTGACGTTCCATAGTCTCACCGTATAATCTGCACTTCCCGATACGATGAACTCTGAATCACTGGATATATTCACAGATGATACATAACTAGTGTGACCACTCATGGTCTTACAGGTACCTGTCTTGACGTCCCATAGTCTCACCGTATAATCTGCACTTCCCGATACGATGAACTCTGAATCACTGGATATTGCCACAGATGATACATAACTAGTGTGACCACTCATGGTCTTACAGGTACCTGTCTTGACGTCCCATAGTCTCACCGTATAATCTCTACTTCCCGATACGATGAACTCTGAATCACTGGATATAGCCACAGATGATACATAACTAGTGTGACCACTCATGGTCTTACAGGTACCTGTCTTGACGTTCCATAGTCTCACCGTCTCATCTCTACTTCCCGATACGATGAACTCTGAATCACTGGATATAGCCACATATAATACATAATCTGTGTGACCACTCATGGTCTTACAGGTACACGTCTTGACGTTCCATAGTCTCACCGTCTCATCTCTACTTCCCGATACGATGAACTCTGAATCACTGGATATAGCCACAGCTTATACATAATTAGTGTGACCACTAATGGTCTTAAAGGTACCTGTCTTGACGTCCCATAGTCTCACCGTCTTATCTCAACTTCCCGATACGATGAACTCTGAATCACTGGATATAGCCACAGATAATACATAATCTGTGTGACCACTCATGGTCTTACAGCTACCTGTCTTGACGTTCCATAGTCTCACCGTATAATCTGCACTTCCCGATACGATGAACTCTGAATCACTGGATATATTCACAGATGATACATAACTAGTGTGACCACTCATGGTCTTACAGGTACCTGTCTTGACGTCCCATAGTCTCACCGTATAATCTGCACTTCCCGATACGATGAACTCTGAATCACTGGATATTGCCACAGATGATACATAACTAGTGTGACCACTCATGGTCTTACAGGTACCTGTCTTGACGTCCCATAGTCTCACCGTATAATCTGCAGTTCCCGATACGATGAACTCTGAATCACTGGATATATTCACAGATGATACATAACTAGTGTGACCACTCATGGTCTTACAGGTACCTGTCTTGACGTCCCATAGTCTCACCGTATAATCTGCACTTCCCGATACGATGAACTCTGAATCACTGGATATATTCACAGATGATACATAACTAGTGTGACCACTCATGGTCTTACAGGTACCTGTCTTGACGTCCCATAGTCTCACCGTATAATCATTACTTCCCGATACGATGAACTCTGAATCACTGGATATATTCACAGATGATACATAACTAGTGTGACCACTCATGGTCTTACAGGTACCTGTCTTGACGTCCCATAGTCTCACCGTATAATCTGCACTTCCCGATACGATGAACTCTGAATCACTGGATATATTCACAGATCATACACAACTAGTGTGACCACTCATGGTCTTACAGGTACCTGTCTTGACGTTCCATAGTCTCACCGTCTTATCATCACTTCCCGATACGATGAACTCTGAATTACTGGATATAGCCACAGATAATACATAATCTGTGTGACCACTCATGGTCTTACAGCTACCTGTCTTGACGTTCCATAGTCTCACCGTCTTATCATCACTTCCCGATACGATGAACTCTGAATTACTGGATATAGCCACAGCTTATATTTAATTAGTGTGACCACTCATGGTCTTACAGGTACCTGTCTTGACGTTCCATAGTCTCACCGTATAATCATTACTTCCCGATACTATGAACTCTGAATTACTGGATATAGCCACAGATAATACATAATGTCTGTGACCACTCATGGTCTTACAGGTACCTGTCTTGACGTCCCATAGTCTCACCGTCTCATCTCTACTTCCCGATACGATGAACTCTGAATCACTGGATATAGCCACAGAGAATACATAATTTGTGTGACCACTCATGGTCTTAAAGGTACCTGTCTTGACGTCCCATAGTCTCACCGTCTTATCTCAACTTCCCGATACGATGAACTCTGAATCACTGGATATAGCCACAGATAATACATAATCTGTGTGACCACTCATGGTCTTACAGCTACCTGTCTTGACGTTCCATAGTCTCACCGTATAATCTGCACTTCCCGATACGATGAACTCTGAATCACTGGATATATTCACAGATGATACATAACTAGTGTGACCACTCATGGTCTTACAGGTACCTGTCTTGACGTCCCATAGTCTCACCGTCTAATCTGCACTTCCCGATACGATGAACTCTGAATCACTGGATATATTCACAGATGATACATAACTAGTGTGACCACTCATGGTCTTACAGGTACCTGTCTTGACGTTCCATAGTCTCACCGTCTAATCTGCACTTCCCGATACGATGAACTCTGAATCACTGGATATATTCACAGATGATACATAACTAGTGTGACCACTCATGGTCTTACAGGTACCTGTCTTGACGTTCCATAGTCTCACCGTCTAATCTGCACTTCCCGATACGATGAACTCTGAATCACTGGATATAGCCACAGCTTATACATAATTAGTGTGACCACTCATGGTCTTACAGGTACCTGTCTTGACGTTCCATAGTCTCACCGTCTTATCATCACTTCCCGATACGATGAACTCTGAATCACTGGATATAGCCACAGCTTATACATAATTAGTGTGACCACTCATGGTCTTACAGGTACCTGTCTTGACGTCCCATAGTCTCACCGTCTTATCTCAACTTCCCGATACGATGAACTCTGAATCACTGGATATAGCCACAGATAATACATAATCTGTGTGACCACTCATGGTCTTACAGGTACCTGTCTTGACGTCCCATAGTCTCACCGTATAATCTGCAGTTCCCGATACGATGAACTCTGAATCACTGGATATAGCCACAGATGATACACAACTAGTGTGACCACTCATGGTCTTACAGGTACCTGTCTTGACGTCCCATAGTCTCACCGTCTCATCTCTACTTCCCGATACGATGAACTCTGAATCACTGGATATATTCACAGATCATACATAATCAGTGATACCACTCATGGTCTTACAGCTACCTGTCTTGACGTTCCATAGTCTCACCGTCTTATCTCAACTTCCCGATACGATAAACTCTGAATCACTGGATATAGCCACAGATAATACATAATCTGTGTGACCACTCATGGTCTTACAGGTACCTGTCTTGACGTTCCATAGTCTCACCGTCTCATCTCTACTTCCCGATACGATGAACTCTGAATCACTGGATATAGCCACAGATAATACATAATCTGTGTGACCACTCATGGTCTTACAGGTACCTGTCTTGACGTCCCATAGTCTCACCGTATAATCATAACTTCCCGATACGATGAACTCTGAATCACTGGATATAGCCACAGAGAATACATAATTTGTGTGACCACTCATGGTCTTAAAGGTACCTGTCTTGACGTCCCATAGTCTCACCGTCTTATCTCAACTTCCCGATACGATGAACTCTGAATCACTGGATATAGCCACAGATAATACATAATCTGTGTGACCACTCATGGTCTTACAGCTACCTGTCTTGACGTTCCATAGTCTCACCGTATAATCTGCACTTCCCGATACGATGAACTCTGAATCACTGGATATATTCACAGATGATACATAACTAGTGTGACCACTCATGGTCTTACAGGTACCTGTCTTGACGTCCCATAGTCTCACCGTCTAATCTGCACTTCCCGATACGATGAACTCTGAATCACTGGATATATTCACAGATGATACATAACTAGTGTGACCACTCATGGTCTTACAGGTACCTGTCTTGACGTTCCATAGTCTCACCGTCTAATCTGCACTTCCCGATACGATGAACTCTGAATCACTGGATATATTCACAGATGATACATGAATAGTGTGACCACTCATGGTCTTACAGGTACCTGTCTTGACGTTCCATAGTCTCACCGTCTTATCATCACTTCCCGATACGATGAACTCTGAATTACTGGATATAGCCACAGATAATACATAATCTGTGTGACCACTCATGGTCTTACAGGTACCTGTCTTGACGTTCCATAGTCTCACCGTCTTATCATCACTTCCCGATACGATGAACTCTGAATCACTGGATATAGCCACAGATAATACATAATCTGTGTGACCACTCATGGTCTTACAGGTACCTGTCTTGACGTCCCATAGTCTCACCGTCTTATCATCACTTCCCGATACGATGAACTCTGAATTACTGGATATAGCCACAGCTTATACATAATTAGTGTGACCACTCATGGTCTTACAGGTACCTGTCTTGACGTCCCATAGTCTCACCGTATAATCATAACTTCCCGATACGATGAACTCTGAATCACTGGATATAGCCACAGAGAATACATAATGTCTGTGACCACTCATGGTCTTACAGGTACCTTTCTTGACGTCCCATAGTCTCACCGTATAATCTGCACTTCCCGATACGATGAACTCTGAATCACTGGATATATTCACAGATGATACATAATCTGTGTGACCACTCATGGTCTTACAGGTACCTGTCTTGACGTCCCATAGTCTCACCGTCTCATCTCTACTTCCCGATACGATGAACTCTGAATCACTGGATATAGCCACAGATAATACATAATCTGTGTGACCACTCATGGTCTTACAGGTACATGTCTTGACGTTCCATAGTCTCACCGTCTCATCTCTACTTCCCGATACGATGAACTCTGAATCACTGGATATAGCCGCAGATCATACATAATCAGTGATACCACTCATGGTCTTACAGGTACCTGTCTTGACGTCCCATAGTCTCACCGTATAATCTGCAGTTCCCGATACGATGAACTCTGAATCACTGGATATAGCCACAGATGATACACAACTAGTGTGACCACTCATGGTCTTACAGGTACCTGTCTTGACGTCCCATAGTCTCACCGTATAATCTGCACTTCCCGATACGATGAACTCTGAATCACTGGATATATTCACAGATGATACATAACTAGTGTGACCACTCATGGTCTTACAGGTACCTGTCTTGACGTCCCATAGTCTCACCGTCTAATCTGCACTTCCCGATACGATGAACTCTGAATCACTGGATATATTCACAGATGATACATAACTAGTGTGACCACTCATGGTCTTACAGGTACCTGTCTTGACGTTCCATAGTCTCACCGTATAATCTGCACTTCCCGATACGATGAACTCTGAATCACTGGATATATTCACAGATGATACATAATGTGTGTGACCACTCATGGTCTTACAGGTACCTGTCTTGACGTCCCATAGTCTCACCGTATAATCTGCACTTCCCGATACGATGAACTCTGAATCACTGGATATTGTCACAGATCATACATGAATAGTGTGACCACTCATGGTCTTACAGGTACCTGTCTTGACGTCCCATAGTCTCACCGTATAATCTGCAGTTCCCGATACGATGAACTCTGAATCACTGGATATATTCACAGATGATACACAACTAGTGTGACCACTCATGGTCTTACAGGTACCTGTCTTGACGTCCCATAGTCTCACCGTATAATCATTACTTCCCGATACGATGAACTCTGAATCACTGGATATATTCACAGATGATACATAACTAGTGTGACCACTCATGGTCTTACAGGTACCTGTCTTGACGTCCCATAGTCTCACCGTATAATCTGCACTTCCCGATACGATGAACTCTGAATCACTGGATATATTCACAGATGATACATGAATAGTGTGACCACTCATGGTCTTACAGGTACCTGTCTTGACGTCCCATAGTCTCACCGTATAATCTGCACTTCCCGATACGATGAACTCTGAATCACTGGATATAGCCACAGAAAATACATAATCTGTGTGACCACTCATGGTCTTACAGGTACCTGTCTTGACGTCCCATAGTCTCACCGTATAATCTGCACTTCCCGATACGATGAACTCTGAATCACTGGATATATTCACAGATGATACATAACTAGTGTGACCACTCATGGTCTTACAGGTACCTGTCTTGACGTCCCATAGTCTCACCGTATAATCTGCACTTCCCGATACGATGAACTCTGAATCACTGGATATATTCACAGATGATACATAGCTAGTGTGACCACTCATGGTCTTACAGGTACCTGTCTTGACGTTCCATAGTCTCACCGTATAATCTGCACTTCCCGATACGATGAACTCTGAATCACTGGATATAGCCACAGATCTTACATAACTAGTGTGACCACTCATGGTCTTACAGGTACCTGTCTTGACGTCCCATAGTCTCACCGTCTAATCTGCAGTTCCCGATACGATGAACTCTGAATCACTGGATATAGCCACAGAATATACATAATCTGTGTGACCACTCATGGTCTTACAGGTACCTGTCTTGACGTCCCATAGTCTCACCGTCTTATCTCAACTTCCCGATACGATGAACTCTGAATCACTGGATATAGCCACAGAATATACATAACCTGTGTGAACACTCATGGTCTTACAGGTACCTGTCTTGACGTCCCATAGTCTCACCGTCTAATCTGCAGTTCCCGATACGATGAACTCTGAATCACTGGATATATTCACAGATGATACATAATCTGTGTGACCACTCATGGTCTTACAGGTACCTGTCTTGACGTTCCATAGTCTCACCGTCTTATCATCACTTCCCGATACGATGAACTCTGAATCACTGGATATATTCACAGATGATACATAACTAGTGTGACCACTCATGGTCTTACAGGTACCTGTCTTGACGTCCCATAGTCTCAACGTCTAATCTGCACTTCTCGATACGATGAACTCTGAATCACTGGATATAACCACAGCATATACACAACTAGTGTGACCACTCATGGTCTTACAGGTACCTGTCTTGACGTCCCATAGTCTCACCGTATAATCATTACTTCCCGATACGATGAACTCTGAATCACTGGATATAGCCACAGATAATACATAATCTGTGTGACCACTCATGGTCTTACAGGTACCTGTCTTGACGTTCCATAGTCTCACCGTATAATCTGCACTTCCCGATACGATGAACTCTGAATCACTGGATATATTCACAGATGATACATGAATAGTGTGACCACTCATGGTCTTACAGGTACCTGTCTTGACGTTCCATAGTCTCACCGTCTTATCTCAATTTCCGATACGATGAACTCTGAATCACTGGATATAGCCACAGATAATACATAATCTGTGTGACCACTCATGGTCTTACAGGTACATGTCTTGACGTTCCATAGTCTCACCGTCTCATCTCTACTTCCCGATACGATGAACTCTGAATCACTGGATATAGCCGCAGATCATACATAATCAGTGATACCACTCATGGTCTTACAGGTACCTGTCTTGACGTCCCATAGTCTCACCGTATAATCTGCACTTCCCGATACGATGAACTCTGAATCACTGGATATATTCACAGATGATACATAATGTGTGTGACCACTCATGGTCTTACAGGTACCTGTCTTGACGTCCCATAGTCTCACCGTCTAATCTGCACTTCCCGATACGATGAACTCTGAATCACTGGATATATTCACAGATGATACATAACTAGTGTGACCACTCATGGTCTTACAGGTACCTGTCTTGACGTTCCATAGTCTCACCGTATAATCTGCACTTCCCGATACGATGAACTCTGAATCACTGGATATATTCACAGATGATACATAATGTGTGTGACCACTCATGGTCTTACAGGTACCTGTCTTGACGTCCCATAGTCTCACCGTATAATCTGCACTTCCCGATACGATGAACTCTGAATCACTGGATATTGTCACAGATCATACATGAATAGTGTGACCACTCATGGCTTACAGGTACCTGTCTTGACGTCCCATAGTCTCACCGTATAATCTGCAGTTCCCGATACGATGAACTCTGAATCACTGGATATATTCACAGATGATACACAACTAGTGTGACCACTCATGGTCTTACAGGTACCTGTCTTGACGTCCCATAGTCTCACCGTATAATCATTACTTCCCGATACGATGAACTCTGAATCACTGGATATATTCACAGATGATACATAACTAGTGTGACCACTCATGGTCTTACAGGTACCTGTCTTGACGTCCCATAGTCTCACCGTATAATCTGCACTTCCCGATACGATGAACTCTGAATCACTGGATATAGCCACAGAATATACATAACCTGTGTGAACACTCATGGTCTTACAGGTACCTGTCTTGACGTCCCATAGTCTCACCGTATAATCTGCACTTCCCGATACGATGAACTCTGAATCACTGGATATAGCCACAGAATATACATAATCTGTGTGACCACTCATGGTCTTACAGGTACCTGTCTTGACGTCCCATAGTCTCACCGTATAATCTGCACTTCCCGATACGATGAACTCTGAATCACTGGATATATTCACAGATAATACATAATCTGTGTGACCACTCATGGTCTTACAGGTACCTGTCTTGACGTCCCATAGTCTCACCGTATAATCTGCACTTCCCGATACGATGAACTCTGAATCACTGGATATAGCCACAGAATATACATAATCTGTGTGACCACTCATGGTCTTACAGGTACCTGTCTTGACGTCCCATAGTCTCACCGTATAATCTGCACTTCCCGATACGATGAACTCTGAATCACTGGATATATTCACAGATGATACATAACTAGTGTGACCACTCATGGTCTTACAGGTACCTGTCTTGACGTCCCATAGTCTCACCGTATAATCTGCACTTCCCGATACGATGAACTCTGAATCACTGGATATATTCACAGATGATACATAGCTAGTGTGACCACTCATGGTCTTACAGGTACCTGTCTTGACGTTCCATAGTCTCACCGTATAATCTGCACTTCCCGATACGATGAACTCTGAATCACTGGATATAGCCACAGATCTTACATAACTAGTGTGACCACTCATGGTCTTACAGGTACCTGTCTTGACGTCCCATAGTCTCACCGTATAATCTGCACTTCCCGATACGATGAACTCTGAATCACTGGATATTGTCACAGATCATACATGAATAGTGTGACCACTCATGGTCTTACAGGTACCTGTCTTGACGTCCCATAGTCTCACCGTATAATCTGCAGTTCCCGATACGATGAACTCTGAATCACTGGATATATTCACAGATGATACACAACTAGTGTGACCACTCATGGTCTTACAGGTACCTGTCTTGACGTCCCATAGTCTCACCGTATAATCATTACTTCCCGATACGATGAACTCTGAATCACTGGATATATTCACAGATGATACATAACTAGTGTGACCACTCATGGTCTTACAGGTACCTGTCTTGACGTCCCATAGTCTCACCGTATAATCTGCACTTCCCGATACGATGAACTCTGAATCACTGGATATAGCCACAGAATATACATAACCTGTGTGAACACTCATGGTCTTACAGGTACCTGTCTTGACGTCCCATAGTCTCACCGTATAATCTGCACTTCCCGATACGATGAACTCTGAATCACTGGATATAGCCACAGAAAATACATAATCTGTGTGACCACTCATGGTCTTACAGGTACCTGTCTTGACGTCCCATAGTCTCACCGTATAATCATTACTTCCCGATACGATGAACTCTGAATCACTGGATATAGCCACAGATAATACATAATCTGTGTGACCACTCATGGTCTTACAGGTACCTGTCTTGACGTTCCATAGTCTCACCGTCTAATCTGCACTTCCCGATACGATGAACTCTGAATCACTGGATATATTCACAGATGATACATGAATAGTGTGACCACTCATGGTCTTACAGGTACCTGTCTTGACGTTCCATAGTCTCACCGTCTTATCTCAATTTCCGATACGATGAACTCTGAATCACTGGATATAGCCACAGATAATACATAATCTGTGTGACCACTCATGGTCTTACAGGTACATGTCTTGACGTTCCATAGTCTCACCGTCTCATCTCTACTTCCCGATACGATGAACTCTGAATCACTGGATATAGCCGCAGATCATACATAATCAGTGATACCACTCATGGTCTTACAGGTACCTGTCTTGACGTCCCATAGTCTCACCGTATAATCTGCACTTCCCGATACGATGAACTCTGAATCACTGGATATATTCACAGATGATACATAATGTGTGTGACCACTCATGGTCTTACAGGTACCTGTCTTGACGTCCCATAGTCTCACCGTATAATCATTACTTCCCGATACGATGAACTCTGAATCACTGGATATATTCACAGATGATACATAACTAGTGTGACCACTCATGGTCTTACAGGTACCTGTCTTGACGTCCCATAGTCTCACCGTATAATCTGCACTTCCCGATACGATGAACTCTGAATCACTGGATATTGCCACAGATGATACATAACTAGTGTGACCACTCATGGTCTTACAGGTACCTGTCTTGACGTCCCATAGTCTCACCGTATAATCTCCACTTCCCGATACGATGAACTCTGAATCACTGGATATAGCCACAGCATATACATAACTAGTGTGACCACTCATGGTCTTACAGGTACCTGTCTTGACGTCCCATAGTCTCACCGTATAATCTGCACTTCCCGATACGATGAACTCTGAATCACTGGATATAGCCACAGATAATACATAATCTGTGTGACCACTCATGGTCTTACAGGTACCTGTCTTGACGTTCCATAGTCTCACCGTTTATCTCAACTTGCCGATACGATGAACTCTGAATCACTGGATATAGCCACAGATAATACATAATGTCTGTGACCACTCATGGTCTTAAAGGTACCTGTCTTGACGTCCCATAGTCTCACCGTCTTATCTCAACTTCCCGATACGATGAACTCTGAATCACTGGATATAGCCACAGATCATACATAATGTCTGTGACCACTCATGGTCTTACAGCTACCTGTCTTGACTTCCCATAGTCTCACCGTCTCATCTCTACTTCCCGATACGATGAACTCTGAATCACTGGATATAGCCACAGATAATACATAATGTCTGTGACCACTCATGGTCTTAAAGGTACCTGTCTTGACGTTCCATAGTCTCACCTTATTATCTCAACTTGCCGATACGATGAACTCTGAATCACTGGATATAGCCACAGATAATACATAATGTCTGTGACCACTCATGGTCTTACAGGTACCTGTCTTGACGTTCCATAGTCTCACCGTTTATCACAACTTGCCGATACGATGAACTCTGAATCACTGGATATAGCCACAGATCTTACATAATCTGTGTGACCACTCATGGTCTTACAGGTACCTGTCTTGACGTTCCATAGTCTCACCGTATAATCATTACTTCCCGATACTATGAACTCTGAATTACTGGATATAGCCACAGATAATACATAATGTCTGTGACCACTCATGGTCTTACAGGTACCTGTCTTGACGTCCCATAGTCTCACCGTATAATCTGCACTTCCCGATACGATGAACTCTGAATCACTGGATATATTCACAGATGATACATAACTAGTGTGACCACTCATGGTCTTACAGGTACCTGTCTTGACGTTCCATAGTCTCACCGTCTCATCTCTACTTCCCGATACGATGAACTCTGAATCACAAGATATAGCCACAGATCTTACAGGATTTGTGTGACCACTCATGGTCTTACAGGTACCTGTCTTGACGTTCCATAGTCTTACCGTCTTATCATCACTTCCCGATACGATGAACTCTGAATCACTGGATATAGCCACAGATAATACATAATGTCTGTGACCACTCATGGTCTTACAGCTACCTGTCTTGACGTTCCATAGTCTCACCTTCTTATCTCAACTTTCCGATACGATGAACTCTGAATCACTGGATATAGCCACAGATAATACATAATTTGTGTGACCACTCATGGTCTTACAGGTACCTGTCTTGACGTTCCATAGTCTCACCTTCTTATCTCAACTTTCCGATACGATGAACTCTGAATCACAAGATATAGCCACAGATCTTGCAGGATTTGTGTGACCACTCATGGTCTTACAGGTACCTGTCTTGACGTTCCATAGTCTCACCGTATAATCATGACTTCCCGATACTATGAACTCTGAATTACTGGATATAGCCACAGATAATACATAATGTCTGTGACCACTCATGGTCTTACAGGTACCTGTCTTGACGTTCCATAGTCTCACCGTATAATCATGACTTCCCGATACTATGAACTCTGAATTACTGGATATAGCCACAGATAATACATAATGTCTGTGACCACTCATGGTCTTACAGGTACCTGTCTTGACGTCCCATAGTCTCACCGTATAATCTCCACTTCCCGATACGATGAACTCTGAATCACTGGATATAGCCACAGCATATACATAACTAGTGTGACCACTCATGGTCTTACAGGTACCTGTCTTGACGTCCCATAGTCTCACCGTATAATCATAACTTCCCGATACGAAGAACTCTGAATCACTGGATATAGCCACAGATCATACATAACTAGTGTGACCACTCATGGTCTTACAGGTACCTGTCTTGACGTCCCATAGTCTCACCGTCTAATCATAACTTCCCGATACGAAGAACTCTGAATCACTGGATATAGCCACAGATCATACATAACTAGTGTGACCACTCATGGTCTTACAGGTACCTGTCTTGACGTCCCATAGTCTCACCGTCTAATCATAACTTCCCGATACAATGAACTCTGAATCACTGGATATAGCCACAGATCTTACATAATCTGTGTGACCACTCATGGTCTTACAGGTACATGTCTTGACGTTCCATAGTCTCACCGTCTTATCTCTACTTCCCGATACGATGAACTCTGAATCACTGGATATAGCCACAGATAATACATAATCTGTGTGACCACTCATGGTCTTACAGGTACCTGTCTTGACGTCCCATAGTCTCACCGTCATATCATACTTCCCGATACGATGAACTCTGAATTACTGGATATAGCCACAGATAATACATAATGTCTGTGACCACTCATGGTCTTACAGGTACCTGTCTTGACGTCCCATAGTCTCACCGTCTAATCATAACTTCCCGATACAATGAACTCTGAATCACTGGATATAGCCACAGATAATACATAATCTGTGTGACCACTCATGGTCTTACAGGTACATGTCTTGACGTTCCATAGTCTCACCGTCTTATCTCTACTTCCCGATACGATGAACTCTGAATCACTGGATATAGCCACAGATAATACATAATCTGTGTGACCACTCATGGTCTTACAGGTACCTGTCTTGACGTCCCATAGTCTCACCGTCATATCATCACTTCCCGATACGATGAACTCTGAATTACTGGATATAGCCACAGATAATACATAATGTCTGTGACCACTCATGGTCTTACAGGTACCTGTCTTGACGTCCCATAGTCTCACCGTATAATCTGCACTTCCCGATACGATGAACTCTGAATCACTGGATATAGCCACAGATCATACATAACTAGTGTGAACACTCATGGTCTTACAGGTACCTGTCTTGACGTCCCATAGTCTCACCGTATAATCTGCACTTCCCGATACGATGAACTCTGAATCACTGGATATTGTCACAGATCATACATGAATAGTGTGACCACTCATGGTCTTACAGGTACCTGTCTTGACGTCCCATAGTCTCACCGTATAATCTGCAGTTCCCAATACGATGAACTCTGAATCACTGGATATATTCACAGATGATACATAATGTGTGTGACCACTCATGGTCTTACAGGTACCTGTCTTGACGTCCCATAGTCTCACCGTATAATCTGCAGTTCCCGATACGATGAACTCTGAATCACTGGATATATTCACAGATGATACATAACTAGTGTGACCACTCATGGTCTTACAGGTACCTGTCTTGACGTCCCATAGTCTCACCGTATAATCTGCACTTCCCGATACGATGAACTCTGAATCACTGGATATAGCCACAGCATATACATAACTAGTGTGACCACTCATGGTCTTACAGGTACCTGTCTTGACGTCCCATAGTCTCACCGTATAATCTCCACTTCCCGATACGATGAACTCTGAATCACTGGATATATTCACAGATGATACATAACTAGTGTGACCACTCATGGTCTTACAGCTACCTGTCTTGACGTCCCATAGTCTCACCGTATAATCTGCACTTCCCGATACGATGAACTCTGAATCACTGGATATATTCACAGATGATACATAACTAGTGTGACCACTCATGGTCTTACAGGTACCTGTCTTGACGTCCCATAGTCTCACCGTATAATCTGCACTTCCCGATACGATGAACTCTGAATCACTGGATATAGCCACAGATAATACATAATCTGTGTGACCACTCATGGTCTTACAGGTACATGTCTTGACGTTCCATAGTCTCACCGTCTTATCTCTACTTCCCGATACGATGAACTCTGAATCACTGGATATAGCCACAGATCATACATAACTAGTGTGACCACTCATGGTCTTACAGCTACCTGTCTTGACGTCCCATAGTCTCACCGTATAATCTGCACTTCCCGATACGATGAACTCTGAATCACTGGATATATTCACAGATGATACATGAATAGTGTGACCACTCATGGTCTTACAGGTACCTGTCTTGACGTCCCATAGTCTCACCGTATAATCATTACTTCCCGATACGATGAACTCTGAATTACTGGATATAGCCACAGATAATACATAACTAGTGTGACCACTCATGGTCTTACAGGTACCTGTCTTGACGTCCCATAGTCTCACCGTATAATCTGCACTTCCCGATACGATGAACTCTGAATCACTGGATATATTCACAGATGATACATGAATAGTGTGACCACTCATGGTCTTACAGGTACCTGTCTTGACGTCCCATAGTCTCACCGTATAATCTCCACTTCCCGATACGATGAACTCTGAATCACTGGATATAGCCACAGCATATACATAACTAGTGTGACCACTCATGGTCTTACAGGTACCTGTCTTGACGTCCCATAGTCTCACCGTATAATCTGCACTTCCCGATACGATGAACTCTGAATCACTGGATATAGCCACAGATCTTACATAATCTGTGTGACCACTCATGGTCTTACAGGTACCTGTCTTGACGTCCCATAGTCTCACCGTATAATCATTACTTCCCGATACGATGAACTCTGAATCACTGGATATATTCACAGATGATACATAACTAGTGTGACCACTCATGGTCTTACAGGTACCTGTCTTGACGTTCCATAGTCTCACCGTATAATCTGCACTTCCCGATACGATGAACTCTGAATCACTGGATATAGCCACAGATCTTACATAATCTGTGTGACCACTCATGGTCTTACAGGTACCTGTCTTGACGTTCCATAGTCTCACCGTCTCATCTCTACTTCCCGATACGATGAACTCTGAATCACTGGATATAGCCACAGATAATACATAATCTGTGTGACCACTCATGGTCTTACAGGTACCTGTCTTGACGTTCCATAGTCTCACCGTATAATCATAACTTCCCGATACGATGAACTCTGAATCACTGGATATAGCCACAGATAATACATAATGTCTGTGACCACTCATGGTCTTAAAGGTACCTGTCTTGACGTCCCATAGTCTCACCGTATAATCTGCAGTTCCCAATACGATGAACTCTGAATCACTGGATATATTCACAGATGATACACAACTAGTGTGACCACTCATGGTCTTACAGGTACCTGTCTTGACGTCCCATAGTCTCACCGTATAATCATTACTTCCCGATACGATGAACTCTGAATCACTGGATATATTCACAGATGATACATAATGTGTGTGACCACTCATGGTCTTACAGGTACCTGTCTTGACGTCCCATAGTCTCACCGTATAATCATTACTTCCCGATACGATGAACTCTGAATCACTGGATATAGCCACAGATAATACATAATTTGTGTGACCACTCATGGTCTTACAGGTACCTGTATTGACGTCCCATAGTCTCACCGTCTCATCTCTACTTGCCGATACGATGAACTCTGAATCACTGGATATAGCCACAGATGATACATAACTAGTGTGACCACTCATGGTCTTACAGGTACCTGTCTTGACGTCCCATAGTCTCACCGTCTAATCATTACTTCCCGATACGATGAACTCTGAATCACTGGATATATTCACAGATGATACATAACTAGTGTGACCACTCATGGTCTTACAGGTACCTGTCTTGACGTTCCATAGTCTCACCGTATAATCTGCACTTCCCGATACGATGAACTCTGAATCACTGGATATATTCACAGATGATACATAACTAGTGTGACCACTCATGGTCTTACAGGTACCTGTCTTGACGTCACATAGTCTCACCGTATAATCATTACTTCCCGATACGATGAACTCTGAATCACTGGATATATTCACAGATGATACATAACTAGTGTGACCACTCATGGTCTTACAGGTACCTGTCTTGACGTCCCATAGTCTCACCGTCTAATCTGCACTTCCCGATACGATGAACTCTGAATCACTGGATATATTCACAGATGATACATGAATAGTGTGACCACTCATGGTCTTACAGGTACCTGTCTTGACGTCCCATAGTCTCACCGTATAATCTCCACTTCCCGATACGATGAACTCTGAATCACTGGATATAGCCACAGCATATACATAACTAGTGTGGACACTCATGGTCTTACAGGTACCTGTCTTGACGTTCCATAGTCTCACCGTATAATCATAACTTCCCGATACGATGAACTCTGAATCACTGGATATAGCCACAGATAATACATAATGTCTGTGACCACTCATGGTCTTAAAGGTACCTGTCTTGACGTCCCATAGTCTCACCGTATAATCATTACTTCCCGATACGATGAACTCTGAATCACTGGATATATTCACAGATGATACATAACTAGTGTGACCACTCATGGTCTTACAGGTACCTGTCTTGACGTCCCATAGTCTCACCGTATAATCATTACTTCCCGATACGATGAACTCTGAATCACTGGATATATTCACAGATGATACATAACTAGTGTGACCACTCATGGTCTTACAGGTACCTGTCTTGACGTCCCATAGTCTCACCGTATAATCTCCACTTCCCGATACGATGAACTCTGAATCACTGGATATATTCACAGATGATACATAACTAGTGTGACCACTCATGGTCTTACAGGTACCTGTCTTGACGTCCCATAGTCTCACCGTATAATCATTACTTCCCGATACGATGAACTCTGAATCACTGGATATAACCACAGATCATACACAACTAGTGTGACCACTCATGGTCTTACAGGTACCTGTCTTGACGTCCCATAGTCTCACCGTATAATCTGCACTTCCCGATACGATGAACTCTGAATCACTGGATATATTCACAGATGATACATAACTAGTGTGACCACTCATGGTCTTACAGGTACCTGTCTTGACGTCCCATAGTCTCACCGTATAATCATAACTTCCCGATACGATGAACTCTGAATCACTGGATATATTCACAGATGATACATAACTAGTGTGACCACTCATGGTCTTACAGGTACCTGTCTTGACGTTCCATAGTCTCACCGTATAATCTGCACTTCCCGATACGATGAACTCTGAATCACTGGATATATTCACAGATGATACATAACTAGTGTGACCACTCATGGTCTTACAGGTACCTGTCTTGACGTCCCATAGTCTCACCGTATAATCTGCACTTCCCGATACGATGAACTCTGAATCACTGGATATATTCACAGATGATACATAACTAGTGTGACCACTCATGGTCTTACAGGTACCTGTCTTGACGTCCCATAGTCTCACCGTATAATCTGCACTTCCCGATACGATGAACTCTGAATCACTGGATATATTCACAGATGATACATAACTAGTGTGACCACTCATGGTCTTACAGGTACCTGTCTTGACGTCCCATAGTCTCACCGTCTAATCTGCACTTCTCGATACGATGAACTCTGAATCACTGGATATAGCCACAGCATATACACAACTAGTGTGACCACTCATGGTCTTACAGGTACCTGTCTTGACGTCCCATAGTCTCACCGTATAATCATTACTTCCCGATACGATGAACTCTGAATCACTGGATATAACCACAGATGATACACAACTAGTGTGACCACTCATGGTCTTACAGGTACCTGTCTTGACGTCCCATAGTCTCACCGTATAATCATTACTTCCCGATACGATGAACTCTGAATCACTGGATATAGCCACAGCATATACATAACTAGTGTGACCACTCATGGTCTTACAGGTACCTGTCTTGACGTCCCATAGTCTCACCGTATAATCTGCACTTCCCGATACGATGAACTCTGAATCACTGGATATATTCACAGATGATACATAACTAGTGTGACCACTCATGGTCTTACAGGTACCTGTCTTGACGTCCCATAGTCTCACCGTATAATCATAACTTCCCGATACGATGAACTCTGAATCACTGGATATAGCCACAGATGATACATAACTAGTGTGACCACTCATGGTCTTACAGGTACCTGTCTTGACGTCCCATAGTCTCACCGTCTTATCTGCACTTCCCGATACGATGAACTCTGAATCACTGGATATAGCCACAGATAATACATAACTAGTGTGACCACTCATGGTCTTACAGGTAACTGTCTTGACGTTCCATAGTCTCACCGTATAATCTCAACATCCCGATACGATGAACTCTGAATCACTGGATATATTCACAGATGATACATAACTAGTGTGACCACTCATGGTCTTACAGGTACCTGTCTTGACGTCCCATAGTCTCACCGTATAATCATTACTTCCCGATACGATGAACTCTGAATCACTGGATATAGCCACAGCATATACATAACTAGTGTGACCACTCATGGTCTTACAGGTACCTGTCTTGACGTCCCATAGTCTCACCGTATAATCATTACTTCCCGATACGATGAACTCTGAATCACTGGATGTATTCACAGATGATACATAACTAGTGTGACCACTCATGGTCTTACAGGTACCTGTCTTGACGTCCCATAGTCTCACCGTATAATCTGCACTTCCCGATACGATGAACTCTGAATCACTGGATATATTCACAGATGATACATAACTAGTGTGACCACTCATGGTCTTACAGGTACCTGTCTTGACGTCCCATAGTCTCACCGTATAATCTGCAGTTCCCGATACGATGAACTCTGAATCACTGGATATAGCCACAGCATATACATAACCTGTGTGGACACTCATGGTCTTACAGGTACCTGTCTTGACGTCCCATAGTCTCACCGTATAATCATTACTTCCCGATACGATGAACTCTGAATCACTGGATATAACCACAGATGATACATAACTAGTGTGACCACTCATGGTCTTACAGGTACCTGTCTTGACGTCCCATAGTCTCACCGTATAATCTGCACTTCCCGATACGATGAACTCTGAATCACTGGATATATTCACAGATCATACACAACTAGTGTGACCACTCATGGTCTTACAGGTACCTGTCTTGACGTCCCATAGTCTCACCGTATAATCTGCACTTCCCGATACGATGAACTCTGAATCACTGGATATATTCACAGATGATACATAACTAGTGTGACCACTCATGGTCTTACAGGTACCTGTCTTGACGTCCCATAGTCTCACCGTATAATCTGCAGTTCCCGATACGATGAACTCTGAATCACTGGATATAGCCACAGCATATACATAACTAGTGTGACCACTCATGGTCTTACAGGTACCTGTCTTGACGTCCCATAGTCTCACCGTATAATCATTACTTCCCGATACGATGAACTCTGAATCACTGGATATAACCACAGATCATACACAACTAGTGTGACCACTCATGGTCTTACAGGTACCTGTCTTGACGTCCCATAGTCTCACCGTATAATCATTACTTCCCGATACGATGAACTCTGAATCACTGGATATAGCCACAGCATATACATAACTAGTGTGACCACTCATGGTCTTACAGGTACCTGTCTTGACGTCCCATAGTCTCACCGTATAATCTGCACTTCCCGATACGATGAACTCTGAATCACTGGATATAGCCACAGATAATACATAATTAGTGTGACCACTCATGGTCTTAAAGGTACCTGTCTTTACGTTCCATAGTCTCACCGTCTTATCTCAACTTCCCGATACGATGAACTCTGAATCACTGGATATAGCCACAGCATATACATAACTAGTGTGACCACTCATGGTCTTACAGGTACCTGTCTTGACGTCCCATAGTCTCACCGTATAATCTGCAGTTCCCGATACGATGAACTCTGAATCACTGGATATAGCCACAGCATATACATAACTAGTGTGACCACTCATGGTCTTAAAGGTACCTGTCTTTACGTTCCATAGTCTCACCGTCTTATCTCAACTTCCCGATACGATGAACTCTGAATCACTGGATATAGCCACAGCATATACATAACTAGTGTGACCACTCATGGTCTTACAGGTACCTGTCTTGACGTCCCATAGTCTCACCGTATAATCTGCAGTTCCCGATACGATGAACTCTGAATCACTGGATATAGCCACAGCATATACATAACTAGTGTGACCACTCATGGTCTTACAGGTACCTGTCTTGACGTCCGATAGTCTCACCGTATAATCTGCACTTCCCGATACGATGAACTCTGAATCACTGGATATAACCACAGATCATACACAACTAGTGTGACCACTCATGGTCTTACAGGTACCTGTCTTGACGTCCCATAGTCTCACCGTATAATCATTACTTCCCGATACGATGAACTCTGAATCACTGGATATAGCCACAGCATATACATAACTAGTGTGACCACTCATGGTCTTACAGGTACCTGTCTTGACGTCCCATAGTCTCACCGTATAATCTGCACTTCCCGATACGATGAACTCTGAATCACTGGATATAACCACAGATCATACACAACTAGTGTGACCACTCATGGTCTTACAGGTACCTGTCTTGACGTCCCATAGTCTCACCGTATAATCTGCAGTTCCCGATACGATGAACTCTGAATCACTGGATATAGCCACAGCATATACATAACCTGTGTGGACACTCATGGTCTTACAGGTACCTGTCTTGACGTCCCATAGTCTCACCGTATAATCATTACTTCCCGATACGATGAACTCTGAATCACTGGATATAACCACAGATGATACATAACTAGTGTGACCACTCATGGTCTTACAGGTACCTGTCTTGACGTCCCATAGTCTCACCGTATAATCTGCACTTCCCGATACGATGAACTCTGAATCACTGGATATATTCACAGATGATACATAACTAGTGTGACCACTCATGGTCTTACAGGTACCTGTCTTGACGTCCCATAGTCTCACCGTATAATCTGCAGTTCCCGATACGATGAACTCTGAATCACTGGATATAGCCACAGCATATACATAACTAGTGTGACCACTCATGGTCTTACAGGTACCTGTCTTGACGTCCCATAGTCTCACCGTATAATCATTACTTCCCGATACGATGAACTCTGAATCACTGGATATATTCACAGATGATACATAACTAGTGTGAACACTCATGGTCTTACAGGTACCTGTCTTGACGTCCGATAGTCTCACCGTATAATCTGCACTTCCCGATACGATGAACTCTGAATCACTGGATATAGCCACAGATAATACATAATGTCTGTGACCACTCATGGTCTTACAGGTACCTGTCTTGACGTCCCATAGTCTCACCGTCTAATCTGCACTTCCCGATACGATGAACTCTGAATCACTGGATATATTCACAGATGATACATAACTAGTGTGACCACTCATGGTCTTACAGGTACCTGTCTTGACGTCCCATAGTCTCACCGTATAATCTGCACTTCCCGATACGATGAACTCTGAATCACTGGATATATTCACAGATGATACATAACTAGTGTGACCACTCATGGTCTTACAGGTACCTGTCTTGACGTCCCATAGTCTCACCGTATAATCTGCACTTCCCGATACGATGAACTCTGAATCACTGGATATATTCACAGATGATACATAACTAGTGTGACCACTCATGGTCTTACAGGTACCTGTCTTGACGTCCCATAGTCTCACCGTATAATCTGCAGTTCCCGATACGATGAACTCTGAATCACTGGATATAGCCACAGCATATACATAACTAGTGTGACCACTCATGGTCTTACAGGTACCTGTCTTGACGTCCCATAGTCTCACCGTATAATCATTACTTCCCGATACGATGAACTCTGAATCACTGGATATATTCACAGATGATACATAACTAGTGTGAACACTCATGGTCTTACAGGTACCTGTCTTGACGTCCGATAGTCTCACCGTATAATCTGCACTTCCCGATACGATGAACTCTGAATCACTGGATATAGCCACAGATAATACATAATGTCTGTGACCACTCATGGTCTTACAGGTACCTGTCTTGACGTCCCATAGTCTCACCGTCTAATCTGCACTTCCCGATACGATGAACTCTGAATCACTGGATATATTCACAGATGATACATAACTAGTGTGACCACTCATGGTCTTACAGGTACCTGTCTTGACGTCCCATAGTCTCACCGTATAATCTGCAGTTCCCGATACGATGAACTCTGAATCACTGGATATTGCCACAGATGATACATAACTAGTGTGACCACTCATGGTCTTACAGGTACCTGTCTTGACGTCCCATAGTCTCACCGTATAATCTGCAGTTCCCGATACGATGAACTCTGAATCACTGGATATAGCCACAGCATATACATAACTAGTGTGACCACTCATGGTCTTACAGGTACCTGTCTTGACGTCCCATAGTCTCACCGTATAATCTGCACTTCCCGATACGATGAACTCTGAATCACTGGATATAACCACAGATCATACACAACTAGTGTGACCACTCATGGTCTTACAGGTACCTGTCTTGACGTCCCATAGTCTCACCGTATAATCATTACTTCCCGATACGATGAACTCTGAATCACTGGATATAGCCACAGCATATACATAACTAGTGTGACCACTCATGGTCTTACAGGTACCTGTCTTGACGTCCCATAGTCTCACCGTATAATCTGCACTTCCCGATACGATGAACTCTGAATCACTGGATATATTCACAGATGATACATAACTAGTGTGACCACTCATGGTCTTACAGGTACCTGTCTTGACGTCCCATAGTCTCACCGTATAATCTGCACTTCCCGATACGATGAACTCTGAATCACTGGATATATTCACAGATGATACATAACTAGTGTGACCACTCATGGTCTTACAGGTACCTGTCTTGACGTCCCATAGTCTCACCGTATAATCATTACTTCCCGATACGATGAACTCTGAATCACTGGATATATTCACAGATGATACATAACTAGTGTGACCACTCATGGTCTTACAGGTACCTGTCTTGACGTCCCATAGTCTCACCGTATAATCATTACAGCCCGATACGATGAACTCTGAATCACTGGATATTGCCACAGATGATACATAACTAGTGTGACCACTCATGGTCTTACAGGTACCTGTCTTGACGTCCCATAGTCTCACCGTATAATCTCCACTTCCCGATACGATGAACTCTGAATCACTGGATATATTCACAGATGATACATAACTAGTGTGACCACTCATGGTCTTACAGGTACCTGTCTTGACGTCCCATAGTCTCACCGTATAATCTGCACTTCCCGATACGATGAACTCTGAATCACTGGATATAACCACAGATCATACACAACTAGTGTGACCACTCATGGTCTTACAGGTACCTGTCTTGACGTCCCATAGTCTCACCGTATAATCTGCACTTCCCGATACGATGAACTCTGAATCACTGGATATATTCACAGATGATACATAACTAGTGTGACCACTCATGGTCTTACAGGTACCTGTCTTGACGTCCCATAGTCTCACCGTATAATCATTACTTCCCGATACGATGAACTCTGAATCACTGGATATATTCACAGATGATACATGAATAGTGTGACCACTCATGGTCTTACAGGTACCTGTCTTGACGTTCCATAGTCTCACCGTATAATCTGCACTTCCCGATACGATGAACTCTGAATCACTGGATATAGCCACAGATCATACATAACTAGTGTGACCACTCATGGTCTTACAGCTACCTGTCTTGACGTCCCATAGTCTCACCGTCTAATCTGCAGTTCCCGATACGATGAACTCTGAATCACTGGATATAGCCACAGCATATACATAACCTGTGTGGACACTCATGGTCTTACAGGTACCTGTCTTGACGTCCCATAGTCTCACCGTATAATCATTACTTCCCGATACGATGAACTCTGAATCACTGGATATAACCACAGATCATACACAACTAGTTTGACCACTCATGGTCTTACAGGTACCTGTCTTGACGTCCCATAGTCTCACCGTCTTATCTCAACTTCCCGATACGATGAACTCTGAATCACTGGATATAGCCACAGCATATACATAACTAGTGTGACCACTCATGGTCTTACAGGTACCTGTCTTGACGTCCCATAGTCTCACCGTATAATCATTACTTCCCGATACGATGAACTCTGAATCACTGGATATATTCACAGATGATACATAACTAGTGTGACCACTCATGGTCTTACAGGTACCTGTCTTGACGTCCCATAGTCTCACCGTATAATCTGCACTTCCCGATACGATGAACTCTGAATCACTGGATATATTCACAGATGATACATAACTAGTGTGACCACTCATGGTCTTACAGGTACCTGTCTTGACGTCCCATAGTCTCACCGTATAATCTGCAGTTCCCGATACGATGAACTCTGAATCACTGGATATAGCCACAGCATATACATAACCTGTGTGGACACTCATGGTCTTACAGGTACCTGTCTTGACGTCCCATAGTCTCACCGTATAATCTCCACTTCCCGATACGATGAACTCTGAATCACTGGATATATTCACAGATGATACATAACTAGTGTGACCACTCATGGTCTTACAGGTACCTGTCTTGACGTCCCATAGTCTCACCGTATAATCTCCACTTCCCGATACGATGAACTCTGAATCACTGGATATATTCACAGATGATACATAACTAGTGTGACCACTCATGGTCTTACAGGTACCTGTCTTGACGTCCCATAGTCTCACCGTATAATCTGCACTTCCCGATACGATGAACTCTGAATCACTGGATATAGCCACAGATGATACATGAATAGTGTGACCACTCATGGTCTTACAGGTACCTGTCTTGACGTCCCATAGTCTCACCGTATAATCTCCACTTCCCGATACGATGAACTCTGAATCACTGGATATATTCACAGATGATACATAACTAGTGTGACCACTCATGGTCTTACAGGTACCTGTCTTGACGTCCCATAGTCTCACCGTATAATCTGCACTTCCCGATACGATGAACTCTGAATCACTGGATATATTCACAGATGATACATAACTAGTGTGACCACTCATGGTCTTACAGGTACCTGTCTTGACGTCCCATAGTCTCACCGTATAATCATTACTTCCCGATACGATGAACTCTGAATCACTGGATATAACCACAGATGATACATAACTAGTGTGACCACTCATGGTCTTACAGGTACCTGTCTTGACGTCCCATAGTCTCACCGTATAATCATTACTTCCCGATACGATGAACTCTGAATCACTGGATATAGCCACAGCATATACATAACTAGTGTGACCACTCATGGTCTTACAGGTACCTGTCTTGACGTCCCATAGTCTCACCGTATAATCATTACTTCCCGATACGATGAACTCTGAATCACTGGATATATTCACAGATGATACATAACTAGTGTGACCACTCATGGTCTTACAGGTACCTGTCTTGACGTCCCATAGTCTCACCGTATAATCTGCAGTTCCCGATACGATGAACTCTGAATCACTGGATATATTCACAGATGATACATAACTAGTGTGACCACTCATGGTCTTACAGGTACCTGTCTTGACGTCCCATAGTCTCACCGTATAATCTGCAGTTCCCGATACGATGAACTCTGAATCACTGGATATAGCCACAGCATATACATAACCTGTGTGGACACTCATGGTCTTACAGGTACCTGTCTTGACGTCCCATAGTCTCACCGTATAATCATTACTTCCCGATACGATGAACTCTGAATCACTGGATATATTCACAGATGATACATAACTAGTGTGACCACTCATGGTCTTACAGGTACCTGTCTTGACGTCCCATAGTCTCACCGTATAATCATTACAGCCCGATACGATGAACTCTGAATCACTGGATATTGCCACAGATGATACATAACTAGTGTGACCACTCATGGTCTTACAGGTACCTGTCTTGACGTCCCATAGTCTCACCGTATAATCTGCACTTCCCGATACGATGAACTCTGAATCACTGGATATATTCACAGATGATACATAACTAGTGTGACCACTCATGGTCTTACAGGTACCTGTCTTGACGTCCCATAGTCTCACCGTATAATCTGCACTTCCCGATACGATGAACTCTGAATCACTGGATATATTCACAGATGATACATAACTAGTGTGACCACTCATGGTCTTACAGGTACCTGTCTTGACGTCCCATAGTCTCACCGTATAATCTGCACTTCCCGATACGATGAACTCTGAATCACTGGATATTGCCACAGATGATACATAACTAGTGTGACCACTCATGGTCTTACAGGTACCTGTCTTGACGTCCCATAGTCTCACCGTATAATCTGCAGTTCCCGATACGATGAACTCTGAATCACTGGATATATTCACAGATGATACATAACTAGTGTGACCACTCATGGTCTTACAGGTACCTGTCTTGACGTCCCATAGTCTCACCGTATAATCTGCACTTCCCGATACGATGAACTCTGAATCACTGGATATATTCACAGATGATACATAACTAGTGTGACCACTCATGGTCTTACAGGTACCTGTCTTGACGTCCCATAGTCTCACCGTATAATCATTACTTCCCGATACGATGAACTCTGAATCACTGGATATATTCACAGATGATACATAACTAGTGTGACCACTCATGGTCTTACAGGTACCTGTCTTGACGTCCCATAGTCTCACCGTATAATCTGCACTTCCCGATACGATGAACTCTGAATCACTGGATATATTCACAGATCATACACAACTAGTGTGACCACTCATGGTCTTACAGGTACCTGTCTTGACGTTCCATAGTCTCACCGTCTTATCATCACTTCCCGATACGATGAACTCTGAATCACTGGATATAGCCACAGATAATACATAATCTGTGTGACCACTCATGGTCTTACAGGTACCTGTCTTGACGTCCCATAGTCTCACCGTCTTATCATCACTTCCCGATACGATGAACTCTGAATTACTGGATATAGCCACAGCTTATACATAATTAGTGTGACCACTCATGGTCTTACAGGTACCTGTCTTGACGTTCCATAGTCTCACCGTATAATCTGCACTTCCCGATACGATGAACTCTGAATCACTGGATATATTCACAGATGATACATAACTAGTGTGACCACTCATGGTCTTACAGGTACCTGTCTTGACGTCCCATAGTCTCACCGTATAATCATTACTTCCCGATACGATGAACTCTGAATCACTGGATATATTCACAGATGATACATGAATAGTGTGACCACTCATGGTCTTACAGGTACCTGTCTTGACGTCCCATAGTCTCACCGTATAATCTGCACTTCCCGATACGATGAACTCTGAATCACTGGATATAGCCACAGATAATACATAATTAGTGTGACCACTCATGGTCTTAAAGGTACCTGTCTTTACGTTCCATAGTCTCACCGTCTTATCTCAACTTCCCGATACGATGAACTCTGAATCACTGGATATAGCCACAGCATATACATAACTAGTGTGACCACTCATGGTCTTACAGGTACCTGTCTTGACGTCCCATAGTCTCACCGTATAATCTGCAGTTCCCGATACGATGAACTCTGAATCACTGGATATAACCACAGATCATACACAACTAGTGTGACCACTCATGGTCTTACAGGTACCTGTCTTGACGTCCCATAGTCTCACCGTATAATCTGCAGTTCCCGATACGATGAACTCTGAATCACTGGATATAGCCACAGCATATACATAACCTGTGTGGACACTCATGGTCTTACAGGTACCTGTCTTGACGTCCCATAGTCTCACCGTATAATCATTACTTCCCGATACGATGAACTCTGAATCACTGGATATAACCACAGATGATACATAACTAGTGTGACCACTCATGGTCTTACAGGTACCTGTCTTGACGTCCCATAGTCTCACCGTCTAATCTGCACTTCTCGATACGATGAACTCTGAATCACTGGATATAGCCACAGCATATACACAACTAGTGTGACCACTCATGGTCTTACAGGTACCTGTCTTGACGTCCCATAGTCTCACCGTATAATCTGCAGTTCCCGATACGATGAACTCTGAATCACTGGATATATTCACAGATGATACATAACTAGTGTGACCACTCATGGTCTTACAGGTACCTGTCTTGACGTCCCATAGTCTCACCGTATAATCTGCAGTTCCCGATACGATGAACTCTGAATCACTGGATATAGCCACAGCATATACATAACTAGTGTGACCACTCATGGTCTTACAGGTACCTGTCTTGACGTCCCATAGTCTCACCGTATAATCTGCACTTCCCGATACGATGAACTCTGAATCACTGGATATATTCACAGATGATACATAACTAGTGTGACCACTCATGGTCTTACAGGTACCTGTCTTGACGTCCCATAGTCTCACCGTATAATCTGCACTTCCCGATACGATGAACTCTGAATCACTGGATATATTCACAGATGATACATAACTAGTGTGACCACTCATGGTCTTACAGGTACCTGTCTTGACGTCCCATAGTCTCACCGTATAATCATTACTTCCCGATACGATGAACTCTGAATCACTGGATATAACCACAGCATATACATAACTAGTGTGACCACTCATGGTCTTACAGGTACCTGTCTTGACGTCCCATAGTCTCACCGTATAATCTGCACTTCCAGATACGATGAACTCTGAATCACTGGATATATTCACAGATCATACACAACTAGTGTGACCACTCATGGTCTTACAGGTACCTGTCTTGACGTCCCATAGTCTCACCGTATAATCATTACTTCCCGATACGATGAACTCTGAATCACTGGATATATTCACAGATGATACATAACTAGTGTGACCACTCATGGTCTTACAGGTACCTGTCTTGACGTCCCATAGTCTCACCGTATAATCTGCACTTCCCGATACGATGAACTCTGAATCACTGGATATATTCACAGATGATACATAACTAGTGTGACCACTCATGGTCTTACAGGTACCTGTCTTGACGTCCCATAGTCTCACCGTCTAATCTGCACTTCTCGATACGATGAACTCTGAATCACTGGATATAGCCACAGCATATACACAACTAGTGTGACCACTCATGGTCTTACAGGTACCTGTCTTGACGTCCCATAGTCTCATCGTATAATCTCCACTTCCCGATACGATGAACTCTGAATCACTGGATATATTCACAGATGATACATAACTAGTGTGACCACTCATGGTCTTACAGGTACCTGTCTTGACGTCCCATAGTCTCACCGTATAATCTGCACTTCCCGATACGATGAACTCTGAATCACTGGATATATTCACAGATGATACATAACTAGTGTGACCACTCATGGTCTTACAGGTACCTGTCTTGACGTCCCATAGTCTCACCGTATAATCTGCACTTCCCGATACGATGAACTCTGAATCACTGGATATATTCACAGATGATACATAACTAGTGTGACCACTCATGGTCTTACAGGTACCTGTCTTGACGTCCCATAGTCTCACCGTATAATCTCCACTTCCCGATACGATGAACTCTGAATCACTGTATATAGCCACAGATAATACACAACTAGTGTGACCACTCATGGTCTTACAGGTACCTGTCTTGACGTCCCATAGTCTCACCGTATAATCATTACTTCCCGATACGATGAACTCTGAATCACTGGATATATTCACAGATGATACATAACTAGTGTGACCACTCATGGTCTTACAGGTACCTGTCTTGACGTCCCATAGTCTCACCGTATAATCTGCAGTTCCCGATACGATGAACTCTGAATCACTGGATATAGCCACAGCATATACATAACCTGTGTGGACACTCATGGTCTTACAGGTACCTGTCTTGACGTCCCATAGTCTCACCGTATAATCATTACTTCCCGATACGATGAACTCTGAATCACTGGATATATTCACAGATGATACATAACTAGTGTGACCACTCATGGTCTTACAGGTACCTGTCTTGACGTCCCATAGTCTCACCGTATAATCATTACAGCCCGATACGATGAACTCTGAATCACTGGATATTGCCACAGATGATACATAACTAGTGTGACCACTCATGGTCTTACAGGTACCTGTCTTGACGTCCCATAGTCTCACCGTATAATCTGCACTTCCCGATACGATGAACTCTGAATCACTGGATATATTCACAGATGATACATAACTAGTGTGACCACTCATGGTCTTACAGGTACCTGTCTTGACGTCCCATAGTCTCACCGTATAATCTGCACTTCCCGATACGATGAACTCTGAATCACTGGATATATTCACAGATGATACATAACTAGTGTGACCACTCATGGTCTTACAGGTACCTGTCTTGACGTCCCATAGTCTCACCGTCTAATCTGCACTTCTCGATACGATGAACTCTGAATCACTGGATATAGCCACAGCATATACACAACTAGTGTGACCACTCATGGTCTTACAGGTACCTGTCTTGACGTCCCATAGTCTCACCGTATAATCATTACTTCCCGATACGATGAACTCTGAATCACTGGATATAGCCACAGCATATACATAACTAGTGTGACCACTCATGGTCTTACAGGTACCTGTCTTGACGTCCCATAGTCTCACCGTATAATCTGCACTTCCCGATACGATGAACTCTGAATCACTGGATATATTCACAGATGATACATAACTAGTGTGACCACTCATGGTCTTACAGGTACCTGTCTTGACGTCCCATAGTCTCACCGTATAATCATTACTTCCCGATACGATGAACTCTGAATCACTGGATATATTCACAGATGATACATAACTAGTGTGACCACTCATGGTCTTACAGGTACCTGTCTTGACGTCCCATAGTCTCACCGTATAATCTGCACTTCCCGATACGATGAACTCTGAATCACTGGATATATTCACAGATCATACACAACTAGTGTGACCACTCATGGTCTTACAGGTACCTGTCTTGACGTTCCATAGTCTCACCGTCTTATCATCACTTCCCGATACGATGAACTCTGAATCACTGGATATAGCCACAGATAATACATAATCTGTGTGACCACTCATGGTCTTACAGGTACCTGTCTTGACGTCCCATAGTCTCACCGTCTTATCATCACTTCCCGATACGATGAACTCTGAATTACTGGATATAGCCACAGCTTATACATAATTAGTGTGACCACTCATGGTCTTACAGGTACCTGTCTTGACGTTCCATAGTCTCACCGTATAATCTGCACTTCCCGATACGATGAACTCTGAATCACTGGATATATTCACAGATGATACATAACTAGTGTGACCACTCATGGTCTTACAGGTACCTGTCTTGACGTCCCATAGTCTCACCGTATAATCTGCACTTCCCGATACGATGAACTCTGAATCACTGGATATATTCACAGATGATACATGAATAGTGTGACCACTCATGGTCTTACAGGTACCTGTCTTGACGTCCCATAGTCTCACCGTATAATCTGCACTTCCCGATACGATGAACTCTGAATCACTGGATATAGCCACAGATAATACATAATTAGTGTGACCACTCATGGTCTTAAAGGTACCTGTCTTTACGTTCCATAGTCTCACCGTCTTATCTCAACTTCCCGATACGATGAACTCTGAATCACTGGATATAGCCACAGCATATACATAACTAGTGTGACCACTCATGGTCTTACAGGTACCTGTCTTGACGTCCCATAGTCTCACCGTATAATCTGCAGTTCCCGATACGATGAACTCTGAATCACTGGATATATTCACAGATGATACATAACTAGTGTGACCACTCATGGTCTTACAGGTACCTGTCTTGACGTCCCATAGTCTCACCGTATAATCTCCACTTCCCGATACGATGAACTCTGAATCACTGGATATATTCACAGATGATACATAACTAGTGTGACCACTCATGGTCTTACAGGTACCTGTCTTGACGTCCCATAGTCTCACCGTATAATCATTACTTCCCGATACGATGAACTCTGAATCACTGGATATAGCCACAGCATATACATAACTAGTGTGACCACTCATGGTCTTACAGGTACCTGTCTTGACGTCCCATAGTCTCACCGTATAATCTGCACTTCCCGATACGATGAACTCTGAATCACTGGATATAACCACAGATCATACACAACTAGTGTGACCACTCATGGTCTTACAGGTACCTGTCTTGACGTCCCATAGTCTCACCGTATAATCTGCAGTTCCCGATACGATGAACTCTGAATCACTGGATATAGCCACAGCATATACATAACCTGTGTGGACACTCATGGTCTTACAGGTACCTGTCTTGACGTCCCATAGTCTCACCGTATAATCATTACTTCCCGATACGATGAACTCTGAATCACTGGATATAACCACAGATGATACATAACTAGTGTGACCACTCATGGTCTTACAGGTACCTGTCTTGACGTCCCATAGTCTCACCGTATAATCTGCACTTCCCGATACGATGAACTCTGAATCACTGGATATATTCACAGATCATACACAACTAGTGTGACCACTCATGGTCTTACAGGTACCTGTCTTGACGTCCCATAGTCTCACCGTATAATCTGCACTTCCCGATACGATGAACTCTGAATCACTGGATATATTCACAGATGATACATAACTAGTGTGACCACTCATGGTCTTACAGGTACCTGTCTTGACGTCCCATAGTCTCACCGTATAATCTGCACTTCCCGATACGATGAACTCTGAATCACTGGATATATTCACAGATGATACATAACTAGTGTGACCACTCATGGTCTTACAGGTACCTGTCTTGACGTCCCATAGTCTCACCGTCTAATCTGCACTTCTCGATACGATGAACTCTGAATCACTGGATATAGCCACAGCATATACACAACTAGTGTGACCACTCATGGTCTTACAGGTACCTGTCTTGACGTCCCATAGTCTCATCGTATAATCTCCACTTCCCGATACGATGAACTCTGAATCACTGGATATATTCACAGATGATACATAACTAGTGTGACCACTCATGGTCTTACAGGTACCTGTCTTGACGTCCCATAGTCTCACCGTATAATCTGCACTTCCCGATACGATGAACTCTGAATCACTGGATATATTCACAGATGATACATAACTAGTGTGACCACTCATGGTCTTACAGGTACCTGTCTTGACGTCCCATAGTCTCACCGTATAATCTGCACTTCCCGATACGATGAACTCTGAATCACTGGATATATTCACAGATGATACATAACTAGTGTGACCACTCATGGTCTTACAGGTACCTGTCTTGACGTCCCATAGTCTCACCGTATAATCTCCACTTCCCGATACGATGAACTCTGAATCACTGTATATAGCCACAGATAATACACAACTAGTGTGACCACTCATGGTCTTACAGGTACCTGTCTTGACGTCCCATAGTCTCACCGTATAATCTGCACTTCCCGATACGATGAACTCTGAATCACTGGATATATTCACAGATGATACATAACTAGTGTGACCACTCATGGTCTTACAGGTACCTGTCTTGACGTCCCATAGTCTCACCGTATAATCTCCACTTCCCGATACGATGAACTCTGAATCACTGTATATAGCCACAGATAATACACAACTAGTGTGACCACTCATGGTCTTACAGGTACCTGTCTTGACGTCCCATAGTCTCACCGTATAATCTCCACTTCCCGATACGATGAACTCTGAATCACTGGATATATTCACAGATGATACATAACTAGTGTGACCACTCATGGTCTTACAGGTACCTGTCTTGACGTCCCATAGTCTCACCGTATAATCTGCAGTTCCCGATACGATGAACTCTGAATCACTGGATATAGCCACAGCATATACATAACCTGTGTGGACACTCATGGTCTTACAGGTACCTGTCTTGACGTCCCATAGTCTCACCGTATAATCTGCACTTCCCGATACGATGAACTCTGAATCACTGGATATATTCACAGATGATACATAACTAGTGTGACCACTCATGGTCTTACAGGTACCTGTCTTGACGTCCCATAGTCTCACCGTATAATCTGCAGTTCCCGATACGATGAACTCTGAATCACTGGATATTGCCACAGATGATACATAACTAGTGTGACCACTCATGGTCTTACAGGTACCTGTCTTGACGTCCCATAGTCTCACCGTATAATCTGCAGTTCCCGATACGATGAACTCTGAATCACTGGATATATTCACAGATGATACATAACTAGTGTGAACACTCATGGTCTTACAGGTACCTGTCTTGACGTCCGATAGTCTCACCGTATAATCTGCACTTCCCGATACGATGAACTCTGAATCACTGGATATAGCCACAGATAATACATAATGTCTGTGACCACTCATGGTCTTACAGGTACCTGTCTTGACGTCCCATAGTCTCACCGTCTAATCTGCACTTCCCGATACGATGAACTCTGAATCACTGGATATATTCACAGATGATACATAACTAGTGTGACCACTCATGGTCTTACAGGTACCTGTCTTGACGTCCCATAGTCTCACCGTATAATCTGCAGTTCCCGATACGATGAACTCTGAATCACTGGATATTGCCACAGATGATACATAACTAGTGTGACCACTCATGGTCTTACAGGTACCTGTCTTGACGTCCCATAGTCTCACCGTATAATCTGCAGTTCCCGATACGATGAACTCTGAATCACTGGATATTGCCACAGATGATACATAACTAGTGTGACCACTCATGGTCTTACAGGTACCTGTCTTGACGTCACATAATCTCACCGTATAATCTGCACTTCCCGATACGATGAACTCTGAATCACTGGATATATTCACAGATGATACATAACTAGTGTGAACACTCATGGTCTTACAGGTACCTGTCTTGACGTCCGATAGTCTCACCGTATAATCTGCACTTCCCGATACGATGAACTCTGAATCACTGGATATAGCCACAGATAATACATAACTAGTGTGACCACTCATGGTCTTACAGGTACCTGTCTTGACGTCCCATAGTCTCACCGTATAATCTGCACTTCCCGATACGATGAACTCTGAATCACTGGATATAGCCACAGATGATACATAACTAGTGTGACCACTCATGGTCTTACAGGTACCTGTCTTGACGTCCCATAGTCTCACCGTATAATCTCACTTCCCGATACGATGAACTCTGAATCACTGGATATAGCCACAGATGATACACAACTAGTGTGACCACTCATGGTCTTACAGGTACCTGTCTTGACGTCCCATAGTCTCACCGTATAATCTCCACTTCCCGATACGATGAACTCTGAATCACTGGATATATTCACAGATGATACATAACTAGTGTGACCACTCATGGTCTTACAGGTACCTGTCTTGACGTCCCATAGTCTCACCGTATAATCTGCAGTTCCCGATACGATGAACTCTGAATCACTGGATATTGCCACAGATGATACATAACTAGTGTGACCACTCATGGTCTTACAGGTACCTGTCTTGACGTCCCATAGTCTCACCGTATAATCTGCAGTTCCCGATACGATGAACTCTGAATCACTGGATATTGCCACAGATGATACATAACTAGTGTGACCACTCATGGTCTTACAGGTACCTGTCTTGACGTCCGATAGTCTCACCGTATAATCTGCACTTCCCGATACGATGAACTCTGAATCACTGGATATATTCACAGATGATACATAACTAGTGTGACCACTCATGGTCTTACAGGTACCTGTCTTGACGTCCCATAGTCTCACCGTATAATCTGCAGTTCCCGATACGATGAACTCTGAATCACTGGATATATTCACAGATGATACATAACTAGTGTGACCACTCATGGTCTTACAGGTACCTGTCTTGACGTCCCATAGTCTCACCGTATAATCTGCAGTTCCCGATACGATGAACTCTGAATCACTGGATATTGCCACAGATGATACATAACTAGTGTGACCACTCATGGTCTTACAGGTACCTGTCTTGACGTCCCATAGTCTCACCGTATAATCTGCAGTTCCCGATACGATGAACTCTGAATCACTGGATATTGCCACAGATGATACATAACTAGTGTGACCACTCATGGTCTTACAGGTACCTGTCTTGACGTCACATAATCTCACCGTATAATCTGCACTTCCCGATACGATGAACTCTGAATCACTGGATATATTCACAGATGATACATAACTAGTGTGAACACTCATGGTCTTACAGGTACCTGTCTTGACGTCCGATAGTCTCACCGTATAATCTGCACTTCCCGATACGATGAACTCTGAATCACTGGATATAGCCACAGATAATACATAACTAGTGTGACCACTCATGGTCTTACAGGTACCTGTCTTGACGTCCCATAGTCTCACCGTATAATCTGCACTTCCCGATACGATGAACTCTGAATCACTGGATATAGCCACAGATGATACATAACTAGTGTGACCACTCATGGTCTTACAGGTACCTGTCTTGACGTCCCATAGTCTCACCGTATAATCTCACTTCCCGATACGATGAACTCTGAATCACTGGATATAGCCACAGATGATACACAACTAGTGTGACCACTCATGGTCTTACAGGTACCTGTCTTGACGTCCCATAGTCTCACCGTATAATCTCCACTTCCCGATACGATGAACTCTGAATCACTGGATATATTCACAGATGATACATAACTAGTGTGACCACTCATGGTCTTACAGGTACCTGTCTTGACGTCCCATAGTCTCACCGTATAATCTGCAGTTCCCGATACGATGAACTCTGAATCACTGGATATTGCCACAGATGATACATAACTAGTGTGACCACTCATGGTCTTACAGGTACCTGTCTTGACGTCCCATAGTCTCACCGTATAATCTGCAGTTCCCGATACGATGAACTCTGAATCACTGGATATTGCCACAGATGATACATAACTAGTGTGACCACTCATGGTCTTACAGGTACCTGTCTTGACGTCCCATAGTCTCACCGTATAATCTGCAGTTCCCGATACGATGAACTCTGAATCACTGGATATTGCCACAGATGATACATAACTAGTGTGACCACTCATGGTCTTACAGGTACCTGTCTTGACGTCCCATAGTCTCACCGTATAATCTCCACTTCCCGATACGATGAACTCTGAATCACTGGATATATTCACAGATGATACATAACTAGTGTGACCACTCATGGTCTTACAGGTACCTGTCTTGACGTCCCATAGTCTCACCGTATAATCTGCAGTTCCCGATACGATGAACTCTGAATCACTGGATATATTCACAGATGATACATAACTAGTGTGACCACTCATGGTCTTACAGGTACCTGTCTTGACGTCCCATAGTCTCACCGTATAATCTCCACTTCCCGATACGATGAACTCTGAATCACTGGATATATTCACAGATGATACATAACTAGTGTGACCACTCATGGTCTTACAGGTACCTGTCTTGACGTCCCATAGTCTCACCGTATAATCTCCACTTCCCGATACGATGAACTCTGAATCACTGGATATATTCACAGATGATACATAACTAGTGTGACCACTCATGGTCTTACAGGTACCTGTCTTGACGTCCCATAGTCTCACCGTATAATCTCCACTTCCCGATACGATGAACTCTGAATCACTGGATATATTCACAGATGATACATAACTAGTGTGACCACTCATGGTCTTACAGGTACCTGTCTTGACGTCCCATAGTCTCACCGTATAATCTGCACTTCCCGATACGATGAACTCTGAATCACTGGATATATTCACAGATGATACATAACTAGTGTGACCACTCATGGTCTTACAGGTACCTGTCTTGACGTCCCATAGTCTCACCGTATAATCTGCAGTTCCCGATACGATGAACTCTGAATCACTGGATATTGCCACAGATGATACATAACTAGTGTGACCACTCATGGTCTTACAGGTACCTGTCTTGACGTCCCATAGTCTCACCGTATAATCTCCACTTCCCGATACGATGAACTCTGAATCACTGGATATATTCACAGATGATACATAACTAGTGTGACCACTCATGGTCTTACAGGTACCTGTCTTGACGTCCCATAGTCTCACCGTATAATCTCCACTTCCCGATACGATGAACTCTGAATCACTGGATATATTCACAGATGATACACAACTAGTGTGACCACTCATGGTCTTACAGGTACCTGTCTTGACGTCCCATAGTCTCACCGTATAATCTGCACTTCCCGATACGATGAACTCTGAATCACTGGATATATTCACAGATCATACATGAATAGTGTGACCACTCATGGTCTTACAGGTACCTGTCTTGACGTCCCATAGTCTCACCGTATAATCTCCACTTCCCGATACGATGAACTCTGAATCACTGGATATATTCACAGATGATACATAACTAGTGTGACCACTCATGGTCTTACAGGTACCTGTCTTGACGTCCCATAGTCTCACCGTATAATCTGCACTTCCCGATACGATGAACTCTGAATCACTGGATATATTCACAGATGATACATAACTAGTGTGACCACTCATGGTCTTACAGGTACCTGTCTTGACGTCCCATAGTCTCACCGTATAATCTGCAGTTCCCGATACGATGAACTCTGAATCACTGGATATTGCCACAGATGATACATAACTAGTGTGACCACTCATGGTCTTACAGGTACCTGTCTTGACGTCCCATAGTCTCACCGTATAATCTGCAGTTCCCGATACGATGAACTCTGAATCACTGGATATTGCCACAGATGATACATAACTAGTGTGACCACTCATGGTCTTACAGGTACCTGTCTTGACGTCACATAATCTCACCGTATAATCTGCACTTCCCGATACGATGAACTCTGAATCACTGGATATATTCACAGATGATACATAACTAGTGTGAACACTCATGGTCTTACAGGTACCTGTCTTGACGTCCGATAGTCTCACCGTATAATCTGCACTTCCCGATACGATGAACTCTGAATCACTGGATATAGCCACAGATAATACATAATGTCTGTGACCACTCATGGTCTTACAGGTACCTGTCTTGACGTCCCATAGTCTCACCGTATAATCTCCACTTCCCGATACGATGAACTCTGAATCACTGGATATAGCCACAGATGATACACAACTAGTGTGACCACTCATGGTCTTACAGGTACCTGTCTTGACGTCCCATAGTCTCACCGTATAATCTCCACTTCCCGATACGATGAACTCTGAATCACTGGATATATTCACAGATGATACATAACTAGTGTGACCACTCATGGTCTTACAGGTACCTGTCTTGACGTCCCATAGTCTCACCGTATAATCTGCAGTTCCCGATACGATGAACTCTGAATCACTGGATATTGCCACAGATGATACATAACTAGTGTGACCACTCATGGTCTTACAGGTACCTGTCTTGACGTCACATAATCTCACCGTATAATCTGCACTTCCCGATACGATGAACTCTGAATCACTGGATATATTCACAGATGATACATAACTAGTGTGAACACTCATGGTCTTACAGGTACCTGTCTTGACGTCCGATAGTCTCACCGTATAATCTGCACTTCCCGATACGATGAACTCTGAATCACTGGATATAGCCACAGATAATACATAACTAGTGTGACCACTCATGGTCTTACAGGTACCTGTCTTGACGTCCCATAGTCTCACCGTATAATCTGCACTTCCCGATACGATGAACTCTGAATCACTGGATATAGCCACAGATGATACATAACTAGTGTGACCACTCATGGTCTTACAGGTACCTGTCTTGACGTCCCATAGTCTCACCGTATAATCTCACTTCCCGATACGATGAACTCTGAATCACTGGATATAGCCACAGATGATACACAACTAGTGTGACCACTCATGGTCTTACAGGTACCTGTCTTGACGTCCCATAGTCTCACCGTATAATCTCCACTTCCCGATACGATGAACTCTGAATCACTGGATATATTCACAGATGATACATAACTAGTGTGACCACTCATGGTCTTACAGGTACCTGTCTTGACGTCCCATAGTCTCACCGTATAATCTGCAGTTCCCGATACGATGAACTCTGAATCACTGGATATTGCCACAGATGATACATAACTAGTGTGACCACTCATGGTCTTACAGGTACCTGTCTTGACGTCCCATAGTCTCACCGTATAATCTGCAGTTCCCGATACGATGAACTCTGAATCACTGGATATTGCCACAGATGATAGTCTCACATAACTAGTGTGACCACTCATGGTCTTACAGGTACCTGTCTTGACGTCCCATAGTCTCACCGTATAATCTGCACTTCCCGATACGATGAACTCTGAATCACTGGATATTGTCACAGATCATACATGAATAGTGTGACCACTCATGGTCTTACAGGTACCTGTCTTGACGTCCCATAGTCTCACCGTATAATCTCCACTTCCCGATACGATGAACTCTGAATCACTGGATATATTCACAGATGATACATAACTAGTGTGACCACTCATGGTCTTACAGGTACCTGTCTTGACGTCCCATAGTCTCACCGTATAATCTGCACTTCCCGATACGATGAACTCTGAATCACTGGATATATTCACAGATGATACACAACTAGTGTGACCACTCATGGTCTTACAGGTACCTGTCTTGACGTCCCATAGTCTCACCGTATAATCTGCAGTTCCCGATACGATGAACTCTGAATCACTGGATATTGCCACAGATGATACATAACTAGTGTGACCACTCATGGTCTTACAGGTACCTGTCTTGACGTCCCATAGTCTCACCGTATAATCTGCACTTCCCGATACGATGAACTCTGAATCACTGGATATAGCCACAGCATATACATAACTAGTGTGACCACTCATGGTCTTACAGGTACCTGTCTTGACGTCCCATAGTCTCACCGTATAATCTCCACTTCCCGATACGATGAACTCTGAATCACTGGATATATTCACAGATGATACATAACTAGTGTGACCACTCATGGTCTTACAGGTACCTGTCTTGACGTCCCATAGTCTCACCGTATAATCTCCACTTCCCGATACGATGAACTCTGAATCACTGGATATATTCACAGATGATACATAATAGTGTGACCACTCATGGTCTTACAGGTACCTGTCTTGACGTCCCATAGTCTCACCGTCTAATCTGCACTTCCCGATACGATGAACTCTGAATCACTGGATATATTCACAGATGATACATAACTAGTGTGACCACTCATGGTCTTACAGGTACCTGTCTTGACGTCCCATAGTCTCACCGTATAATCTGCAGTTCCCGATACGATGAACTCTGAATCACTGGATATTGCCACAGATGATACATAACTAGTGTGACCACTCATGGTCTTACAGGTACCTGTCTTGACGTCCCATAGTCTCACCGTATAATCTGCAGTTCCCGATACGATGAACTCTGAATCACTGGATATTGCCACAGATGATACATAACTAGTGTGACCACTCATGGTCTTACAGGTACCTGTCTTGACGTCACATAATCTCACCGTATAATCTGCACTTCCCGATACGATGAACTCTGAATCACTGGATATAGCCACAGATGATACATAACTAGTGTGAACACTCATGGTCTTACAGGTACCTGTCTTGACGTCCGATAGTCTCACCGTATAATCTGCACTTCCCGATACGATGAACTCTGAATCACTGGATATAGCCACAGATAATACATAACTAGTGTGACCACTCATGGTCTTACAGGTACCTGTCTTGACGTCCCATAGTCTCACCGTATAATCTGCACTTCCCGATACGATGAACTCTGAATCACTGGATATATTCACAGATGATACATAACTAGTGTGACCACTCATGGTCTTACAGGTACCTGTCTTGACGTCCCATAGTCTCACCGTATAATCTCCACTTCCCGATACGATGAACTCTGAATCACTGGATATATTCACAGATGATACACAACTAGTGTGACCACTCATGGTCTTACAGGTACCTGTCTTGACGTCCCATAGTCTCACCGTATAATCTGCACTTCCCGATACGATGAACTCTGAATCACTGGATATAGCCACAGATGATACATAACTAGTGTGACCACTCATGGTCTTACAGGTACCTGTCTTGACGTCCCATAGTCTCACCGTATAATCTGCACTTCCCGATACGATGAACTCTGAATCACTGGATATATTCACAGATGATACATAACTAGTGTGACCACTCATGGTCTTACAGGTACCTGTCTTGACGTCCCATAGTCTCACCGTATAATCTGCACTTCCCGATACGATGAACTCTGAATCACTGGATATATTCACAGATGATACATAACTAGTGTGACCACTCATGGTCTTACAGGTACCTGTCTTGACGTCCCATAGTCTCACCGTATAATCTGCACTTCCCGATACGATGAACTCTGAATCACTGGATATATTCACAGATGATACACAACTAGTGTGACCACTCATGGTCTTACAGGTACCTGTCTTGACGTCCCATAGTCTCACCGTATAATCTCCACTTCCCGATACGATGAACTCTGAATCACTGGATATATTCACAGATGATACATAACTAGTGTGACCACTCATGGTCTTACAGGTACCTGTCTTGACGTCCCATAGTCTCACCGTATAATCTGCACTTCCCGATACGATGAACTCTGAATCACTGGATATATTCACAGATGATACACAACTAGTGTGACCACTCATGGTCTTACAGGTACCTGTCTTGACGTCCCATAGTCTCACCGTATAATCTGCACTTCCCGATACGATGAACTCTGAATCACTGGATATATTCACAGATGATACACAACTAGTGTGACCACTCATGGTCTTACAGGTACCTGTCTTGACGTCCCATAGTCTCACCGTATAATCTGCACTTCCCGATACGATGAACTCTGAATCACTGGATATACGATGCCACAGATCACAGATGATACATAACTAGTGTGACCACTCATGGTCTTACAGGTACCTGTCTTGACGTCCCATAGTCTCACCGTATAATCTCCACTTCCCGATACGATGAACTCTGAATCACTGGATATATTCACAGATGATACATGAATAGTGTGACCACTCATGGTCTTACAGGTACCTGTCTTGACGTCCCATAGTCTCACCGTCTTGACGTTATCTCAATCTGCACTTCCCGATACGATGAACTCTGAATCACTGGATATAGCCACAGATGAATACATAATTGCCACAGTGATACATAACTATGACCACTCATGGTCTTACAGGTACCTGTCTTGACGTCCCATAGTCTCACCGTATAATCTCCACTTCCCGATACGATGAACTCTGAATCACTGGATATATTCACAGCATATACATAACTAGTGTGACCACTCATGGTCTTACAGGTACCTGTCTTGACGTCCCATAGTCTCACCGTATAATCTCCACTTCCCGATACGATGAACTCTGAATCACTGGATATATTCACAGATGATACATAACTAGTGTGACCACTCATGGTCTTACAGGTACCTGTCTTGACGTCCCATAGTCTCACCGTATAATCTGCACTTCCCGATACGATGAACTCTGAATCACTGGATATATTCACAGATGATACATAACTAGTGTGACCACTCATGGTCTTACAGGTACCTGTCTTGACGTCCCATAGTCTCACCGTATAATCTGCACTTCCCGATACGATGAACTCTGAATCACTGGATATATTCACAGATGATACATAACTAGTGTGACCACTCATGGTCTTACAGGTACCTGTCTTGACGTCCCATAGTCTCACCGTATAATCTCCACTTCCCGATACGATGAACTCTGAATCACTGGATATATTCACAGATGATACATAACTAGTGTGACCACTCATGGTCTTACAGGTACCTGTCTTGACGTCCCATAGTCTCACCGTATAATCTGCACTTCCCGATACGATGAACTCTGAATCACTGGATATATTCACAGATGATACATAACTAGTGTGACCACTCATGGTCTTACAGGTACCTGTCTTGACGTCCCATAGTCTCACCGTATAATCTGCACTTCCCGATACGATGAACTCTGAATCACTGGATATTTCACAGATGATACATGAATAGTGTGACCACTCATGGTCTTACAGGTACCTGTCTTGACGTCCCATAGTCTCACCGTATAATCTGCAGTTCCCGATACGATGAACTCTGAATCACTGGATATTGCCACAGATGATACATAACTAGTGTGACCACTCATGGTCTTACAGGTACCTGTCTTGACGTCCCATAGTCTCACCGTATAATCTGCACTTCCCGATACGATGAACTCTGAATCACTGGATATATTCACAGATGATACATAACTAGTGTGACCACTCATGGTCTTACAGGTACCTGTCTTGACGTCCCATAGTCTCACCGTATAATCTGCACTGGATTCCCGATACGATGAACTCTGAATCACTGGATATATTCACAGATGATACATGAATAGTGTGACCACTCATGGTCTTACAGGTACCTGTCTTGACGTCCCATAGTCTCACCGTATAATCTCCACTTCCCGATACGATGAACTCTGAATCACTGGATATATTCACAGATGATACATAACTAGTGTGACCACTCATGGTCTTACAGGTACCTGTCTTGACGTCCCATAGTCTCACCGTATAATCTGCACTTCCCGATACGATGAACTCTGAATCACTGGATATATTCACAGATGATACATGAATAGTGTGACCACTCATGGTCTTACAGGTACCTGTCTTGACGTCCCATAGTCTCACCGTATAATCTGCACTTCCCGATACGATGAACTCTGAATCACTGGATATTGCCACAGATGATACATAACTAGTGTGACCACTCATGGTCTTACAGGTACCTGTCTTGACGTCCCATAGTCTCACCGTATAATCTCCACTTCCCGATACGATGAACTCTGAATCACTGGATATATTCACAGATGATACACAACTAGTGTGACCACTCATGGTCTTACAGGTACCTGTCTTGACGTCCCATAGTCTCACCGTATAATCTGCAGTTCCCGATACGATGAACTCTGAATCACTGGATATATTCACAGATGATACACAACTAGTGTGACCACTCATGGTCTTACAGGTACCTGTCTTGACGTCCCATAGTCTCACCGTATAATCTGCACTTCCCGATACGATGAACTCTGAATCACTGGATATATTCACAGATGATACATAACTAGTGTGACCACTCATGGTCTTACAGGTACCTGTCTTGACGTCCCATAGTCTCACCGTATAATCTGCACTTCCCGATACGATGAACTCTGAATCACTGGATATTGCCACAGATGATACATAACTAGTGTGACCACTCATGGTCTTACAGGTACCTGTCTTGACGTCCCATAGTCTCACCGTATAATCTGCAGTTCCCGATACGATGAACTCTGAATCACTGGATATATTCACAGATGATACATAACTAGTGTGACCACTCATGGTCTTACAGGTACCTGTCTTGACGTCCCATAGTCTCACCGTATAATCTGCACTTCCCGATACGATGAACTCTGAATCACTGGATATTGCCACAGATGATACATAACTAGTGTGACCACTCATGGTCTTACAGGTACCTGTCTTGACGTCCCATAGTCTCACCGTATAATATCCACTTCCCGATACGATGAACTCTGAATCACTGGATATAGCCACAGCATATACATAACTAGTGTGACCACTCATGGTCTTACAGGTACCTGTCTTGACGTCCCATAGTCTCACCGTATAATCTCCACTTCCCGATACGATGAACTCTGAATCACTGGATATATTCACAGATGATACATAACTAGTGTGACCACTCATGGTCTTACAGGTACCTGTCTTGACGTCCCATAGTCTCACCGTATAATCTCCACTTCCCGATACGATGAACTCTGAATCACTGGATATATTCACAGATGATACATAACTAGTGTGACCACTCATGGTCTTACAGGTACCTGTCTTGACGTCCCATAGTCTCACCGTATAATCTGCACTTCCCGATACGATGAACTCTGAATCACTGGATATTGCCACAGATGATACATAACTAGTGTGACCACTCATGGTCTTACAGGTACCTGTCTTGACGTCCCATAGTCTCACCGTATAATCTGCAGTTCCCGATACGATGAACTCTGAATCACTGGATATATTCACAGATGATACATAACTAGTGTGACCACTCATGGTCTTACAGGTACCTGTCTTGACGTCCCATAGTCTCACCGTATAATCTGCACTTCCCGATACGATGAACTCTGAATCACTGGATATAGCCACAGCATATACATAACTAGTGTGACCACTCATGGTCTTACAGGTACCTGTCTTGACGTTCCATAGTCTCACCGTATAATCTGCACTTCCCGATACGATGAACTCTGAATCACTGGATATATTCACAGATGATACATAACTAGTGTGACCACTCATGGTCTTACAGGTACCTGTCTTGACGTCCCATAGTCTCACCGTATAATCTCCACTTCCCGATACGATGAACTCTGAATCACTGGATATATTCACAGATGATACATAACTAGTGTGACCACTCATGGTCTTACAGGTACCTGTCTTGACGTCCCATAGTCTCACCGTCTAATCTGCACTTCCCGATACGATGAACTCTGAATCACTGGATATATTCACAGATGATACACAACTAGTGTGACCACTCATGGTCTTACAGGTACCTGTCTTGACGTCCCATAGTCTCACCGTATAATCTGCACTTCCCGATACGATGAACTCTGAATCACTGGATATATTCACAGATGATACATAACTAGTGTGACCACTCATGGTCTTACAGGTACCTGTCTTGACGTCCCATAGTCTCACCGTATAATCTGCACTTCCCGATACGATGAACTCTGAATCACTGGATATTGCCACAGATGATACATAACTAGTGTGACCACTCATGGTCTTACAGGTACCTGTCTTGACGTCCCATAGTCTCACCGTATAATCTGCACTTCCCGATACGATGAACTCTGAATCACTGGATATTGCCACAGATGATACATAACTAGTGTGACCACTCATGGTCTTACAGGTACCTGTCTTGACGTCCCATAGTCTCACCGTATAATCTCCACTTCCCGATACGATGAACTCTGAATCACTGGATATATTCACAGATGATACATGAATAGTGTGACCACTCATGGTCTTACAGGTACCTGTCTTGACGTCCCATAGTCTCACCGTATAATCTGCAGTTCCCGATACGATGAACTCTGAATCACTGGATATTGCCACAGATGATACATAACTAGTGTGACCACTCATGGTCTTACAGGTACCTGTCTTGACGTCCCATAGTCTCACCGTATAATCTCCACTTCCCGATACGATGAACTCTGAATCACTGGATATAGCCACAGCATATACATAACTAGTGTGACCACTCATGGTCTTACAGGTACCTGTCTTGACGTCCCATAGTCTCACCGTATAATCTCCACTTCCCGATACGATGAACTCTGAATCACTGGATATATTCACAGATGATACATAACTAGTGTGACCACTCATGGTCTTACAGGTACCTGTCTTGACGTCCCATAGTCTCACCGTATAATCTCCACTTCCCGATACGATGAACTCTGAATCACTGGATATATTCACAGATGATACATAACTAGTGTGACCACTCATGGTCTTACAGGTACCTGTCTTGACGTCCCATAGTCTCACCGTCTAATCTGCACTTCCCGATACGATGAACTCTGAATCACTGGATATATTCACAGATGATACACAACTAGTGTGACCACTCATGGTCTTACAGGTACCTGTCTTGACGTCCCATAGTCTCACCGTATAATCTGCAGTTCCCGATACGATGAACTCTGAATCACTGGATATATTCACAGATGATACATAACTAGTGTGACCACTCATGGTCTTACAGGTACCTGTCTTGACGTCCCATAGTCTCACCGTATAATCTCCACTTCCCGATACGATGAACTCTGAATCACTGGATATATTCACAGATGATACATAACTAGTGTGACCACTCATGGTCTTACAGGTACCTGTCTTGACGTCCCATAGTCTCACCGTCTAATCTGCACTTCCCGATACGATGAACTCTGAATCACTGGATATATTCACAGATGATACACAACTAGTGTGACCACTCATGGTCTTACAGGTACCTGTCTTGACGTCCCATAGTCTCACCGTATAATCTGCACTTCCCGATACGATGAACTCTGAATCACTGGATATATTCACAGATGATACATAACTAGTGTGACCACTCATGGTCTTACAGGTACCTGTCTTGACGTCCCATAGTCTCACCGTATAATCTGCACTTCCCGATACGATGAACTCTGAATCACTGGATATTGCCACAGATGATACATAACTAGTGTGACCACTCATGGTCTTACAGGTACCTGTCTTGACGTCCCATAGTCTCACCGTATAATCTGCACTTCCCGATACGATGAACTCTGAATCACTGGATATTGCCACAGATGATACATAACTAGTGTGACCACTCATGGTCTTACAGGTACCTGTCTTGACGTCCCATAGTCTCACCGTATAATCTCCACTTCCCGATACGATGAACTCTGAATCACTGGATATATTCACAGATGATACATGAATAGTGTGACCACTCATGGTCTTACAGGTACCTGTCTTGACGTCCCATAGTCTCACCGTATAATCTGCAGTTCCCGATACGATGAACTCTGAATCACTGGATATTGCCACAGATGATACATAACTAGTGTGACCACTCATGGTCTTACAGGTACCTGTCTTGACGTCCCATAGTCTCACCGTATAATCTCCACTTCCCGATACGATGAACTCTGAATCACTGGATATATTCACAGATGATACATAACTAGTGTGACCACTCATGGTCTTACAGGTACCTGTCTTGACGTCCCATAGTCTCACCGTATAATCTCCACTTCCCGATACGATGAACTCTGAATCACTGGATATATTCACAGATGATACATAACTAGTGTGACCACTCATGGTCTTACAGGTACCTGTCTTGACGTCCCATAGTCTCACCGTCTAATCTGCACTTCCCGATACGATGAACTCTGAATCACTGGATATATTCACAGATGATACACAACTAGTGTGACCACTCATGGTCTTACAGGTACCTGTCTTGACGTCCCATAGTCTCACCGTATAATCTGCAGTTCCCGATACGATGAACTCTGAATCACTGGATATATTCACAGATGATACATAACTAGTGTGACCACTCATGGTCTTACAGGTACCTGTCTTGACGTCCCATAGTCTCACCGTATAATCTCCACTTCCCGATACGATGAACTCTGAATCACTGGATATATTCACAGATGATACATAACTAGTGTGACCACTCATGGTCTTACAGGTACCTGTCTTGACGTCCCATAGTCTCACCGTATAATCTGCACTTCCCGATACGATGAACTCTGAATCACTGGATATTGCCACAGATGATACATAACTAGTGTGACCACTCATGGTCTTACAGGTACCTGTCTTGACGTCCCATAGTCTCACCGTATAATCTGCAGTTCCCGATACGATGAACTCTGAATCACTGGATATTGCCACAGATGATACACAACTAGTGTGACCACTCATGGTCTTACAGGTACCTGTCTTGACGTCCCATAGTCTCACCGTATAATCTGCAGTTCCCGATACGATGAACTCTGAATCACTGGATATATTCACAGATGATACATAACTAGTGTGACCACTCATGGTCTTACAGGTACCTGTCTTGACGTCCCATAGTCTCACCGTATAATCTCCACTTCCCGATACGATGAACTCTGAATCACTGGATATATTCACAGATGATACATAACTAGTGTGACCACTCATGGTCTTACAGGTACCTGTCTTGACGTCCCATAGTCTCACCGTATAATCTGCACTTCCCGATACGATGAACTCTGAATCACTGGATATTGCCACAGATGATACATAACTAGTGTGACCACTCATGGTCTTACAGGTACCTGTCTTGACGTCCCATAGTCTCACCGTATAATCTGCACTTCCCGATACGATGAACTCTGAATCACTGGATATATTCACAGATGATACATGAATAGTGTGACCACTCATGGTCTTACAGGTACCTGTCTTGACGTCCCATAGTCTCACCGTATAATCTGCAGTTCCCGATACGATGAACTCTGAATCACTGGATATATTCACAGATGATACACAACTAGTGTGACCACTCATGGTCTTACAGGTACCTGTCTTGACGTCCCATAGTCTCACCGTATAATCTGCAGTTCCCGATACGATGAACTCTGAATCACTGGATATATTCACAGATGATACATAACTAGTGTGACCACTCATGGTCTTACAGGTACCTGTCTTGACGTCCCATAGTCTCACCGTATAATCTCCACTTCCCGATACGATGAACTCTGAATCACTGGATATATTCACAGATGATACATAACTAGTGTGACCACTCATGGTCTTACAGGTACCTGTCTTGACGTCCCATAGTCTCACCGTATAATCTGCACTTCCCGATACGATGAACTCTGAATCACTGGATATTGCCACAGATGATACATAACTAGTGTGACCACTCATGGTCTTACAGGTACCTGTCTTGACGTCCCATAGTCTCACCGTATAATCTGCACTTCCCGATACGATGAACTCTGAATCACTGGATATATTCACAGATGATACATGAATAGTGTGACCACTCATGGTCTTACAGGTACCTGTCTTGACGTCCCATAGTCTCACCGTATAATCTGCAGTTCCCGATACGATGAACTCTGAATCACTGGATATTGCCACAGATGATACATAACTAGTGTGACCACTCATGGTCTTACAGGTACCTGTCTTGACGTCCCATAGTCTCACCGTATAATCTCCACTTCCCGATACGATGAACTCTGAATCACTGGATATAGCCACAGCATATACATAACTAGTGTGACCACTCATGGTCTTACAGGTACCTGTCTTGACGTCCCATAGTCTCACCGTATAATCTCCACTTCCCGATACGATGAACTCTGAATCACTGGATATATTCACAGATGATACATAACTAGTGTGACCACTCATGGTCTTACAGGTACCTGTCTTGACGTCCCATAGTCTCACCGTATAATCTCCACTTCCCGATACGATGAACTCTGAATCACTGGATATATTCACAGATGATACATAACTAGTGTGACCACTCATGGTCTTACAGGTACCTGTCTTGACGTCCCATAGTCTCACCGTCTAATCTGCACTTCCCGATACGATGAACTCTGAATCACTGGATATATTCACAGATGATACACAACTAGTGTGACCACTCATGGTCTTACAGGTACCTGTCTTGACGTCCCATAGTCTCACCGTATAATCTGCAGTTCCCGATACGATGAACTCTGAATCACTGGATATATTCACAGATGATACATAACTAGTGTGACCACTCATGGTCTTACAGGTACCTGTCTTGACGTCCCATAGTCTCACCGTATAATCTGCACTTCCCGATACGATGAACTCTGAATCACTGGATATATTCACAGATGATACATAACTAGTGTGACCACTCATGGTCTTACAGGTACCTGTCTTGACGTCCCATAGTCTCACCGTATAATCTGCACTTCCCGATACGATGAACTCTGAATCACTGGATATTGCCACAGATGATACATAACTAGTGTGACCACTCATGGTCTTACAGGTACCTGTCTTGACGTCCCATAGTCTCACCGTATAATCTGCACTTCCCGATACGATGAACTCTGAATCACTGGATATATTCACAGATGATACATGAATAGTGTGACCACTCATGGTCTTACAGGTACCTGTCTTGACGTCCCATAGTCTCACCGTATAATATCCACTTCCCGATACGATGAACTCTGAATCACTGGATATAGCCACAGCATATACATAACTAGTGTGACCACTCATGGTCTTACAGGTACCTGTCTTGACGTCCCATAGTCTCACCGTATAATCTGCACTTCCCGATACGATGAACTCTGAATCACTGGATATATTCACAGATGATACATAACTAGTGTGACCACTCATGGTCTTACAGGTACCTGTCTTGACGTCCCATAGTCTCACCGTATAATCTCCACTTCCCGATACGATGAACTCTAAATCACTGGATATAGCCACAGCATATACATAACCTGTGTGACCACTCATGGTCTTACAGGTACCTGTCTTGACGTCCCATAGTCTCACCGTATAATCTGCAGTTCCCGATACGATGAACTCTGAATCACTGGATATATTCACAGATGATACATGAATAGTGTGACCACTCATGGTCTTACAGGTACCTGTCTTGACGTCCCATAGTCTCACCGTATAATCTCCACTTCCCGATACGATGAACTCTGAATCACTGGATATATTCACAGATGATACATAACTAGTGTGACCACTCATGGTCTTACAGGTACCTGTCTTGACGTCCCATAGTCTCACCGTATAATCTGCACTTCCCGATACGATGAACTCTGAATCACTGGATATATTCACAGATGATACATGAATAGTGTGACCACTCATGGTCTTACAGGTACCTGTCTTGACGTCCCATAGTCTCACCGTATAATCTGCAGTTCCCGATACGATGAACTCTGAATCACTGGATATATTCACAGATGATACATAACTAGTGTGACCACTCATGGTCTTACAGGTACCTGTCTTGACGTCCCATAGTCTCACCGTATAATCTCCACTTCCCGATACGATGAACTCTGAATCACTGGATATATTCACAGATGATACACAACTAGTGTGACCACTCATGGTCTTACAGGTACCTGTCTTGACGTCCCATAGTCTCACCGTATAATCTGCAGTTCCCGATACGATGAACTCTGAATCACTGGATATATTCACAGATGATACACAACTAGTGTGACCACTCATGGTCTTACAGGTACCTGTCTTGACGTCCCATAGTCTCACCGTATAATCTGCACTTCCCGATACGATGAACTCTGAATCACTGGATATATTCACAGATGATACATAACTAGTGTGACCACTCATGGTCTTACAGGTACCTGTCTTGACGTCCCATAGTCTCACCGTATAATCTGCAGTTCCCGATACGATGAACTCTGAATCACTGGATATATTCACAGATGATACATAACTAGTGTGACCACTCATGGTCTTACAGGTACCTGTCTTGACGTCCCATAGTCTCACCGTATAATCTCCACTTCCCGATACGATGAACTCTGAATCACTGGATATATTCACAGATGATACACAACTAGTGTGACCACTCATGGTCTTACAGGTACCTGTCTTGACGTCCCATAGTCTCACCGTATAATCTGCAGTTCCCGATACGATGAACTCTGAATCACTGGATATATTCACAGATGATACACAACTAGTGTGACCACTCATGGTCTTACAGGTACCTGTCTTGACGTCCCATAGTCTCACCGTATAATCTGCACTTCCCGATACGATGAACTCTGAATCACTGGATATATTCACAGATGATACATAACTAGTGTGACCACTCATGGTCTTACAGGTACCTGTCTTGACGTCCCATAGTCTCACCGTATAATCTGCACTTCCCGATACGATGAACTCTGAATCACTGGATATTGCCACAGATGATACATAACTAGTGTGACCACTCATGGTCTTACAGGTACCTGTCTTGACGTCCCATAGTCTCACCGTATAATCTGCAGTTCCCGATACGATGAACTCTGAATCACTGGATATATTCACAGATGATACATAACTAGTGTGACCACTCATGGTCTTACAGGTACCTGTCTTGACGTCCCATAGTCTCACCGTATAATCTGCACTTCCCGATACGATGAACTCTGAATCACTGGATATATTCACAGATGATACATAACTAGTGTGACCACTCATGGTCTTACAGGTACCTGTCTTGACGTCCCATAGTCTCACCGTATAATATCCACTTCCCGATACGATGAACTCTGAATCACTGGATATAGCCACAGCATATACATAACTAGTGTGACCACTCATGGTCTTACAGGTACCTGTCTTGACGTCCCATAGTCTCACCGTATAATCTCCACTTCCCGATACGATGAACTCTGAATCACTGGATATATTCACAGATGATACATAACTAGTGTGACCACTCATGGTCTTACAGGTACCTGTCTTGACGTCCCATAGTCTCACCGTATAATCTCCACTTCCCGATACGATGAACTCTGAATCACTGGATATATTCACAGATGATACATAACTAGTGTGACCACTCATGGTCTTACAGGTACCTGTCTTGACGTCCCATAGTCTCACCGTATAATCTGCACTTCCCGATACGATGAACTCTGAATCACTGGATATTGCCACAGATGATACATAACTAGTGTGACCACTCATGGTCTTACAGGTACCTGTCTTGACGTCCCATAGTCTCACCGTATAATCTGCAGTTCCCGATACGATGAACTCTGAATCACTGGATATATTCACAGATGATACATAACTAGTGTGACCACTCATGGTCTTACAGGTACCTGTCTTGACGTCCCATAGTCTCACCGTATAATCTGCACTTCCCGATACGATGAACTCTGAATCACTGGATATTGCCACAGATGATACATAACTAGTGTGACCACTCATGGTCTTACAGGTACCTGTCTTGACGTCCCATAGTCTCACCGTATAATCTCCACTTCCCGATACGATGAACTCTGAATCACTGGATATATTCACAGATGATACATAACTAGTGTGACCACTCATGGTCTTACAGGTACCTGTCTTGACGTCCCATAGTCTCACCGTATAATCTGCACTTCCCGATACGATGAACTCTGAATCACTGGATATATTCACAGATGATACACAACTAGTGTGACCACTCATGGTCTTACAGGTACCTGTCTTGACGTCCCATAGTCTCACCGTATAATCTGCAGTTCCCGATACGATGAACTCTGAATCACTGGATATATTCACAGATGATACATAACTAGTGTGACCACTCATGGTCTTACAGGTACCTGTCTTGACGTCCCATAGTCTCACCGTCTAATCTGCACTTCCCGATACGATGAACTCTGAATCACTGGATATATTCACAGATGATACACAACTAGTGTGACCACTCATGGTCTTACAGGTACCTGTCTTGACGTCCCATAGTCTCACCGTATAATCTGCACTTCCCGATACGATGAACTCTGAATCACTGGATATATTCACAGATGATACACAACTAGTGTGACCACTCATGGTCTTACAGGTACCTGTCTTGACGTCCCATAGTCTCACCGTATAATCTGCACTTCCCGATACGATGAACTCTGAATCACTGGATATATTCACAGATGATACACAACTAGTGTGACCACTCATGGTCTTACAGGTACCTGTCTTGACGTCCCATAGTCTCACCGTATAATCTGCAGTTCCCGATACGATGAACTCTGAATCACTGGATATATTCACAGATGATACATAACTAGTGTGACCACTCATGGTCTTACAGGTACCTGTCTTGACGTCCCATAGTCTCACCGTATAATCTCCACTTCCCGATACGATGAACTCTGAATCACTGGATATATTCACAGATGATACATAACTAGTGTGACCACTCATGGTCTTACAGGTACCTGTCTTGACGTCCCATAGTCTCACCGTATAATCTGCACTTCCCGATACGATGAACTCTGAATCACTGGATATTGCCACAGATGATACATAACTAGTGTGACCACTCATGGTCTTACAGGTACCTGTCTTGACGTCCCATAGTCTCACCGTATAATCTGCACTTCCCGATACGATGAACTCTGAATCACTGGATATATTCACAGATGATACATGAATAGTGTGACCACTCATGGTCTTACAGGTACCTGTCTTGACGTCCCATAGTCTCACCGTATAATCTGCAGTTCCCGATACGATGAACTCTGAATCACTGGATATTGCCACAGATGATACATAACTAGTGTGACCACTCATGGTCTTACAGGTACCTGTCTTGACGTCCCATAGTCTCACCGTATAATCTCCACTTCCCGATACGATGAACTCTGAATCACTGGATATAGCCACAGCATATACATAACTAGTGTGACCACTCATGGTCTTACAGGTACCTGTCTTGACGTCCCATAGTCTCACCGTATAATCTCCACTTCCCGATACGATGAACTCTGAATCACTGGATATATTCACAGATGATACATAACTAGTGTGACCACTCATGGTCTTACAGGTACCTGTCTTGACGTCCCATAGTCTCACCGTATAATCTCCACTTCCCGATACGATGAACTCTGAATCACTGGATATATTCACAGATGATACATAACTAGTGTGACCACTCATGGTCTTACAGGTACCTGTCTTGACGTCCCATAGTCTCACCGTCTAATCTGCACTTCCCGATACGATGAACTCTGAATCACTGGATATATTCACAGATGATACACAACTAGTGTGACCACTCATGGTCTTACAGGTACCTGTCTTGACGTCCCATAGTCTCACCGTATAATCTGCAGTTCCCGATACGATGAACTCTGAATCACTGGATATATTCACAGATGATACATAACTAGTGTGACCACTCATGGTCTTACAGGTACCTGTCTTGACGTCCCATAGTCTCACCGTATAATCTCCACTTCCCGATACGATGAACTCTGAATCACTGGATATATTCACAGATGATACATAACTAGTGTGACCACTCATGGTCTTACAGGTACCTGTCTTGACGTCCCATAGTCTCACCGTATAATCTGCACTTCCCGATACGATGAACTCTGAATCACTGGATATTGCCACAGATGATACATAACTAGTGTGACCACTCATGGTCTTACAGGTACCTGTCTTGACGTCCCATAGTCTCACCGTATAATCTGCACTTCCCGATACGATGAACTCTGAATCACTGGATATATTCACAGATGATACATGAATAGTGTGACCACTCATGGTCTTACAGGTACCTGTCTTGACGTCCCATAGTCTCACCGTATAATCTGCAGTTCCCGATACGATGAACTCTGAATCACTGGATATTGCCACAGATGATACATAACTAGTGTGACCACTCATGGTCTTACAGGTACCTGTCTTGACGTCCCATAGTCTCACCGTATAATCTGCACTTCCCGATACGATGAACTCTGAATCACTGGATATATTCACAGATGATACATAACTAGTGTGACCACTCATGGTCTTACAGGTACCTGTCTTGACGTCCCATAGTCTCACCGTATAATCTCCACTTCCCGATACGATGAACTCTAAATCACTGGATATAGCCACAGCATATACATAACCTGTGTGACCACTCATGGTCTTACAGGTACCTGTCTTGACGTCCCATAGTCTCACCGTATAATCTGCAGTTCCCGATACGATGAACTCTGAATCACTGGATATATTCACAGATGATACATGAATAGTGTGACCACTCATGGTCTTACAGGTACCTGTCTTGACGTCCCATAGTCTCACCGTATAATCTCCACTTCCCGATACGATGAACTCTGAATCACTGGATATATTCACAGATGATACATAACTAGTGTGACCACTCATGGTCTTACAGGTACCTGTCTTGACGTCCCATAGTCTCACCGTATAATCTGCACTTCCCGATACGATGAACTCTGAATCACTGGATATATTCACAGATATACATGATAGTGTGACCACTCATGGTCTTACAGGTACCTGTCTTGACGTCCCATAGTCTCACCGTATAATCTGCAGTTCCCGATACGATGAACTCTGAATCACTGGATATATTCACAGATGATACATAACTAGTGTGACCACTCATGGTCTTACAGGTACCTGTCTTGACGTCCCATAGTCTCACCGTATAATCTGCACTTCCCGATACGATGAACTCTGAATCACTGGATATATTCACAGATGATACATAACCTAGTGTGACCACTCATGGTCTTACAGGTACCTGTCTTGACGTCCCATAGTCTCACCGTATAATCTGCACTTCCCGATACGATGAACTCTGAATCACTGGATATAACCACAGATCATACATAACTAGTGTGACCACTCATGGTCTTACAGGTACCTGTCTTGACGTCCCATAGTCTCACCGTATAATCTGCACTTCCCGATACGATGAACTCTGAATCACTGGATATATTCACAGATGATACATAATAGTGTGACCACTCATGGTCTTACAGGTACCTGTCTTGACGTCCCATAGTCTCACCGTATAATCTGCACTTCCCGATACGATGAACTCTGAATCACTGGATATAGCCACAGATGATACATAACTAGTGTGACCACTCATGGTCTTACAGGTACCTGTCTTGACGTCCCATAGTCTCACCGTATAATCTGCACTTCCCGATACGATGAACTCTGAATCACTGGATATATTCACAGATGATACATAACTAGTGTGACCACTCATGGTCTTACAGGTACCTGTCTTGACGTCCCATAGTCTCACCGTATAATCTGCACTTCCCGATACGATGAACTCTGAATCACTGGATATAGTCACAGATCATACATGAATAGTGTGACCACTCATGGTCTTACAGGTACCTGTCTTGACGTCCCATAGTCTCACCGTATAATCATTACTTCCCGATACGATGAACTCTGAATCACTGGATATAACCACAGATCATACACAACTAGTGTGACCACTCATGGTCTTACAGGTACCTGTCTTGACGTCCCATAGTCTCACCGTATAATCTCCACTTCCCGATACGATGAACTCTGAATCACTGGATATAGTCACAAATAATACAGAATCAGTGATACCACTCATGGTCTTACAGGTACCTGTCTTGACGTCCCATAGTCTCACCGTATAATCATTACTTCCCGATACGATGAACTCTGAATCACTGGATATATTCACAGATGATACATGAATAGTGTGACCACTCATGGTCTTACAGGTACCTGTCTTGACGTCCCATAGTCTCACCGTATAATCATTACTTCCCGATACGATGAACTCTGAATCACTGGATATAGCCACAGCATATACATAACCTGCGTGCCCACTCATGGTCTTACAGGTACCTGTCTTGACGTCCCATAGTCTCACCGTATAATCATTACTTCCCAATACGATGAACTCTGAATCACTGGATATAGCCACAGCATATACATAACTTGTGTGACCACTCATGGTCTTACAGGTACCTGTCTTGACGTCCCATAGTCTCACCGTATAATCTGCACTTCCCGATACGATGAACTCTGAATCACTGGATATAGTCACAGATCATACATGAATAGTGTGACCACTCATGGTCTTACAGGTACCTGTCTTGACGTCCCATAGTCTCACCGTATAATCTGCACTTCCCGATACGATGAACTCTGAATCACTGGATATAACCACAGATCATACACAACTAGTGTGACCACTCATGGTCTTACAGGTACCTGTCTTGACGTCCCATAGTCTCACCGTATAATCTGCACTTCCCGATACGATGAACTCTGAATCACTGGATATAGCCACAGCATATACATGAATAGTGTGACCACTCATGGTCTTACAGGTACCTGTCTTGACGTCCCATAGTCTCACCGTATAATCATTACTTCCCGATACGATGAACTCTGAATCACTGGATATAGCCACAGAATATACATAACTAGTGTGACCACTCATGGTCTTACAGGTACCTGTCTTGACGTCCCATAGTCTCACCGTATAATCTCCACTTCCCGATACGATGAACTCTGAATCACTGGATATATTCACAGATCATACATGAATAGTGTGACCACTCATGGTCTTACAGGTACCTGTCTTGACGTCCCATAGTCTCACCGTATAATCTGCAGTTCCCGATACGATGAACTCTGAATCACTGGATATAGCCACAGCATATACATAACCTGTGTGGACACTCATGGTCTTACAGGTACCTGTCTTGACGTCCCATAGTCTCACCGTATAATCTGCAGTTCCCGATACGATGAACTTTGAATGACTGGATATATTCACAGCTTATAAATAATTAGTGTGACCACTCATGGTCTTACAGGTACCTGTCTTGACGTCCCATAGTCTCACCGTATAATCATAACTTCCCGATACGATGAACTTTGAATCACTGGATATAGCCACAGCATATACATAACCTGTGTGGACACTCATGGTCTTACAGGTACCTGTCTTGACGTCCCATAGTCTCACCGTCTTATCTCAACATCCCGATACGATGAACTCTGAATCACTGGATATAGCCACAGCATATACATAACCTGTGTGGACACTCATGGTCTTACAGGTACCTGTCTTGACGTCCCATAGTCTCACCGTATAATCATTACTTCCCGATACGATGAACTCTGAATCACTGGAAATATTCACAGATGATACATAATGTGTGTGACCACTCATGGTCTTACAGGTACCTGTCTTGACGTCCCATAGTCTCACCGTATAATCTCCACTTCCCGATACGATGAACTCTGAATCACTGGATATATTCACAGATGATACATAACTAGTGTAACCATTCATGGTCTTACAGGTACCTGTCTTGACGTCCCATAGTCTCACCGTATAATCTGCACTTCCCGATACGATGAACTCTGAATCACTGGATATAACCAAAGATCATACACAACTAGTGTGACCACTCATGGTCTTACAGGTACCTGTCTTGACGTCCCATAGTCTCACCGTATAATCTGCACTTCCCGATACGATGAACTCTGAATCACTGGATATAGTCACAGCATATACATGACTTGTGTGACCACTCATGGTCTTACATGTACCTGTCTTGACGTTCCATAGTCTCAACGTATAATCTGCACTTCCCGATACGATGAACTCTGAATCACTGGATATAGTCACAGCATATACATGAATAGTGTGACCACTCATGGTCTTACAGGTACCTGTCTTGACGTCCCATAGTCTCACCGTATAATCATTACTTCCCGATACGATGAACTCTGAATCACTGGATATATTCACAGATGATACATAACTAGTGTGACCACTCATGGTCTTACAGGTACCTGTCTTGACGTCCCATAGTCTCACCGTATAATCATTACTTCCCGATACGATGAACTCTGAATCACTGGATATAACCACAGATCATACACAACTAGTGTGACCACTCATGGTCTTACAGGTACCTGTCTTGACGTCCCATAGTCTCACCGTATAATCATTACTTCCCGATACGATGAACTCTGAATCACTGGATATAGCCACAGCATATACAAAACTAGTGTGACCACTCATGGTCTTACAGGTACCTGTCTTGACGTCCCATAGTCTCACCGTATAATCTGCACTTCCCGATACGATGTACTCTGAATCACTGGATATAGCCACAGCATATACATAACCTGTGTGGAGACTCATGGTCTTACAGGTACCTGTCTTGACGTCCCATAGTCTCACCGTATAATCTCCACTTCCCGATACGATGAACTCTGAATCACTGGATATAGCCACAGCATATACATAACCTGTTTGGACACTCATGGTCTTACAGGTACCTGTCTTGACGTCCCATAGTCTCACCGTATAATCATTACTTCCCGATACGATGAACTCTGAATCACTGGATATAGCCACAGCATATACATAACCTGTGTGGAGACTCATGGTCTTACAGGTACCTGTCTTGACGTCCCATAGTCTCACCGTATAATCTGCACTTCCGATACGATGAACTCTGAATCACTGGATATAGCCACAGAATATACATAACCTGTGTGGACACTCATGGTCTTACAGGTACCTGTCTTGACGTCCCATAGTCTCACCGTATAATCTGCAGTTCCCGATACGATGAACTCTGAATCACTGGATATAGCCACAGCATATACATAACCTGTGTGGAGACTCATGGTCTTACAGGTACCTGTCTTGACGTCCCATAGTCTCACCGTATAATCTCCACTTCCCGATACGATGAACTCTGAATCACTGGATATAACCACAGCATATACATAACCTGTTTGGACACTCATGGTCTTACAGGTACCTGTCTTGACGTCCCATAGTCTCACCGTATAATCTGCACTTCCCGATACGATGAACTCTGAATCACTGGATATAACCACAGATCATACATAACTAGTGTGACCACTCATGGTCTTACAGGTACCTGTCTTGACGTCCCATAGTCTCACCGTATAATCTCCACTTCCCGATACGATGAACTCTGAATCACTGGAAATATTCACAGATGATACATGAATAGTGTGACCACTCATGGTCTTACAGGTACCTGTCTTGACGTCCCATAGTCTCACCGTATAATCTGCACTTCCCGATACGATGAACTCTGAATCACTGGATATAGCCACAGCATATACATGAATAGTGTGACCACTCATGGTCTTACAGGTACCTGTCTTGACGTCCCATAGTCTCACCGTATAATCTGCACTTCCCGATACGATGAACTCTGAATCACTGGATATATTCACAGATCATACATGAATAGTGTGACCACTCATGGTCTTACAGGTACCTGTCTTGACGTCCCATAGTCTCACCGTATAATCTCCACTTCCCGATACGATGAACTCTGAATCACTGGATATAGTCACAGATCATACATGAATAGTGTGACCACTCATGGTCTTACAGGTACCTGTCTTGACGTCCCATAGTCTCACCGTATAATCTGCAGTTCCCGATACGATGAACTCTGAATCACTGGATATAGTCACAGATCATACATGAATAGTGTGACCACTCATGGTCTTACAGGTACCTGTCTTGACGTCCCATAGTCTCACCGTATAATCTCCACTTCCCGATACGATGAACTCTGAATCACTGGATATAGTCACAAATAATACAGAATCAGTGATACCACTCATGGTCTTACAGGTACCTGTCTTGACGTCCCATAGTCTCACCGTATAATCATTACTTCCCGATACGATGAACTCTGAATCACTGGATATATTCACAGATGATACATGAATAGTGTGACCACTCATGGTCTTACAGGTACCTGTCTTGACGTCCCATAGTCTCACCGTATAATCATTACTTCCCGATACGATGAACTCTGAATCACTGGATATAGCCACAGCATATACATAACCTGCGTGCCCACTCATGGTCTTACAGGTACCTGTCTTGACGTCCCATAGTCTCACCGTATAATCATTACTTCCCAATACGATGAACTCTGAATCACTGGATATAGCCACAGCATATACATAACTAGTGTAACCATTCATGGTCTTACAGGTACCTGTCTTGACGTCCCATAGTCTCACCGTATAATCTGCACTTCCCGATACGATGAACTCTGAATCACTGGATATAGTCACAGATCATACATGAATAGTGTGACCACTCATGGTCTTACAGGTACCTGTCTTGACGTCCCATAGTCTCACCGTATAATCTGCAGTTCCCGATACGATGAACTCTGAATCACTGGATATAGCCACAGCATATACATAACCTGTGTGGACACTCATGGTCTTACAGGTACCTGTCTTGACGTCCCATAGTCTCACCGTATAATCTCCACTTCCCGATACGATGAACTCTGAATCACTGGATATATTCACAGATGATACATGAATAGTGTGGACACTCATGGTCTTACAGGTACCTGTCTTGACGTCCCATAGTCTCACCGTATAATCTGCAGTTCCCGATACGATGAACTCTGAATCACTGGATATAGCCACAGCATATACATAACCTGTGTGGACACTCATGGTCTTACAGGTACCTGTCTTGACGTCCCATAGTCTCACCGTATAATCTGCAGTTCCCGATACGATGAACTTTGAATGACTGGATATATTCACAGCTTATAAATAATTAGTGTGACCACTCATGGTCTTACAGGTACCTGTCTTGACGTCCCATAGTCTCACCGTATAATCATAACTTCCCGATACGATGAACTTTGAATCACTGGATATAGCCACAGCATATACATAACCTGTGTGGACACTCATGGTCTTACAGGTACCTGTCTTGACGTCCCATAGTCTCACCGTCTTATCTCAACATCCCGATACGATGAACTCTGAATCACTGGATATAGCCACAGCATATACATAACCTGTGTGGACACTCATGGTCTTACAGGTACCTGTCTTGACGTCCCATAGTCTCACCGTATAATCATTACTTCCCGATACGATGAACTCTGAATCACTGGAAATATTCACAGATGATACATAATGTGTGTGACCACTCATGGTCTTACAGGTACCTGTCTTGACGTCCCATAGTCTCACCGTATAATCTCCACTTCCCGATACGATGAACTCTGAATCACTGGATATATTCACAGATGATACATAACTAGTGTAACCATTCATGGTCTTACAGGTACCTGTCTTGACGTCCCATAGTCTCACCGTATAATCTGCACTTCCCGATACGATGAACTCTGAATCACTGGATATAGTCACAGCATATACATGACTTGTGTGACCACTCATGGTCTTACATGTACCTGTCTTGACGTTCCATAGTCTCAACGTATAATCTGCACTTCCCGATACGATGAACTCTGAATCACTGGATATAGTCACAGCATATACATGAATAGTGTGACCACTCATGGTCTTACAGGTACCTGTCTTGACGTCCCATAGTCTCACCGTATAATCATTACTTCCCGATACGATGAACTCTGAATCACTGGATATATTCACAGATGATACATAACTAGTGTGACCACTCATGGTCTTACAGGTACCTGTCTTGACGTCCCATAGTCTCACCGTATAATCATTACTTCCCGATACGATGAACTCTGAATCACTGGATATAACCACAGATCATACACAACTAGTGTGACCACTCATGGTCTTACAGGTACCTGTCTTGACGTCCCATAGTCTCACCGTATAATCATTACTTCCCGATACGATGAACTCTGAATCACTGGATATATTCACAGATGATACATGAATAGTGTGACCACTCATGGTCTTACAGGTACCTGTCTTGACGTCCCATAGTCTCACCGTATAATCATTACTTCCCGATACGATGAACTCTGAATCACTGGATATAGCCACAGCATATACATAACCTGCGTGCCCACTCATGGTCTTACAGGTACCTGTCTTGACGTCCCATAGTCTCACCGTATAATCATTACTTCCCAATACGATGAACTCTGAATCACTGGATATAGCCACAGCATATACATAACTTGTGTGACCACTCATGGTCTTACAGGTACCTGTCTTGACGTCCCATAGTCTCACCGTATAATCTGCACTTCCCGATACGATGAACTCTGAATCACTGGATATAGTCACAGATCATACATGAATAGTGTGACCACTCATGGTCTTACAGGTACCTGTCTTGACGTCCCATAGTCTCACCGTATAATCTGCAGTTCCCGATACGATGAACTCTGAATCACTGGATATAGCCACAGCATATACATAACCTGTGTGGACACTCATGGTCTTACAGGTACCTGTCTTGACGTCCCATAGTCTCACCGTATAATCTCCACTTCCCGATACGATGAACTCTGAATCACTGGATATATTCACAGATGATACATGAATAGTGTGGACACTCATGGTCTTACAGGTACCTGTCTTGACGTCCCATAGTCTCACCGTATAATCTGCAGTTCCCGATACGATGAACTCTGAATCACTGGATATAGCCACAGCATATACATAACCTGTGTGGACACTCATGGTCTTACAGGTACCTGTCTTGACGTCCCATAGTCTCACCGTATAATCTGCAGTTCCCGATACGATGAACTTTGAATGACTGGATATATTCACAGCTTATAAATAATTAGTGTGACCACTCATGGTCTTACAGGTACCTGTCTTGACGTCCCATAGTCTCACCGTATAATCATAACTTCCCGATACGATGAACTTTGAATCACTGGATATAGCCACAGCATATACATAACCTGTGTGGACACTCATGGTCTTACAGGTACCTGTCTTGACGTCCCATAGTCTCACCGTCTTATCTCAACATCCCGATACGATGAACTCTGAATCACTGGATATAGCCACAGCATATACATAACCTGTGTGGACACTCATGGTCTTACAGGTACCTGTCTTGACGTCCCATAGTCTCACCGTCTTATCTCAACATCCCGATACGATGAACTTTGAATCACTGGATATAGCCACAGCATATACATAACCTGTGTGGACACTCATGGTCTTACAGGTACCTGTCTTGACGTCCCATAGTCTCACCGTATAATCATTACTTCCCGATACGATGAACTCTGAATCACTGGAAATATTCACAGATGATACATAATGTGTGTGACCACTCATGGTCTTACAGGTACCTGTCTTGACGTCCCATAGTCTCACCGTATAATCTCCACTTCCCGATACGATGAACTCTGAATCACTGGATATATTCACAGATGATACATAACTAGTGTAACCATTCATGGTCTTACAGGTACCTGTCTTGACGTCCCATAGTCTCACCGTATAATCTGCACTTCCCGATACGATGAACTCTGAATCACTGGATATAACCAAAGATCATACACAACTAGTGTGACCACTCATGGTCTTACAGGTACCTGTCTTGACGTCCCATAGTCTCACCGTATAATCTGCACTTCCCGATACGATGAACTCTGAATCACTGGATATAGTCACAGCATATACATGACTTGTGTGACCACTCATGGTCTTACATGTACCTGTCTTGACGTTCCATAGTCTCAACGTATAATCTGCACTTCCCGATACGATGAACTCTGAATCACTGGATATAGTCACAGCATATACATGAATAGTGTGACCACTCATGGTCTTACAGGTACCTGTCTTGACGTCCCATAGTCTCACCGTATAATCATTACTTCCCGATACGATGAACTCTGAATCACTGGATATAGTCACAGATCATACATGAATAGTGTGACCACTCATGGTCTTACAGGTACCTGTCTTGACGTCCCATAGTCTCACCGTATAATCTCCACTTCCCGATACGATGAACTCTGAATCACTGGATATAGTCACAAATAATACAGAATCAGTGATACCACTCATGGTCTTACAGGTACCTGTCTTGACGTCCCATAGTCTCACCGTATAATCATTACTTCCCGATACGATGAACTCTGAATCACTGGATATATTCACAGATGATACATGAATAGTGTGACCACTCATGGTCTTACAGGTACCTGTCTTGACGTCCCATAGTCTCACCGTATAATCATTACTTCCCGATACGATGAACTCTGAATCACTGGATATAGCCACAGCATATACATAACCTGCGTGCCCACTCATGGTCTTACAGGTACCTGTCTTGACGTCCCATAGTCTCACCGTATAATCATTACTTCCCAATACGATGAACTCTGAATCACTGGATATAGCCACAGCATATACATAACTTGTGTGACCACTCATGGTCTTACAGGTACCTGTCTTGACGTCCCATAGTCTCACCGTATAATCTGCACTTCCCGATACGATGAACTCTGAATCACTGGATATAGTCACAGATCATACATGAATAGTGTGACCACTCATGGTCTTACAGGTACCTGTCTTGACGTCCCATAGTCTCACCGTATAATCTGCAGTTCCCGATACGATGAACTCTGAATCACTGGATATAGCCACAGCATATACATAACCTGTGTGGACACTCATGGTCTTACAGGTACCTGTCTTGACGTCCCATAGTCTCACCGTATAATCTCCACTTCCCGATACGATGAACTCTGAATCACTGGATATATTCACAGATGATACATGAATAGTGTGGACACTCATGGTCTTACAGGTACCTGTCTTGACGTCCCATAGTCTCACCGTATAATCTGCAGTTCCCGATACGATGAACTCTGAATCACTGGATATAGCCACAGCATATACATAACCTGTGTGGACACTCATGGTCTTACAGGTACCTGTCTTGACGTCCCATAGTCTCACCGTATAATCTGCAGTTCCCGATACGATGAACTTTGAATGACTGGATATATTCACAGCTTATAAATAATTAGTGTGACCACTCATGGTCTTACAGGTACCTGTCTTGACGTCCCATAGTCTCACCGTATAATCATAACTTCCCGATACGATGAACTTTGAATCACTGGATATAGCCACAGCATATACATAACCTGTGTGGACACTCATGGTCTTACAGGTACCTGTCTTGACGTCCCATAGTCTCACCGTCTTATCTCAACATCCCGATACGATGAACTCTGAATCACTGGATATAGCCACAGCATATACATAACCTGTGTGGACACTCATGGTCTTACAGGTACCTGTCTTGACGTCCCATAGTCTCACCGTATAATCATTACTTCCCGATACGATGAACTCTGAATCACTGGAAATATTCACAGATGATACATAATGTGTGTGACCACTCATGGTCTTACAGGTACCTGTCTTGACGTCCCATAGTCTCACCGTATAATCTCCACTTCCCGATACGATGAACTCTGAATCACTGGATATATTCACAGATGATACATAACTAGTGTAACCATTCATGGTCTTACAGGTACCTGTCTTGACGTCCCATAGTCTCACCGTATAATCTGCACTTCCCGATACGATGAACTCTGAATCACTGGATATAACCAAAGATCATACACAACTAGTGTGACCACTCATGGTCTTACAGGTACCTGTCTTGACGTCCCATAGTCTCACCGTATAATCTGCACTTCCCGATACGATGAACTCTGAATCACTGGATATAGTCACAGCATATACATGACTTGTGTGACCACTCATGGTCTTACATGTACCTGTCTTGACGTTCCATAGTCTCAACGTATAATCTGCACTTCCCGATACGATGAACTCTGAATCACTGGATATAGTCACAGCATATACATGAATAGTGTGACCACTCATGGTCTTACAGGTACCTGTCTTGACGTCCCATAGTCTCACCGTATAATCATTACTTCCCGATACGATGAACTCTGAATCACTGGATATATTCACAGATGATACATAACTAGTGTGACCACTCATGGTCTTACAGGTACCTGTCTTGACGTCCCATAGTCTCACCGTATAATCATTACTTCCCGATACGATGAACTCTGAATCACTGGATATATTCACAGATGATACATGAATAGTGTGACCACTCATGGTCTTACAGGTACCTGTCTTGACGTCCCATAGTCTCACCGTATAATCATTACTTCCCGATACGATGAACTCTGAATCACTGGATATAGCCACAGCATATACAAAACTAGTGTGACCACTCATGGTCTTACAGGTACCTGTCTTGACGTCCCATAGTCTCACCGTATAATCTGCACTTCCCGATACGATGTACTCTGAATCACTGGATATAGCCACAGATCATACATAACTAGTGTGACCACTCATGGTCTTACAGGTACCTGTCTTGACGTCCCATAGTCTCACCGTATAATCTGCACTTCCCGATACGATGAACTCTGAATCACTGGATATAACCACAGATCATACACAACTAGTGTGACCACTCATGGTCTTACAGGTACCTGTCTTGACGTCCCATAGTCTCACCGTATAATCTGCACTTCCCGATACGATGAACTCTGAATCACTGGATATAGCCACAGCATATACATAATCTGTGTGACCACTCATGGTCTTACAGGTACCTGTCTTGACGTCCCATAGTCTCACCGTATAATCTGCAGTTCCCGATACGATGAACTCTGAATCACTGGATATTGCCACAGATGATACATAACTAGTGTGACCACTCATGGTCTTACAGGTACCTGTCTTGACGTCCCATAGTCTCACCGTATAATCTCCACTTCCCGATACGATGAACTCTGAATCACTGGATATAGCCACAGATGATACATAACTAGTGTGACCACTCATGGTCTTACAGGTACCTGTCTTGACGTCCCATAGTCTCACCGTATAATCTGCACTTCCCGATACGATGAACTCTGAATCACTGGATATAGCCACAGCATATACATAATGTCTATGACCACTCATGGTCTTACAGGTACCTGTCTTGACGTCCCATAGTCTCACCGTATAATCTGCACTTCCCGATACGATGAACTCTGAATCACTGGATATATTCACAGATGATACATGAATAGTGTGACCACTCATGGTCTTACAGGTACCTGTCTTGACGTCCCATAGTCTCACCGTATAATCTGCACTTCCCGATACGATGAACTCTGAATCACTGGATATATTCACAGATGATACATAACTAGTGTGACCACTCATGGTCTTACAGGTACCTGTCTTGACGTCCCATAGTCTCACCGTATAATCATTACTTCCCGATACGATGAACTCTGAATCACTGGATATAGCCACAGATGATACACAACTAGTGTGACCACTCATGGTCTTACAGGTACCTGACTTGACGTCCCATAGTCTCACCGTATAATCATTACTTCCCGATACGATGAACTCTGAATCACTGGATATAGCCACAGATGATACACAACTAGTGTGACCACTCATGGTCTTACAGGTACCTGTCTTGACGTCCCATAGTCTCACCGTATAATCTGCACTTCCCGATACGATGAACTCTGAATCACTGGATATAACCAAAGATCATACACAACTAGTGTGACCACTCATGGTCTTACAGGTACCTGTCTTGACGTTCCATAGTCTCACCGTATAATCTGCACTTCCCGATACGATGAACTCTGAATCACTGGATATAGCCACAGATCATACATAACTAGTGTGACCACTCATGGTCTTACAGGTACCTGTCTTGACGTCCCATAGTCTCACCGTCTAATCTGCACTTCCCGATACGATGAACTCTGAATCACTGGATATAGCTACAGCATATACATAACCTGTGTGGACACTCATGGTCTTACAGGTACCTGTCTTGACGTCCCATAGTCTCACCGTATAATCTGCACTTCCCGATACGATGAACTCTGAATCACTGGATATAGCCACAGCATATACATAACCTGTGTGGACACTCATGGTCTTACAGGTACCTGTCTTGACGTCCCATAGTCTCACCGTATAATCTGCACTTCCCGATACGATGAACTCTGAATCACTGGATATAGCCACAGCATATACATAACCTGTGTGGACACTCATGGTCTTACAGGTACCTGTCTTGACGTCCCATAGTCTCACCGTCTAATCTGCACTTCCCGATACGATGAACTCTGAATCACTGGATATAGCTACAGCATATACATAACCTGTGTGACCACTCATGGTCTTACAGGTACCTGTCTTGACGTCCCATAGTCTCACCGTATAATCTGCACTTCCCGATACGATGAACTCTGAATCACTGGATATAGCCACAGATCATACATAACCTGTGTGGACACTCATGGTCTTACAGGTACCTGTCTTGACGTCCCATAGTCTCACCGTCTAATCTGCACTTCCCGATACGATGAACTCTGAATCACTGGATATAGCTACAGCATATACATAACCTGTGTGACCACTCATGGTCTTACAGGTACATGTCTTGACGTCCCATAGTCTCACCGTATAATCATAACTTCCCGATACGATGAACTCTGAATCACTGGATATAGCCGCAGATCATACATAATCTTTGTTACCACTCATGGTCTTACAGGTACCTGTCTTGACGTCCCATAGTCTCACCGTATAATCATCACTTCCCGATACGATGAACTCTGAATCACTGGATATAGCCACAGATAATACACAACTTGTGTGACCACTCATGGTCTTACAGGTACATGTCTTGACGTTCTATAGTCTCACCGTCTCATCTCAACATCCCGATACGATGAACTCTGAATCACTGGATATAGCCACAGATAATACATAATCTGTGTGACCACTCATGGTCTTACAGGTAACTGTCTTGACGTTCCATAGTCTCACCGTCTTATCATCACTTCCCGATACGATGAACTCTGAATCACTGGATATAGCCACAGATAATACATAATCTGTGTGACCACTCATGGTCTTACAGGTACCTGTCTTGACGTTCCATAGTCTCACCGTATAATCATAACTTCCCGATACGATGAACTCTGAATCACTGGATATAGCCACAGATAATACATAATCTGTGTGACCACTCATGGTCTTACAGGTACCTGTCTTGACGTTCCATAGTCTCACCGTATAATCATAACTTCCCGATACGATGAACTCTGAATCACTGGATATAGCCACAGATAATACATAATGTCTGTGACCACTCATGGTCTTAAAGGTACCTGTCTTGACGTTCCATAGTCTCACCGTCTTATCATCACTTCCCGATACGATGAACTCTGAATCACTGGATATAGCCACAGATAATACATAATCTGTGTGACCACTCATGGTCTTACAGGTACCTGTCTTGACGTTCCATAGTCTCACCGTATAATCTGCAGTTCCCGATACGATGAACTCTGAATCACTGGATATAGCCACAGATAATACATAATCTGTGTGACCACTCATGGTCTTACAGGTACCTGTCTTGACGTCCCATAGTCTCACCGTATAATCTCCACTTCCCGATACGATGAACTCTGAATCACTGGATATATTCACAGATGATACATGAATAGTGTGACCACTCATGGTCTTACAGGTACCTGTCTTGACGTCCCATAGTCTCACCGTCTCATCTCTACTTCCCGATACGATGAACTCTGAATCACTGGATATATTCACAGATGATACATAACTAGTGTGACCACTCATGGTCTTACAGGTACCTGTCTTGACGTCCCATAGTCTCACCGTCTCATCTCTACTTCCCGATACGATGAACTCTGAATCACTGGATATAGCCACAGATAATACATAATGTCTGTGACCACTCATAGTCTTACAGGTACCTGTCTTGACGTCCCATAGTCTCACCGTATAATCATAACTTCCCGATACGATGAACTCTGAATCACTGGATATAGCCACAGATAATACATAATGTCTGTGACCACTCATGGTCTTACAGGTACCTGTCTTGACGTTCCATAGTCTCACCGTCTCATCTCTACTTCCCGATACGATGAACTCTGAATCACTGGATATAGCCACAGATCATACATAATCTGTGTGACCACTCATGGTCTTACAGGTAACTGTCTTGACGTTCCATAGTCTCACCGTCTTATCTCAACATCCCGATACGATGAACTCTGAATCACTGGATATAACCACAGATCATACACAACTAGTGTGACCACTCATGGTCTTACAGGTACCTGTCTTGACGTCCCATAGTCTCACCGTATAATCTGCACTTCCCGATACGATGAACTCTGAATCACTGGATATAGCCACAGCATATACATGAATAGTGTGACCACTCATGGTCTTACAGGTACCTGTCTTGACGTCCCATAGTCTCACCGTATAATCATTACTTCCCGATACGATGAACTCTGAATCACTGGATATAGCCACAGATAATACATAATCTGTGTGACCACTCATGGTCTTACAGGTAACTGTCTTGACGTTCCATAGTCTCACCGTCTTATCTCAACATCCCGATACGATGAACTCTGAATCACTGGATATAACCACAGATCATACACAACTAGTGTGACCACTCATGGTCTTACAGGTACCTGTCTTGACGTCCCATAGTCTCACCGTATAATCTGCACTTCCCGATACGATGAACTCTGAATCACTGGATATAGCCACAGCATATACATGAATAGTGTGACCACTCATGGTCTTACAGGTACCTGTCTTGACGTCCCATAGTCTCACCGTATAATCATTACTTCCCGATACGATGAACTCTGAATCACTGGATATAGCCACAGATAATACATAATGTCTGTGACCACTCATGGTCTTAAAGGTACCTGTCTTGACGTTCCATAGTCTCACCGTATAATCATTACTTCCCGATACGATGAACTCTGAATCACTGGATATAGCCACAGATGATACATAACTAGTGTGACCACTCATGGTCTTACAGGTACCTGTCTTGACGTTCCATAGTCTCACCGTCTCATCTCTACTTCCCGATACGATGAACTCTGAATCACTGGATATAACCTCAGATCATACACAACTAGTGTGACCACTCATGGTCTTACAGGTACCTGTCTTGACGTCCCATAGTCTCACCGTATAATCATTACTTCCCGATACGATGAACTCTGAATCACTGGATATAGCCACAGATAATACATAATGTCTGTGACCACTCATGGTCTTACAGCTACCTGTCTTGACGTTCCATAGTCTCACCGTCTTATCTCAACATCCCGATACGATGAACTCTGAATCACTGGATATAGCCACAGCATATACATAATTAGTGTGACCACTCATGGTCTTACAGGTACCTGTCTTGACGTTCCATAGTCTCACCGTCTCATCTCTACTTCCCGATACGATGAACTCTGAATCACTGGATATAGCCACAGATCATACATAACTAGTGTGACCACTCATGGTCTTACAGGTACCTGTCTTGACGTCCCATAGTCTCACCGTCTCATCTCTACTTCCCGATACGATGAACTCTGAATAACTGGATATAGCCACAGATCATACATAATGTCTGTGACCACTCATGGTCTTAAAGGTACCTGTCTTGACGTTCCATAGTCTCACCTTATTATCTCCACTTCCCGATACGATGAACTTTGAATGACTGGATATAGCCACAGATCATACATAACTAGTGTGACCACTCATGGTCTTACAGGTACCTGTCTTGACGTCCCATAGTCTCACCGTCTCATCTCTACTTCCCGATACGATGAACTCTGAATCACTGGATATAGCCACAGATAATACATAATGTCTGTGACCACTCATAGTCTTACAGGTACCTGTCTTGACGTCCCATAGTCTCACCGTATAATCATAACTTCCCGATACGATGAACTCTGAATCACTGGATATAGCCACAGATAATACATAATCTGTGTGACCACTCATGGTCTTACAGGTAACTGTCTTGACGTTCCATAGTCTCACCGTCTCATCTCTACTTCCCGATACGATGAACTCTGAATCACTGGATATAGCCACAGCATATACATAACTAGTGTGACCACTCATGGTCTTACAGGTACCTGTCTTGACGTCCCATAGTCTCACCGTCTCATCTCTACTTCCCGATACGATGAACTCTGAATCACTGGATATAGCCACAGATAATACATAATCTGTGTGACCACTCATGGTCTTACAGGTACCTGTCTTGACGTCCCATAGTCTCACCGTCTTATCTCAACATCCCGATACGATGAACTCTGAATCACTGGATATAGCCACAGATAATACATAACTAGTGTGACCACTCATGGTCTTACAGGTACCTGTCTTGACGTTCCATAATCTCACCGTCTCATCTCTACTTCCCGATACGATGAACTCTGAATCACTGGATATAGCCACAGATAATACATAATGTCTGTGACCACTCATGGTCTTACAGGTACCTGTCTTGACGTCCCATAGTCTCACCGTCTCATCTCAACATCCCGATACGATGAACTCTGAATCACTGGATATAGCCACAGATAATACATAATGTCTGTGACCACTCATGGTCTTAAAGGTACCTGTCTTGACGTTCCATAGTCTCACCGTCTCATCTCTACTTCCCGATACGATGAACTCTGAATCACTGGATATAGCCACAGATAATACATAATGTCTGTGACCACTCATGGTCTTACAGGTACCTGTCTTGACGTTCCATAGTCTCACCGTCTCATCTCTACTTCCCGATACGATGAACTCTGAATCACTGGATATAGCCACAGATAATACATAATGTCTGTGACCACTCATGGTCTTAAAGGTACCTGTCTTGACGTTCCATAGTCTCACCGTCTCATCTCTACTTCCCGATACGATGAACTCTGAATCACTGGATATAGCCACAGATAATACATAATGTCTGTGACCACTCATGGTCTTACAGGTACCTGTCTTGACGTTCCATAGTCTCACCGTCTTATCTCAACATCCCGATACGATGAACTCTGAATCACTGGATATAGCCACAGCATATACATAACTAGTGTGACCACTCATGGTCTTACAGGTACCTGTCTTGACGTTCCATAATCTCACCGTCTCATCTCTACTTCCCGATACGATGAACTCTGAATCACTGGATATAGCCACAGATAATACATAATGTCTGTGACCACTCATGGTCTTACAGGTACCTGTCTTGACGTCCCATAGTCTCACCGTCTCATCTCAACATCCCGATACGATGAACTCTGAATCACTGGATATAGCCACAGATCATACATAATCTGTGTGACCACTCATGGTCTTAAAGGTACCTGTCTTGACGTTCCATAGTCTCACCGTCTCATCTCTACTTCCCGATACGATGAACTCTGAATCACTGGATATAGCCACAGATAATACATAATGTCTGTGACCACTCATGGTCTTACAGGTACCTGTCTTGACGTTCCATAGTCTCACCGTCTTATCTCAACATCCCGATACGATGAACTCTGAATCACTGGATATAGCCACAGATCATACATAATCTGTGTGACCACTCATGGTCTTAAAGGTACCTGTCTTGACGTTCCATAGTCTCACCGTCTCATCTCTACTTCCCGATACGATGAACTCTGAATCACTGGATATAGCCACAGATAATACATAATGTCTGTGACCACTCATGGTCTTACAGGTACCTGTCTTGACGTTCCATAGTCTCACCGTCTTATCTCAACATCCCGATACGATGAACTCTGAATCACTGGATATAACCACAGCATATACATGAATAGTGTGACCACTCATGGTCTTAAAGGTACCTGTCTTGACGTTCCATAGTCTCACCGTCTCATCTCTACTTCCCGATACGATGAACTCTGAATCACTGGATATAGCCACAGATCATACATAACTAGTGTGACCACTCATGGTCTTACAGGTACCTGTCTTGACGTCCCATAGTCTCACCGTCTCATCTCTACTTCCCGATACGATGAACTCTGAATCACTGGATATAGCCACAGATAATACATAATCTGTGTGACCACTCATGGTCTTACAGGTACCTGTCTTGACGTTCCATAGTCTCACCGTCTCATCTCTACTTCCCGATACGATGAACTCTGAATCACTGGATATAGCCACAGATCATACATAACTAGTGTGACCACTCATGGTCTTACAGGTACCTGTCTTGACGTCCCATAGTCTCACCGTCTCATCTCTACTTCCCGATACGATGAACTCTGAATCACTGGATATAGCCACAGATAATACATAATCTGTGTGACCACTCATGGTCTTACAGGTACCTGTCTTGACGTCCCATAGTCTCACCGTATAATCTGCAGTTCCCGATACGATGAACTCTGAATCACTGGATATAGCCACAGCTTATACATAATGAGTGTGACCACTCATGGTCTTACAGGTACCTGTCTTGACGTCCCATAGTCTCACCGTCTTATCTCAACATCCCGATACGATGAACTCTGAATCACTGGATATAGCCACAGATAATACATAACTAGTGTGACCACTCATGGTCTTACAGGTACCTGTCTTGACGTTCCATAATCTCACCGTCTCATCTCTACTTCCCGATACGATGAACTCTGAATCACTGGATATAGCCACAGATAATACATAATCTGTGTGACCACTCATGGTCTTACAGGTAACTGTCTTGACGTTCCATAGTCTCACCGTCTCATCTCTACTTCCCGATACGATGAACTCTGAATCACTGGATATAGCCACAGCATATACATAACTAGTGTGACCACTCATGGTCTTACAGGTACCTGTCTTGACGTCCCATAGTCTCACCGTCTCATCTCTACTTCCCGATACGATGAACTCTGAATCACTGGATATAGCCACAGATAATACATAATCTGTGTGACCACTCATGGTCTTACAGGTACCTGTCTTGACGTCCCATAGTCTCACCGTCTTATCTCAACATCCCGATACGATGAACTCTGAATCACTGGATATAGCCACAGATAATACATAACTAGTGTGACCACTCATGGTCTTACAGGTACCTGTCTTGACGTTCCATAATCTCACCGTCTCATCTCTACTTCCCGATACGATGAACTCTGAATCACTGGATATAGCCACAGATAATACATAATTAGTGTGACCACTCATGGTCTTACAGGTACCTGTCTTGACGTCCCATAGTCTCACCGTCTCATCTCTACTTCCCGATACGATGAACTCTGAATCACTGGATATAGCCACAGATAATACATAATCTGTGTGACCACTCATGGTCTTACAGGTACCTGTCTTGACGTCCCATAGTCTCACCGTCTTATCTCAACATCCCGATACGATGAACTCTGAATCACTGGATATAGCCACAGATAATACATAACTAGTGTGACCACTCATGGTCTTACAGGTACCTGTCTTGACGTTCCATAATCTCACCGTCTCATCTCTACTTCCCGATACGATGAACTCTGAATCACTGGATATAGCCACAGATAATACATAATTAGTGTGACCACTCATGGTCTTACAGGTACCTGTCTTGACGTTCCATAGTCTCACCGTCTCATCTCTACTTCCCGATACGAAGAACTCTGAATCACTGGATATAGCCACAGCATATACATAACTAGTGTGACCACTCATGGTCTTACAGGTACCTGTCTTGACGTTCCATAGTCTCACCGTCTCATCTCTACTTCCCGATACGATGAACTCTGAATAACTGGATATAGCCACAGATAATACATAATGTCTGTGACCACTCATGGTCTTACAGGTACCTGTCTTGACGTTCCATAGTCTCACCTTATTATCTCAACTTCCCGATACGAAGAACTCTGAATCACTGGATATAGCCACAGCATATACATAACTAGTGTGACCACTCATGGTCTTACAGGTACCTGTCTTGACGTCCCATAGTCTCACCGTCTCATCTCAACATCCCGATACGATGAACTCTGAATCACTGGATATAGCCACAGATAATACATAATGTCTGTGACCACTCATGGTCTTACAGGTACCTGTCTTGACGTTCCATAGTCTCACCGTCTTATCATCACTTCCCGATACGATGAACTCTGAATCACTGGATATAGCCACAGATAATACATAACTAGTGTGACCACTCATGGTCTTACAGGTACCTGTCTTGACGTTCCATAGTCTCACCGTCTCATCTCTACTTCCCGATACGATGAACTCTGAATAACTGGATATAGCCACAGATAATACATAATGTCTGTGACCACTCATGGTCTTACAGGTACCTGTCTTGACGTTCCATAGTCTCACCTTATTATCTCAACTTCCCGATACGAAGAACTCTGAATCACTGGATATAGCCACAGCATATACATAACTAGTGTGACCACTCATGGTCTTACAGGTACCTGTCTTGACGTTCCATAGTCTCACCGTCTCATCTCAACATCCCGATACGATGAACTCTGAATCACTGGATATAGCCACAGATAATACATAATGTCTGTGACCACTCATGGTCTTAAAGGTACCTGTCTTGACGTTCCATAGTCTCACCTTATTATCTCAACTTCCCGATACGAAGAACTCTGAATCACTGGATATAGCCACAGCATATACATAACTAGTGTGACCACTCATGGTCTTACAGGTACCTGTCTTGACGTCCCATAGTCTCACCGTCTCATCTCAACATCCCGATACGATGAACTCTGAATCACTGGATATAGCCACAGATAATACATAATGTCTGTGACCACTCATGGTCTTAAAGGTACCTGTCTTGACGTTCCATAGTCTCACCTTATTATCTCCACTTCCCGATACGATGAACTTTGAATGACTGGATATAGCCACAGATCATACATAACTAGTGTGACCACTCATGGTCTTACAGGTACCTGTCTTGACGTTCCATAGTCTCACCGTCTTATCTCTACTTCCCGATACGATGAACTCTGAATCACTGGATATAGCCACAGATCATACATAATCTGTGTGACCACTCATGGTCTTACAGGTACCTGTCTTGACGTTCCATAGTCTCACCGTCTTATCATCACTTCCCGATACGATGAACTCTGAATCACTGGATATAGCCACAGATAATACATAACTAGTGTGACCACTCATGGTCTTACAGGTACCTGTCTTGACGTTCCATAATCTCACCGTCTCATCTCTACTTCCCGATACGATGAACTCTGAATCACTGGATATAGCCACAGATAATACATAATGTCTGTGACCACTCATGGTCTTACAGGTACCTGTCTTGACGTCCCATAGTCTCACCGTCTCATCTCAACATCCCGATACGATGAACTCTGAATCACTGGATATACCACAGATAATACATAATCTGTGTGACCACTCATGGTCTTACAGGTACCTGTCTTGACGTTCCATAGTCTCACCGTCTTATCTCAACATCCCGATACGATGAACTCTGAATCACTGGATATAGCCACAGCATATACATAACTAGTGTGACCACTCATGGTCTTACAGGTACCTGTCTTGACGTTCCATAGTCTCACCGTCTTATCTCAACATCCCGATACGATGAACTCTGAATCACTGGATATAGCCACAGCATATACATAACTAGTGTGACCACTCATGGTCTTACAGGTACCTGTCTTGACGTTCCATAATCTCACCGTCTCATCATTACTTCCCGATACGATGAACTCTGAATCACTGGATATAGCCACAGATAATACATAATGTCTGTGACCACTCATGGTCTTACAGGTACCTGTCTTGACGTCCCATAGTCTCACCGTCTCATCTCAACATCCCGATACGATGAACTCTGAATCACTGGATATAGCCACAGATAATACATAATGTCTGTGACCACTCATGGTCTTACAGGTACCTGTCTTGACGTTCCATAGTCTCACCGTCTCATCTCTACTTCCCGATACGATGAACTCTGAATCACTGGATATAGCCACAGCATATACATAACTAGTGTGACCACTCATGGTCTTACAGGTACCTGTCTTGACGTTCCATAGTCTCACCGTCTTATCTCAACATCCCGATACGATGAACTCTGAATCACTGGATATAGCCACAGATAATACATAATGTCTGTGACCACTCATGGTCTTACAGGTACCTGTCTTGACGTTCCATAGTCTCACCGTCTTATCTCAACATCCCGATACGATGAACTCTGAATCACTGGATATAGCCACAGATAATACATAATCTGTGTGACCACTCATGGTCTTACAGGTACCTGTCTTGACGTCCCATAGTCTCACCGTCTCATCTCTACTTCCCGATACGATGAACTCTGAATCACTGGATATAGCCACAGATCATACATAATCTGTGTGACCACTCATGGTCTTACAGGTAACTGTCTTGACGTTCCATAGTCTCACCGTCTTATCTCAACATCCCGATACGATGAACTCTGAATCACTGGATATAGCCACAGCTTATACATAACTAGTGTGACCACTCATGGTCTTACAGGTACCTGTCTTGACGTTCCATAATCTCACCGTCTCATCTCTACTTCCCGATACGATGAACTCTGAATCACTGGATATAGCCACAGATCATACATAATCTGTGTGACCACTCATGGTCTTAAAGGTACCTGTCTTGACGTTCCATAGTCTCACCGTCTCATCTCTACTTCCCGATACGATGAACTTTGAATGACTGGATATAGCCACAGATCATACATAACTAGTGTGACCACTCATGGTCTTACAGGTACCTGTCTTGACGTCCCATAGTCTCACCGTCTCATCTCTACTTCCCGATACGATGAACTCTGAATCACTGGATATAGCCACAGATAATACATAATCTGTGTGACCACTCATGGTCTTAAAGGTACCTGTCTTGACGTTCCATAGTCTCACCGTCTTATCTCAACATCCCGATACGATGAACTCTGAATCACTGGATATAGCCACAGATAATACATAACTAGTGTGACCACTCATGGTCTTACAGGTACCTGTCTTGACGTTCCATAATCTCACCGTCTCATCTCTACTTCCCGATACGATGAACTCTGAATCACTGGATATAGCCACAGATCATACATAATCTGTGTGACCACTCATGGTCTTACAGGTAACTGTCTTGACGTTCCATAGTCTCACCGTCTTATCTCAACATCCCGATACGATGAACTCTGAATCACTGGATATAGCCACAGCATATACATAACTAGTGTGACCACTCATGGTCTTACAGGTACCTGTCTTGACGTTCCATAATCTCACCGTCTCATCTCTACTTCCCGATACGATGAACTCTGAATCACTGGATATAGCCACAGATAATACATAATCTGTGTGACCACTCATGGTCTTACAGGTACCTGTCTTGACGTTCCATAGTCTCACCGTCTCATCTCTACTTCCCGATACGATGAACTCTGAATTACTGGATATAGCCACAGATAATACATAATCTGTGTGACCACTCATGGTCTTACAGGTACCTGTCTTGACGTCCCATAGTCTCACCGTATAATCTGCAGTTCCCGATACGATGAACTCTGAATCACTGGATATAGCCACAGATAATACATAATGTCTGTGACCACTCATGGTCTTACAGGTACCTGTCTTGACGTTCCATAGTCTCACCGTCTCATCTCTACTTCCCGATACGATGAACTCTGAATTACTGGATATAACCACAGCATATACATGAATAGTGTGACCACTCATGGTCTTAAAGGTACCTGTCTTGACGTTCCATAGTCTCACCGTCTTATCTCAACATCCCGATACGATGAACTCTGAATCACTGGATATAGCCACAGCATATACATAACTAGTGTGACCACTCATGGTCTTACAGGTACCTGTCTTGACGTTCCATAGTCTCACCGTCTCATCTCTACTTCCCGATACGATGAACTCTGAATCACTGGATATAGCCACAGATAATACATAATGTCTGTGACCACTCATGGTCTTACAGGTACCTGTCTTGACGTTCCATAGTCTCACCGTCTTATCTCAACATCCCGATACGATGAACTCTGAATCACTGGATATAGCCACAGATAATACATAACTAGTGTGACCACTCATGGTCTTACAGGTACCTGTCTTGACGTTCCATAGTCTCACCGTCTCATCTCTACTTCCCGATACGATGAACTCTGAATAACTGGATATAGCCACAGATAATACATAATGTCTGTGACCACTCATGGTCTTAAAGGTACCTGTCTTGACGTTCCATAGTCTCACCTTATTATCTCCACTTCCCGATACGATGAACTTTGAATGACTGGATATAGCCACAGATCATACATAACTAGTGTGACCACTCATGGTCTTACAGGTACCTGTCTTGACGTTCCATAGTCTCACCGTCTTATCTCAACATCCCGATACGATGAACTCTGAATCACTGGATATAGCCACAGATCATACATAATCTGTGTGACCACTCATGGTCTTACAGGTACCTGTCTTGACGTCCCATAGTCTCACCGTCTTATCATCACTTCCCGATACGATGAACTCTGAATCACTGGATATAGCCACAGATAATACATAATCTGTGTGACCACTCATGGTCTTACAGGTACCTGTCTTGACGTTCCATAGTCTCACCGTCTCATCTCTACTTCCCGATACGATGAACTCTGAATCACTGGATATAGCCACAGATAATACATAATGTCTGTGACCACTCATGGTCTTACAGGTACCTGTCTTGACGTTCCATAGTCTCACCGTCTTATCTCAACATCCCGATACGATGAACTCTGAATCACTGGATATAGCCACAGCATATACATAACTAGTGTGACCACTCATGGTCTTACAGGTACCTGTCTTGACGTTCCATAATCTCACCGTCTCATCTCTACTTCCCGATACGATGAACTCTGAATCACTGGATATAGCCACAGATAATACATAATGTCTGTGACCACTCATGGTCTTACAGGTACCTGTCTTGACGTCCCATAGTCTCACCGTCTCATCTCAACATCCCGATACGATGAACTCTGAATCACTGGATATAGCCACAGATAATACATAATCTGTGTGACCACTCATGGTCTTACAGGTACCTGTCTTGACGTTCCATAGTCTCACCGTCTTATCTCAACATCCCGATACGATGAACTCTGAATCACTGGATATAGCCACAGCATATACATAACTAGTGTGACCACTCATGGTCTTACAGGTACCTGTCTTGACGTCCCATAATCTCACCGTCTCATCTCTACTTCCCGATACGATGAACTCTGAATCACTGGATATAGCCACAGATAATACATAATGTCTGTGACCACTCATGGTCTTACAGGTACCTGTCTTGACGTCCCATAGTCTCACCGTCTCATCTCAACATCCCGATACGATGAACTCTGAATCACTGGATATAGCCACAGATAATACATAATGTCTGTGACCACTCATGGTCTTACAGGTACCTGTCTTGACGTTCCATAGTCTCACCGTCTCATCTCTACTTCCCGATACGATGAACTCTGAATCACTGGATATAGCCACAGATAATACATAATGTCTGTGACCACTCATGGTCTTACAGGTACCTGTCTTGACGTTCCATAGTCTCACCGTCTTATCTCAACATCCCGATACGATGAACTCTGAATCACTGGATATAGCCACAGCATATACATAACTAGTGTGACCACTCATGGTCTTACAGGTACCTGTCTTGACGTTCCATAATCTCACCGTCTCATCTCTACTTCCCGATACGATGAACTCTGAATCACTGGATATAGCCACAGATAATACATAATGTCTGTGACCACTCATGGTCTTACAGGTACCTGTCTTGACGTCCCATAGTCTCACCGTCTCATCTCTACTTCCCGATACGATGAACTCTGAATCACTGGATATAGCCACAGATAATACATAATCTGTGTGACCACTCATGGTCTTAAAGGTACCTGTCTTGACGTTCCATAGTCTCACCGTCTTATCTCAACATCCCGATACGATGAACTCTGAATCACTGGATATAGCCACAGCATATACATAACTAGTGTGACCACTCATGGTCTTACAGGTACCTGTCTTGACGTTCCATAATCTCACCGTCTCATCTCTACTTCCCGATACGATGAACTCTGAATCACTGGATATAGCCACAGATAATACATAATGTCTGTGACCACTCATGGTCTTACAGGTACCTGTCTTGACGTCCCATAGTCTCACCGTCTCATCTCTACTTCCCGATACGATGAACTCTGAATCACTGGATATAGCCACAGATAATACATAATCTGTGTGACCACTCATGGTCTTACAGGTACCTGTCTTGACGTTCCATAGTCTCACCGTCTCATCTCAACATCCCGATACGATGAACTCTGAATCACTGGATATAGCCACAGATAATACATAATCTGTGTGACCACTCATGGTCTTACAGGTACCTGTCTTGACGTCCCATAGTCTCACCGTCTCATCTCAACATCCCGATACGATGAACTCTGAATCACTGGATATAGCCACAGATAATACATAATCTGTGTGACCACTCATGGTCTTACAGGTACCTGTCTTGACGTTCCATAGTCTCACCGTCTTATCTCAACATCCCGATACGATGAACTCTGAATCACTGGATATAGCCACAGCATATACATAACTAGTGTGACCACTCATGGTCTTACAGGTACCTGTCTTGACGTTCCATAATCTCACCGTCTCATCTCTACTTCCCGATACGATGAACTCTGAATCACTGGATATAGCCACAGATAATACATAATGTCTGTGACCACTCATGGTCTTACAGGTACCTGTCTTGACGTTCCATAATCTCACCGTCTCATCTCTACTTCCCGATACGATGAACTCTGAATCACTGGATATAGCCACAGATAATACAGAATCAGTGATACCACTCATGGTCTTACAGGTACCTGTCTTGACGTCCCATAGTCTCACCGTATAATCTGCACTTCCCGATACGATGAACTCTGAATCACTGGATATAGCCACAGCATATACATAACTAGTGTGACCACTCATGGTCTTACAGGTACCTGTCTTGACGTCCCATAGTCTCACCGTATAATCTGCAGTTCCCGATACGATGAACTCTGAATCACTGGATATAGCCACAGATCATACATAACTAGTGTGACCACTCATGGTCTTACAGGTACCTGTCTTGACGTTCCATAGTCTCACCGTCTTATCTCAACATCCCGATACGATGAACTCTGAATCACTGGATATAGCCACAGATAATACATAATGTCTGTGACCACTCATGGTCTTACAGGTACCTGTCTTGACGTTCCATAGTCTCACCGTCTTATCTCAACATCCCGATACGATGAACTCTGAATCACTGGATATAGCCACAGATAATACATAATGTCTGTGACCACTCATGGTCTTACAGGTACCTGTCTTGACGTCCCATAGTCTCACCGTCTCATCTCAACATCCCGATACGATGAACTCTGAATCACTGGATATAGCCACAGATAATACATAATCTGTGTGACCACTCATGGTCTTACAGGTACCTGTCTTGACGTCCCATAGTCTCACCGTCTTATCATCACTTCCCGATACGATGAACTCTGAATCACTGGATATAGCCACAGATAATACATAATCTGTGTGACCACTCATGGTCTTACAGGTACCTGTCTTGACGTTCCATAGTCTCACCGTCTCATCTCTACTTCCCGATACGATGAACTCTGAATTACTGGATATAGCCACAGATAATACATAATCTGTGTGACCACTCATGGTCTTACAGGTACCTGTCTTGACGTCCCATAGTCTCACCGTATAATCTGCAGTTCCCGATACGATGAACTCTGAATCACTGGATATAGCCACAGATAATACATAATGTCTGTGACCACTCATGGTCTTACAGGTACCTGTCTTGACGTTCCATAGTCTCACCGTCTCATCTCTACTTCCCGATACGATGAACTCTGAATTACTGGATATAACCACAGCATATACATGAATAGTGTGACCACTCATGGTCTTAAAGGTACCTGTCTTGACGTTCCATAGTCTCACCGTCTTATCTCAACATCCCGATACGATGAACTCTGAATCACTGGATATAGCCACAGCATATACATAACTAGTGTGACCACTCATGGTCTTACAGGTACCTGTCTTGACGTTCCATAGTCTCACCGTCTCATCTCTACTTCCCGATACGATGAACTCTGAATCACTGGATATAGCCACAGATAATACATAATGTCTGTGACCACTCATGGTCTTACAGGTACCTGTCTTGACGTTCCATAGTCTCACCGTCTTATCTCAACATCCCGATACGATGAACTCTGAATCACTGGATATAGCCACAGATAATACATAACTAGTGTGACCACTCATGGTCTTACAGGTACCTGTCTTGACGTTCCATAGTCTCACCGTCTCATCTCTACTTCCCGATACGATGAACTCTGAATAACTGGATATAGCCACAGATAATACATAATGTCTGTGACCACTCATGGTCTTAAAGGTACCTGTCTTGACGTTCCATAGTCTCACCGTCTCATCTCTACTTCCCGATACGATGAACTCTGAATCACTGGATATAGCCACAGATAATACATAATGTCTGTGACCACTCATGGTCTTACAGGTACCTGTCTTGACGTCCCATAGTCTCACCGTATAATCTGCAGTTCCCGATACGATGAACTCTGAATCACTGGATATAGCCACAGATCTTACAGGATTTGTGTGACCACTCATGGTCTTACAGGTACCTGTCTTGACGTTCCATAGTCTCACCGTCTCATCTCTACTTCCCGATACGATGAACTCTGAATCACTGGATATATTCACAGATGATACATAACTAGTGTGACCACTCATGGTCTTACAGGTACCTGTCTTGACGTCCCATAGTCTCACCGTCTCATCTCTACTTCCCGATACGATGAACTCTGAATCACTGGATATAGCCACAGATCATACATAATGTCTGTGACCACTCATGGTCTTACAGGTAACTGTCTTGACGTTCCATAGTCTCACCGTCTCATCTCTACTTCCCGATACGATGAACTCTGAATCACTGGATATAGCCACAGCATATACATAACTAGTGTGACCACTCATGGTCTTACAGGTACCTGTCTTGACGTCCCATAGTCTCACCGTCTCATCTCTACTTCCCGATACGATGAACTCTGAATCACTGGATATAGCCACAGATAATACATAATCTGTGTGACCACTCATGGTCTTACAGGTACCTGTCTTGACGTTCCATAGTCTCACCTTATTATCTCCACTTCCCGATACGATGAACTCTGAATCACTGGATATAGCCACAGATAATACATAATCTGTGTGACCACTCATGGTCTTACAGGTACCTGTCTTGACGTCCCATAGTCTCACCGTATAATCTGCAGTTCCCGATACGATGAACTCTGAATCACTGGATATAGCCACAGATAATACATAATTTGCGTGACCACTCATGGTCTTACAGCTACCTGTCTTGACGTCCCATAGTCTCACCGTCTAATCATAACTTCCCGATACGATGAACTCTGAATCACTGGATATAGCCACAGATAATACATAATGTCTGTGACCACTCATGGTCTTACAGGTACCTGTCTTGACGTTCCATAATCTCACCGTCTCATCTCTACTTCCCGATACGATGAACTCTGAATCACTGGATATAGCCACAGATAATACATAATGTCTGTGACCACTCATGGTCTTACAGGTACCTGTCTTGACGTCCCATAGTCTCACCGTCTCATCTCTACTTCCCGATACGATGAACTCTGAATCACTGGATATAGCCACAGATCATACATAATCTGTGTGACCACTCATGGTCTTACAGGTAACTGTCTTGACGTTCCATAGTCTCACCGTCTCATCTCTACTTCCCGATACGATGAACTCTGAATCACTGGATATAGCCACAGATAATACATAATGTCTGTGACCACTCATGGTCTTACAGGTACCTGTCTTGACGTCCCATAGTCTCACCGTCTCATCTCAACATCCCGATACGATGAACTCTGAATCACTGGATATAGCCACAGATAATACATAATCTGTGTGACCACTCATGGTCTTACAGGTACCTGTCTTGACGTTCCATAGTCTCACTTTATTATCTCCACTTCCCGATACGATGAACTCTGAATCACTGGATATAGCCACAGATCTTACAGGATTTGTGTGACCACTCATGGTCTTACAGGTACCTGTCTTGACGTCCCATAGTCTCACCGTCTCATCTCTACTTCCCGATACGATGAACTCTGAATCACTGGATATAGCCACAGATAATACATAATGTCTGTGACCACTCATGGTCTTACAGGTACCTGTCTTGACGTCCCATAGTCTCACCGTATAATCATCACTTCCCGATACGATGAACTCTGAATCACTGGATATAGCCACAGATAATACATAATGTCTGTGACCACTCATGGTCTTACAGGTACCTGTCTTGACGTCCCATAGTCTCACCGTATAATCTCCACTTCCCGATACGATGAACTCTGAATCACTGGATATAACCACAGATCATACATAACTAGTGTGACCACTCATGGTCTTACAGGTACCTGTCTTGACGTCCCATAATCTCACCGTCTCATCTCTACTTCCCGATACGATGAACTCTGAATTACTGGATATAGCCACAGCTTATACATAATTAGTGTGACCACTCATGGTCTTACAGGTACCTGTCTTGACGTTCCATAGTCTCACCGTCTCATCTCTACTTCCCGATACGATGAACTCTGAATCACTGGATATAGCCACAGATAATACATAATGTCTGTGACCACTCATGGTCTTACAGGTACCTGTCTTGACGTCCCATAGTCTCACCGTCTCATCTCAACATCCCGATACGATGAACTCTGAATCACTGGATATAGCCACAGATAATACATAATGTCTGTGACCACTCATGGTCTTAAAGGTACCTGTCTTGACGTTCCATAGTCTCACCGTCTCATCTCTACTTCCCGATACGATGAACTCTGAATCACTGGATATAGCCACAGATAATACATAATCTGTGTGACCACTCATGGTCTTACAGGTACCTGTCTTGACGTTCCATAGTCTCACCGTCTCATCTCTACTTCCCGATACGATGAACTCTGAATTACTGGATATAGCCACAGATCATACATAACTAGTGTGACCACTCATGGTCTTACAGGTACCTGTCTTGACGTCCCATAGTCTCACCGTATAATCTGCAGTTCCCGATACGATGAACTCTGAATCACTGGATATAGCCACAGATAATACATAATTTGTGTGACCACTCATGGTCTTACAGGTACCTGTCTTGACGTCCCATAGTCTCACCGTATAATCATCACTTCCCGATACGATGAACTCTGAATCACTGGATATAGCCACAGATAATACATAATGTCTGTGACCACTCATGGTCTTACAGGTACCTGTCTTGACGTTCCATAATCTCACCGTCTCATCTCTACTTCCCGATACGATGAACTCTGAATCACTGGATATAGCCACAGATAATACATAATGTCTGTGACCACTCATGGTCTTACAGGTACCTGTCTTGACGTCCCATAGTCTCACCGTCTCATCTCTACTTCCCGATACGATGAACTCTGAATCACTGGATATAGCCACAGATCATACATAATCTGTGTGACCACTCATGGTCTTACAGGTAACTGTCTTGACGTTCCATAGTCTCACCGTCTCATCTCTACTTCCCGATACGATGAACTCTGAATCACTGGATATAGCCACAGATAATACATAATGTCTGTGACCACTCATGGTCTTACAGGTACCTGTCTTGACGTCCCATAGTCTCACCGTCTCATCTCAACATCCCGATACGATGAACTCTGAATCACTGGATATAGCCACAGATAATACATAATCTGTGTGACCACTCATGGTCTTACAGGTACCTGTCTTGACGTTCCATAGTCTCACTTTATTATCTCCACTTCCCGATACGATGAACTCTGAATCACTGGATATAGCCACAGATCTTACAGGATTTGTGTGACCACTCATGGTCTTACAGGTACCTGTCTTGACGTCCCATAGTCTCACCGTATAATCTGCAGTTCCCGATACGATGAACTCTGAATCACTGGATATAGCCACAGATAATACATAATCTGTGTGACCACTCATGGTCTTACAGGTACCTGTCTTGACGTCCCATAGTCTCACCGTATAATCATCACTTCCCGATACGATGAACTCTGAATCACTGGATATAGCCACAGATAATACATAATGTCTGTGACCACTCATGGTCTTACAGGTACCTGTCTTGACGTCCCATAGTCTCACCGTATAATCTCCACTTCCCGATACGATGAACTCTGAATCACTGGATATAACCACAGATCATACATAACTAGTGTGACCACTCATGGTCTTACAGGTACCTGTCTTGACGTCCCATAATCTCACCGTCTCATCTCTACTTCCCGATACGATGAACTCTGAATTACTGGATATAGCCACAGCTTATACATAATTAGTGTGACCACTCATGGTCTTACAGGTACCTGTCTTGACGTTCCATAGTCTCACCGTCTCATCTCTACTTCCCGATACGATGAACTCTGAATCACTGGATATAGCCACAGATAATACATAATGTCTGTGACCACTCATGGTCTTACAGGTACCTGTCTTGACGTCCCATAGTCTCACCGTCTCATCTCAACATCCCGATACGATGAACTCTGAATCACTGGATATAGCCACAGATAATACATAATGTCTGTGACCACTCATGGTCTTAAAGGTACCTGTCTTGACGTTCCATAGTCTCACCGTCTCATCTCTACTTCCCGATACGATGAACTCTGAATCACTGGATATAGCCACAGATAATACATAATCTGTGTGACCACTCATGGTCTTACAGGTACCTGTCTTGACGTTCCATAGTCTCACCGTCTCATCTCTACTTCCCGATACGATGAACTCTGAATTACTGGATATAGCCACAGATCATACATAACTAGTGTGACCACTCATGGTCTTACAGGTACCTGTCTTGACGTTCCATAGTCTCACCGTCTTATCTCAACATCCCGATACGATGAACTCTGAATCACTGGATATAGCCACAGATAATACATAATGTCTGTGACCACTCATGGTCTTACAGGTACCTGTCTTGACGTTCCATAGTCTCACCGTCTTATCTCAACATCCCGATACGATGAACTCTGAATCACTGGATATAGCCACAGATAATACATAATGTCTGTGACCACTCATGGTCTTACAGGTACCTGTCTTGACGTCCCATAGTCTCACCGTCTCATCTCAACATCCCGATACGATGAACTCTGAATCACTGGATATAGCCACAGATAATACATGAATAGTGTGACCACTCATGGTCTTAAAGGTACCTGTCTTGACGTCCCATAGTCTCACCGTATAATCATAACTTCCCGATACGATGAACTTTGAATAACTGGATATAGCCACAGATAATACATAATGTCTGTGACCACTCATGGTCTTACAGGTACCTGTCTTGACGTTCCATAGTCTCACCGTATAATCATAACTTCCCGATACGATGAACTCTGAATCACTGGATATAGCCACAGATCATACATAACTAGTGTGACCACTCATGGTCTTACAGGTACCTGTCTTGACGTTCCATAGTCTCACCGTCTTATCTGCACTTCCCGATACGATGAACTCTGAATCACTGGATATAGCCACAGATAATACATAATTTGTGTGACCACTCATGGTCTTAAAGGTACCTGTCTTGACGTTCCATAGTCTCACCGTCTCATCTCAACATCCCGATACGATGAACTCTGAATCACTGGATATAGCCACAGATAATACATAATGTCTGTGACCACTCATGGTCTTACAGGTACCTGTCTTGACGTTCCATAGTCTCACCGTCTTATCTCAACATCCCGATACGATGAACTCTGAATCACTGGATATAGCCACAGCATATACATAACTAGTGTGACCACTCATGGTCTTACAGGTACCTGTCTTGACGTTCCATAATCTCACCGTCTCATCTCTACTTCCCGATACGATGAACTCTGAATCACTGGATATAGCCACAGATAATACATAATGTCTGTGACCACTCATGGTCTTACAGGTACCTGTCTTGACGTCCCATATTCTCACCGTCTCATCTCAACATCCCGATACGATGAACTCTGAATCACTGGATATAGCCACAGATCATACATAATGTCTGTGACCACTCATGGTCTTAAAGGTACCTGTCTTGACGTTCCATAGTCTCACCGTCTCATCTCTACTTCCCGATACGATGAACTCTGAATCACTGGATATAGCCACAGATAATACATAATGTCTGTGACCACTCATGGTCTTACAGGTACCTGTCTTGACGTCCCATAGTCTCACCGTCTCATCTCAACATCCCGATACGATGAACTCTGAATCACTGGATATAGCCACAGATAATACATAATCTGTGTGACCACTCATGGTCTTACAGCTACCTGTCTTGACGTCCCATAGTCTCACCGTCTTATCTCAACTTCCCGATACGATGAACTCTGAATCACTGGATATAGCCACAGATCATACATAACTAGTGTGACCACTCATGGTCTTACAGGTACCTGTCTTGACGTCCCATAGTCTCACCGTATAATCTGCAGTTCCCGATACGATGAACTCTGAATCACTGGATATATTCACAGATGATACACAACTTGTGTGACCACTCATGGTCTTACAGCTACCTGTCTTGACGTCCCATAGTCTCACCGTCTTATCTCAACTTCCCGATACAATGAACTCTGAATCACTGGATATAGCCACAGCTTATACATAATTAGTGTGACCACTCACGGTCTTACAGGTACCTGTCTTGACGTCCCATAGTCTCACCGTCTCATCTCTACTTCCCGATACGATGAACTCTGAATCACTGGATATAGCCACAGATAATACATAATGTCTGTGACCACTCATGGTCTTACAGGTACCTGTCTTGACGTTCCATAGTCTCACCGTCTTATCATCACTTCCCGATACGATGAACTCTGAATCACTGGATATAGCCACAGATAATACATAACTAGTGTGACCACTCATGGTCTTAAAGGTACCTGTCTTGACGTTCCATAGTCTCACCGTCTCATCTCTACTTCCCGATACGATGAACTCTGAATCACTGGATATAGCCACAGATAATACATAATGTCTGTGACCACTCATGGTCTTAAAGGTACCTGTCTTGACGTTCCATAGTCTCACCTTATTATCTCCACTTCCCGATACGATGAACTTTGAATGACTGGATATAGCCACAGATCATACATAACTAGTGTGACCACTCATGGTCTTACAGGTACCTGTCTTGACGTTCCATAGTCTCACCGTCTTATCTCAACATCCCGATACGATGAACTCTGAATGACTGGATATAGCCACAGCTTATACATAATGTCTGTGACCACTCATGGTCTTACAGGTACCTGTCTTGACGTCCCATAGTCTCACCGTCTAATCATGACTTCCCGATACGATGAACTCTGAATCACTGGATATAGCCACAGATAATACATAATTAGTGTGACCACTCACGGTCTTACAGGTACCTGTCTTGACGTCCCATAGTCTCACCGTCTCATCTCTACTTCCCGATACGATGAACTCTGAATCACTGGATATAGCCACAGATAATACATAATGTCTGTGACCACTCATGGTCTTACAGGTACCTGTCTTGACGTTCCATAGTCTCACCGTCTTATCATCACTTCCCGATACGATGAACTCTGAATCACTGGATATAGCCACAGATAATACATAACTAGTGTGACCACTCATGGTCTTAAAGGTACCTGTCTTGACGTTCCATAGTCTCACCGTCTCATCTCTACTTCCCGATACGATGAACTCTGAATCACTGGATATAGCCACAGCATATACATAACTAGTGTGACCACTCATGGTCTTACAGGTACCTGTCTTGACGTCCCATAGTCTCACCGTCTCATCTCTACTTCCCGATACGATGAACTCTGAATCACTGGATATAGCCACAGATAATACATAATCTGTGTGACCACTCATGGTCTTACAGGTACCTGTCTTGACGTTCCATAGTCTCACCTTATTATCTCCACTTCCCGATACGATGAACTCTGAATCACTGGATATAGCCACAGATCATACATAACTAGTGTGACCACTCATGGTCTTACAGGTACCTGTCTTGACGTCCCATAGTCTCACCGTCTTATCTCAACTTCCCGATACAATGAACTCTGAATCACTGGATATATTCACAGATGATACATAACTAGTGTGACCACTCATGGTCTTACAGCTACCTGTCTTGACGTCCCATAGTCTCACCGTATAATCATCACTTCCCGATACGATGAACTCTGAATCACTGGATATAGCCACAGATAATACATAATGTCTGTGACCACTCATGGTCTTACAGGTACCTGTCTTGACGTCCCATAGTCTCACCGTATAATCTCCACTTCCCGATACGATGAACTCTGAATCACTGGATATAACCACAGATCATACATAATTAGTGTGACCACTCATGGTCTTACAAGTACCTGTCTTGACGTCCCATAGTCTCACCGTATAATCATAACTTCCCGATACGATGAACTTTGAATAACTGGATATAGCCACAGATAATACATAATGTCTGTGACCACTCATGGTCTTAAAGGTACCTGTCTTGACGTCCCATAGTCTCACCGTATAATCTGCACTTCCCGATACGATGAACTCTGAATCACTGGATATATTCACAGATGATACATAACTAGTGTGACCACTAATGGTCTTACAGGTACCTGTCTTGACGTTCCATAGTCTCACCGTCTTATCTGCACTTCCCGATACGATGAACTCTGAATCACTGGATATAGCCACAGATCATACATAATGTCTGTGACCACTCATGGTCTTACAGGTACCTGTCTTGACGTCCCATAGTCTCACCGTATAATCATCACTTCCCGATACGATGAACTCTGAATCACTGGATATTGCCACAGATCATACATAACTAGTGTGACCACTCATGGTCTTACAGGTACCTGTCTTGACGTTCCATAGTCTCACCGTCTCATCTCTACTTCCCGATACGATGAACTCTGAATCACTGGATATAGCCACAGATAATACATAATGTCTGTGACCACTCATGGTCTTAAAGGTACCTGTCTTGACGTCCCATAGTCTCACCGTCTCATCTCTACTTCCCGATACGATGAACTCTGAATAACTGGATATAGCCACAGATAATACATAATGTCTGTGACCACTCATGGTCTTAAAGGTACCTGTCTTGACGTCCCATAGTCTCACCGTATAATCTCAACTTTCCGATACGATGAACTCTGAATCACTGGATATATTCACAGATGATACATAACTAGTGTGACCACTAATGGTCTTACAGGTACCTGTCTTGACGTTCCATAGTCTCACCGTATAATCTGCACTTCCCGATACGATGAACTCTGAATCACTGGATATATTCACAGATGATACATGAATAGTGTGACCACTCATGGTCTTACAGGTACCTGTCTTGACGTCCCATAGTCTCACCGTCTCATCTCTACTTCCCGATACGATGAACTCTGAATCACTGGATATAGCCACAGATAATACATAATCTGTGTGACCACTCATGGTCTTACAGGTACCTGTCTTGACGTCCCATAGTCTCACCGTCTTATCTCAACTTCCCGATACGATGAACTCTGAATCACTGGATATAGCCACAGATCATACATAACTAGTGTGACCACTCATGGTCTTACAGGTACCTGTCTTGACGTCCCATAGTCTCACCGTATAATCATTACTTCCCGATACGATGAACTCTGAATCACTGGATATATTCACAGATGATACATAATGTGTGTGACCACTCATGGTCTTACAGGTACCTGTCTTGACGTTCCATAGTCTCACCGTATAATCTGCACTTCCCGATACGATGAACTCTGAATCACTGGATATAACCACAGATAATACATAATCTGTGTGACAACTCATGGTCTTACAGGTACCTGTCTTGACGTTCCATAGTCTCACCGTCTCATCTCTACTTCCCGATACGATGAACTCTGAATCACTGGATATAGCCACAGATCATACATAACTAGTGTGACCACTCATGGTCTTACAGGTACCTGTCTTGAAGTTCCATAGTCTCACCGTCTAATCTCCACTTCCCGATACGATGAACTTTGAATCACTGGATATAGCCACAACATATACATAACTAGTGTGACCACTCATGGTCTTACAGCTACCTGTCTTGACGTCCCATAGTCTCACCGTATAATCATAACTTCCCGATACGATGAACTCTGAATCACTGGATATAGCCACAGATAATACATAACTAGTGTGACCACTCATGGTCTTACAGGTACCTGTCTTGACGTTCCATAGTCTCACCGTCTCATCTCTACTTCCCGATACGATGAACTCTGAATCACTGGATATAGCCACAGATAATACATAATGTCTGTGACCACTCATGGTCTTACAGGTACCTGTCTTGACGTTCCATAGTCTCACCGTCTTATCTCAACATCCCGATACGATGAACTCTGAATCACTGGATATAGCCACAGCTTATACATAATTAGTGTGACCACTCATGGTCTTACAGGTACCTGTCTTGACGTTCCATAGTCTCACCGTCTTATCTCAACATCCCGATACGATGAACTCTGAATCACTGGATATAGCCACAGCTTATACATAATGTCTGTGACCACTCATGGTCTTACAGGTACCTGTCTTGACGTCCCATAGTCTCACCGTCTCATCTCTACTTCCCGATACGATGAACTCTGAATTACTGGATATAGCCACAGATCTTACAGGATTTGTTTGACCACTCATGGTCTTACAGGTACCTGTCTTGACGTTCCATAGTCTCACCGTATAATCTGCACTTCCCGATACGATGAACTCTGAATCACTGGATATAACCACAGATAATACATAATCTGTGTGACCACTCATGGTCTTACAGGTACCTGTCTTGACGTCCCATAGTCTCACCGTCTCATCTCTACTTCCCGATACGATGAACTCTGAATCACTGGATATAGCCACAGATAATACATAATGTCTGTGACCACTCATGGTCTTACAGGTACCTGTCTTGACGTTCCATAGTCTCACCGTCTTATCTCAACATCCCGATACGATGAACTCTGAATCACTGGATATAGCCACAGCTTATACATAATTAGTGTGACCACTCATGGTCTTACAGGTACCTGTCTTGACGTTCCATAGTCTCACCGTCTTATCTCAACATCCCGATACGATGAACTCTGAATCACTGGATATAGCCACAGCTTATACATAATGTCTGTGACCACTCATGGTCTTACAGGTACCTGTCTTGACGTCCCATAGTCTCACCGTCTCATCTCTACTTCCCGATACGATGAACTCTGAATTACTGGATATAGCCACAGATCTTACAGGATTTGTTTGACCACTCATGGTCTTACAGGTACCTGTCTTGACGTTCCATAGTCTCACCGTATAATCTGCACTTCCCGATACGATGAACTCTGAATCACTGGATATAACCACAGATAATACATAATCTGTGTGACCACTCATGGTCTTACAGGTACCTGTCTTGACGTCCCATAGTCTCACCGTCTCATCTCTACTTCCCGATACGATGAACTCTGAATCACTGGATATAGCCACAGATAATACATAATGTCTGTGACCACTCATGGTCTTACAGGTACCTGTCTTGACGTCCCATAGTCTCACCGTCTCATCTCTACTTCCCGATACGATGAACTCTGAATCACTGGATATAGCCACAGATCATACATAACTAGTGTGACCACTCATGGTCTTACAGGTACCTGTCTTGACGTTCCATAGTCTCACCGTCTCATCTCTACTTCCCGATACGATGAACTCTGAATCACTGGATATAGCCACAGATAATACATAATTAGTGTGACCACTCATGGTCTTAAAGGTACATGTCTTGAAGTTCCATAGTCTCACCGTCTCATCTCTACTTCCCGATACGATGAACTCTGAATCACTGGATATAGCCACAGATCTTAAGAAATTTGTGTGACCACTCATAGTCTTACAGGTACATGTCTTGAAGTTCCATAGTCTCACCGTCTAATCTCCACTTCCCGATACGATGAACTTTGAATGACTGGATATAGCCACAGATCATACATAACTAGTGTGACCACTCATGGTCTTACAGGTACCTGTCTTGACGTTCCATAGTCTCACCGTCTTATCTCAACATCCCGATACGATGAACTCTGAATGACTGGATATAGCCACAGATCATACATAACTAGTGTGACCACTCATGGTCTTACAGGTACCTGTCTTGACGTTCCATAGTCTCACCGTCTCATCTCTACTTCCCGATACGATGAACTCTGAATCACTGGATATAGCCACAGATCATACATAATGTCTGTGACCACTCATGGTCTTAAAGGTACCTGTCTTGACGTCCCATAGTCTCACCGTATAATCTGCACTTCCCGATACGATTAACTCTGAATCACTGGATATAGCCACAGATAATACATAATGTCTGTGACCACTCATGGTCTTAAAGGTACCTGTCTTGACGTTCCATAGTCTCACCTTATTATCTCCACTTCCCGATACGATGAACTTTGAATGACTGGATATAGCCACAGCTTATAAATAATTAGTGTGACCACTCATGGTCTTACAGGTACCTGTCTTGACGTCCCATAGTCTCACCGTATAATCATAACTTCCCGATACGATGAACTTTGAATGACTGGATATATTCACAGATGATACATAACTAGTGTGACCACTCATGGTCTTACAGGTACCTGTCTTGACGTCCCATAGTCTCACCGTCTCATCTCTACTTCCCGATACGATGAACTCTGAATCACTGGATATAGCCACAGATCATACATAATGTCTGTGACCACTCATGGTCTTACAGGTACCTGTCTTGACGTCCCATAGTCTCACCGTATAATCATAACTTCCCGATACGATGAACTTTGAATGACTGGATATATTCACAGATGATACATAACTAGTGTGACCACTCATGGTCTTACAGGTACCTGTCTTGACGTCCCATAGTCTCACCGTCTCATCTCAACATCCCGATACGATGAACTCTGAATCACTGGATATAGCCACAGATAATACATAATGTCTGTGACCACTCATGGTCTTACAGGTACCTGTCTTGAAGTTCCATAGTCTCACCGTCTCATCTCTACTTCCCGATACGATGAACTCTGAATTACTGGATATAGCCACAGATAATACATAATGTCTGTGACCACTCATGGTCTTAAAGGTACCTGTCTTGACGTTCCATAGTCTCACCGTCTCATCTCTACTTCCCGATACGATGAACTTTGAATGACTGGATATAGCCACAGATCATACATAACTAGTGTGACCACTCATGGTCTTAAAGGTACCTGTCTTGACGTCCCATAGTCTCACCGTCTTATCTCAACATCCCGATACGATGAACTCTGAATCACTGGATATAGCCACAGATAATACATAATGTCTGTGACCACTCATGGTCTTACAGGTACCTGTCTTGACGTCCCATAGTCTCACCGTATAATCTGCACTTCCCGATACGATGAACTCTGAATCACTGGATATATTCACAGATAATACATAATTAGTGTGACCACTCATGGTCTTACAGGTACCTGTCTTGACGTCCCATAGTCTCACCGTCTTATCTCAACATCCCGATACGATGAACTCTGAATCACTGGATATAGCCACAGCTTATAAATAATTAGTGTGACCACTCATGGTCTTACAGGTACCTGTCTTGACGTCCCATAATCTCACCGTCTCATCTCTACTTCCCGATACGATGAACTCTGAATCACTGGATATAGCCACAGATAATACATAATGTCTGTGACCACTCATGGTCTTACAGGTACCTGTCTTGACGTCCCATATTCTCACCGTCTCATCTCTACTTCCCGATACGATGAACTCTGAATCACTGGATATAGCCACAGATCATACATAATGTCTGTGACCACTCATGGTCTTACAGGTAACTGTCTTGACGTTCCATAGTCTCACCGTCTCATCTCTACTTCCCGATACGATGAACTCTGAATCACTGGATATAGCCACAGCATATACATAACTAGTGTGACCACTCATGGTCTTACAGGTACCTGTCTTGACGTCCCATAGTCTCACCGTCTCATCTCAACATCCCGATACGATGAACTCTGAATCACTGGATATAGCCACAGATAATACATAATGTCTGTGACCACTCATGGTCTTACAGGTACCTGTCTTGAAGTTCCATAGTCTCACCGTCTCATCTCTACTTCCCGATACGATGAACTTTGAATGACTGGATATAGCCACAGATAATACATAATAAGTGTGACCACTCATGGTCTTACAGGTACCTGTCTTGACGTCCCATAGTCTCACCGTATAATCTGCACTTCCCGATACGATGAACTCTGAATCACTGGATATAGCCACAGATAATACATAATGTCTGTGACCACTCATGGTCTTACAGGTACCTGTCTTGACGTCCCATAGTCTCACCGTATAATCTGCACTTCCCGATACGATGAACTCTGAATCACTGGATATATTCACAGATAATACATAATTAGTGTGACCACTCATGGTCTTACAGGTACCTGTCTTGACGTCCCATAGTCTCACCGTCTTATCTCAACATCCCGATACGATGAACTCTGAATCACTGGATATAGCCACAGATAATACATAATAAGTGTGACCACTCACGGTCTTACAGGTACCTGTCTTGACGTTCCATAGTCTCACCGTCTTATCTCAACATCCCGATACGATGAACTCTGAATCACTGGATATAGCCACAGATAATACATAATAAGTGTGACCACTCATGGTCTTACAGCTACCTGTCTTGACGTCCCATAGTCTCACCGTATAATATGCACTTCCCGATACGATGAACTCTGAATCACTGGATATATTCACAGATGATACATAACTAGTGTGACCACTCATGGTCTTACAGGTACCTGTCTTGACGTTCCATAGTCTCACCGTCTTATCTCAACATCCCGATACGATGAACTCTGAATCACTGGATATAGCCACAGATAATACATAATAAGTGTGACCACTCACGGTCTTACAGGTACCTGTCTTGACGTCCCATAGTCTCACCGTATAATCTCCACTTCCCGATACGATGAACTCTGAATCACTGGATATATTCACAGATGATACATAACTAGTGTGACCACTCATGGTCTTACAGGTACCTGTCTTGACGTCCCATAGTCTCACCGTATAATCTGCACTTCCCGATACGATGAACTCTGAATCACTGGATATATTCACAGATGATACATAACTAGTGTGACCACTCATGGTCTTACAGCTACCTGTCTTGACGTCCCATAGTCTCACCGTCTTATCTCAACATCCCGATACGATGAACTCTGAATCACTGGATATAGCCACAGATAATACATAATCTGTGTGACCACTCATGGTCTTACAGGTACCTGTCTTGACGTCCCATAGTCTCACCGTCTCATCTCTACTTCCCGATACGATGAACTCTGAATCACTGGATATACCACAGATAATACATAACTAGTGTGACCACTCATGGTCTTACAGGTACCTGTCTTGACGTTCCATAGTCTCACCGTCTTATCTCAACATCCCGATACGATGAACTCTGAATCACTGGATATAGCCACAGATAATACATAACTAGTGTGACCACTCATGGTCTTACAGGTACCTGTCTTGACGTCCCATAGTCTCACCGTCTCATCTCTACTTCCCGATACGATGAACTCTGAATCACTGGATATACCACAGATAATACATAACTAGTGTGACCACTCATGGTCTTACAGGTACCTGTCTTGACGTTCCATAGTCTCACCGTCTAATCTCTACTTCCCGATACGATGAACTCTGAATCACTGGATATACCACAGATAATACATAACTAGTGTGACCACTCATGGTCTTACAGGTACCTGTCTTGACGTTCCATAGTCTCACCGTCTAATCTCTACTTCCCGATACGATGAACTCTGAATCACTGGATATAGCCACAGATAATACATAACTAGTGTGACCACTCATGGTCTTACAGCTACCTGTCTTGACGTCCCATAGTCTCACCGTCTCATCTCTACTTCCCGATACGATGAACTCTGAATCACTGGATATAGCCACAGATCTTACATAATCTGTGTGACCACTCATGGTCTTACAGGTACCTGTCTTGACGTTCCATAGTCTCACCGTCATATCATCACTTCCCGATACGATGAACTCTGAATTACTGGATATAGCCACAGATAATACATAACTAGTGTGACCACTCATGGTCTTACAGGTACCTGTCTTGACGTTCCATAGTCTCACCGTCTTATCATCACTTCCCGATACGATGAACTCTGAATCACTGGATATAGCCACAGCTTATACATAATTAGTGTGACCACTCATGGTCTTACAGGTACCTGTCTTGACGTCCCATAGTCTCACCGTCTCATCTCTACTTCCCGATACGATGAACTCTGAATCACTGGATATAGCCACAGATGATACACAACTTGTGTGACCACTCATGGTCTTACAGGTACCTGTCTTGACGTCCCATAGTCTCACCGTATAATCATTACTTCCCGATACGATGAACTCTGAATCACTGGATATATTCACAGATGATACATGAATAGTGTGACCACTCATGGTCTTACAGGTACCTGTCTTGACGTTCCATAGTCTCACCGTATAATCATAACTTCCCGATACGATGAACTCTGAATCACTGGATATAGCCACAGATAATACATAATAAGTGTGACCACTCATGGTCTTACAGGTACCTGTCTTGACGTCCCATAGTCTCACCGTCTCATCATCACTTCCCGATACAATGAACTCTGAATCACTGGATATAGCCACAGATAATACATAATGTCTGTGACCACTCATGGTCTTACAGGTACATGTCTTGACGTTCCATAGTCTCACCGTCTCATCATCACTTCCCGATACGATGAACTCTGAATCACTGGATATAGCCACAGATCTTACATAATCTGTGTGACCACTCATGGTCTTACAGGTACCTGTCTTGACGTTCCATAGTCTCACCGTCTTATCTCAACATCCCGATACGATGAACTCTGAATCACTGGATATAGCCACAGATAATACATAACTAGTGTGACCACTCATGGTCTTACAGGTACCTGTCTTGACGTTCCATAGTCTCACCGTCTTATCTCAACATCCCGATACGATGAACTCTGAATCACTGGATATAGCCACAGATAATACATAATAAGTGTGACCACTCACGGTCTTACAGGTACCTGTCTTGACGTCCCATAGTCTCACCGTCTCATCTCTACTTCCCGATACGATGAACTCTGAATCACTGGATATAGCCACAGATAATACATAATAAGTGTGACCACTCATGGTCTTACAGGTACCTGTCTTGACGTCCCATAGTCTCACCGTCTTATCTCAACATCCCGATACGATGAACTCTGAATCACTGGATATAGCCACAGATAATACATAATAAGTGTGACCACTCATGGTCTTACAGGTACCTGTCTTGACGTCCCATAGTCTCACCGTATAATCTGCACTTCCCGATACGATGAACTCTGAATCACTGGATATAGCCACAGATAATACATAATAAGTGTGACCACTCATGGTCTTACAGGTACCTGTCTTGACGTTCCATAGTCTCACCGTCTCATCTCTACTTCCCGATACGATGAACTCTGAATCACTGGATATAGCCACAGATAATACATAACTAGTGTGACCACTCATGGTCTTACAGGTACCTGTCTTGACGTTCCATAGTCTCACCGTCTCATCTCAACATCCCGATACGATGAACTCTGAATCACTGGATATAGCCACAGATAATACATAATCTGTGTGACCACTCATGGTCTTACAGGTACCTGTCTTGACGTCCCATAGTCTCACCGTCTTATCTCAACATCCCGATACGATGAACTCTGAATCACTGGATATAGCCACAGATAATACATAACCTGTGTGACCACTCATGGTCTTAAAGGTACCTGTCTTGACGTCCCATAGTCTCACCGTCTTATCTCAACATCCCGATACGATGAACTCTGAATCACTGGATATAGCCACAGATAATACATAATAAGTGTGACCACTCATGGTCTTACAGGTACTTGTCTTGACGTCCCATAGTCTCACCGTCTTATCTCAACATCCCGATACGATGAACTCTGAATCACTGGATATAGCCACAGATAATACATAACTAGTGTGACCACTCATGGTCTTACAGGTACCTGTCTTGACGTTCCATAGTCTCACCGTCTTATCTCAACATCCCGATACGATGAACTCTGAATCACTGGATATAGCCACAGATAATACATAACTAGTGTGACCACTCATGGTCTTACAGGTACATGTATTGACGTCCCATAGTCTCACCGTCTCATCTCAACATCCCGATACGATGAACTCTGAATCACTGGATATAGCCACAGATAATACATAATGTCTGTGACCACTCATGGTCTTACAGGTACCTGTCTTAGTCTCACCGTCTTATCTCAACATCCCGATACGATGAACTTTGAATGACGTTCCATAGTCTCACCGTTTATCACAACTTGCCGATACGATGAACTCTGAATCACTGGATATAGCCACAGATCTTACATAACTAGTGTGACCACTCATGGTCTTACAGGTACCTGTCTTGACGTCCCATAGTCTCACCGTCTCATCTCTACTTCCCGATACGATGAACTCTGAATCACTGGATATACCACAGATAATACATAACTAGTGTGACCACTCATGGTCTTACAGGTACCTGTCTTGACGTTCCATAGTCTCACCGTCTTATCTCAACATCCCGATACGATGAACTTTGAATGACTGGATATAGCCACAGATCATACATAACTAGTGTGACCACTCATGGTCTTACAGGTACCTGTCTTGACGTCCCATAGTCTCACCGTCTCATCTCTACTTCCCGATACGATGAACTCTGAATCACTGGATATAGCCACAGATCATACATAACTAGTGTGACCACTCATGGTCTTACAGGTACCTGTCTTGACGTTCCATAGTCTCACCGTCTCATCTCTACTTCCCGATACGATGAACTCTGAATCACTGGATATAGCCACAGATCATACATAACTAGTGTGACCACTCATGGTCTTACAGGTACCTGTCTTGAAGTTCCATAGTCTCACCGTCTTATCTCAACATCCCGATACGATGAACTCTGAATCACTGGATATACCACAGATAATACATAACTAGTGTGACCACTCATGGTCTTACAGGTACCTGTCTTGACGTTCCATAGTCTCACCGTCTTATCTCAACATCCCGATACGATGAACTCTGAATCACTGGATATAGCCACAGATAATACATAATAAGTGTGACCACTCACGGTCTTACAGGTACCTGTCTTGACGTTCCATAGTCTCACCGTCTCATCTCTACTTCCCGATACGATGAACTCTGAATCACTGGATATAGCCACAGATAATACATAATTAGTGTGACCACTCATGGTCTTACAGGTACCTGTCTTGACGTCCCATAGTCTCACCGTCTTATCTCAACATCCCGATACGATGAACTCTGAATCACTGGATATAGCCACAGATAATACATAATAAGTGTGACCACTCATGGTCTTACAGGTACCTGTCTTGACGTCCCATAGTCTCACCGTCTTATCATCACTTTCCGATACGATGAACTCTGAATCACTGGATATAGCCACAGATAATACATAATTTGTGTGACCACTCATGGTCTTACAGGTACCTGTATTGACGTCCCATAGTCTCACCGTCTCATCTCAACATCCCGATACGATGAACTCTGAATCACTGGATATAGCCACAGATAATACATAATGTCTGTGACCACTCATGGTCTTACAGGTACCTGTATTGACGTCCCATAGTCTCACCGTTTATCACAACTTGCCGATACGATGAACTCTGAATCACTGGATATAGCCACAGATCTTACATAATCTGTGTGACCACTCATGGTCTTACAGGTACCTGTCTTGACGTTCCATAGTCTCACCGTATAATCATGACTTCCCGATACTATGAACTCTGAATCACTGGATATAGCCACAGATTATACATAACTAGTGTGACCACTCATGGTCTTACAGCTACCTGTCTTGACGTCCCATAGTCTCACCGTCTCATCTCTACTTCCCGATACGATGAACTCTGAATCACTGGATATAGCCACAGCATATACATAATCTTTGTGACCACTCATGGTCTTACAGGTACCTGTCTTGAAGTTCCATAGTCTCACCGTCTTATCTCAACATCCCGATACGATGAACTCTGAATCACTGGATATAGCCACAGATAATACATAACTAGTGTGACCACTCATGGTCTTACAGGTACCTGTCTTGACGTCCCATAGTCTCACCGTCTCATCTCTACTTCCCGATACGATGAACTCTGAATCACTGGATATAGCCACAGATCTTACAGGATTTGTGTGACCACTCATGGTCTTACAGGTACCTGTCTTGACGTTCCATAGTCTCACCGTCTAATCTCTACTTCCCGATACGATGAACTCTGAATCACTGGATATAGCCACAGCATATACATAATCTTTGTGACCACTCATGGTCTTACAGGTACCTGTCTTGAAGTTCCATAGTCTCACCGTCTTATCTCAACATCCCGATACGATGAACTCTGAATCACTGGATATAGCCACAGATCATACATAACTAGTGTGACCACTCATGGTCTTACAGGTACCTGTCTTGACGTCCCATAGTCTCACCGTCTCATCTCTACTTCCCGATACGATGAACTCTGAATCACTGGATATACCACAGATAATACATAACTAGTGTGACCACTCATGGTCTTACAGGTACCTGTCTTGACGTCCCATAGTCTCACCGTCTTATCTCAACTTCCCGATACGATGAACTCTGAATCACTGGATATAGCCACAAATAATACATAACTAGTGTGACCACTCATGGTCTTACAGGTACCTGTCTTGACGTTCCATAGTCTCACCGTCTCATCTCTACTTCCCGATACGATGAACTCTGAATCACTGGATATAGCCACAGCATATACATAATCTTTGTGACCACTCATGGTCTTACAGGTACCTGTCTTGAAGTTCCATAGTCTCACCGTCTTATCTCAACATCCCGATACGATGAACTCTGAATCACTGGATATACCACAGATAATACATAACTAGTGTGACCACTCATGGTCTTACAGGTACCTGTCTTGACGTCCCATAGTCTCACCGTCTTATCTCAACTTCCCGATACGATGAACTCTGAATCACTGGATATAGCCACAGATCTTACAGGATTTGTGTGACCACTCATGGTCTTACAGGTACCTGTCTTGACGTTCCATAGTCTCACCGTCTTATCTCAACTTCCCGATACGATGAACTCTGAATCACTGGATATAGCCACAGATAATACATAATTTGTGTGACCACTCATGGTCTTACAGCTACCTGTATTGACGTCCCATAGTCTCACCGTCTCATCTCAACATCCCGATACGATGAACTCTGAATCACTGGATATAGCCACAGATAATACATAATGTCTGTGACCACTCATGGTCTTACAGGTACCTGTCTTGACGTTCCATAGTCTCACCGTTTATCACAACTTGCCGATACGATGAACTCTGAATCACTGGATATAGCCACAGATCTTACATAATCTGTGTGACCACTCATGGTCTTACAGGTACCTGTCTTGACGTTCCATAGTCTCACCGTATAATCATGACTTCCCGATACTATGAACTCTGAATTACTGGATATAGCCACAGATTATACATAACTAGTGTGACCACTCATGGTCTTACAGGTACCTGTCTTGACGTCCCATAGTCTCACCGTCTAATCATGACTTCCCGATACAATGAACTCTGAATCACTGGATATACCACAGATAATACATAACTAGTGTGACCACTCATGGTCTTACAGGTACCTGTCTTGACGTCCCATAGTCTCACCGTCTTATCTCAACTTCCCGATACAATGAACTCTGAATCACTGGATATATTCACAGATCATACATAACTAGTGTGACCACTCATGGTCTTACAGCTACCTGTCTTGACGTCCCATAGTCTCACCGTCTTATCTCAACTTCCCGATACGATGAACTCTGAATCACTGGATATAGCCACAGATAATACATAACTAGTGTGACCACTCATGGTCTTACAGGTACATGTCTTGACGTCCCATAGTCTCACCGTATAATCATAACTTCCCGATACGATGAACTCTGAATCACTGGATATAGCCACAGATAATACATAACTAGTGTGACCACTCATGGTCTTACAGGTACCTGTCTTGACGTCCCATAGTCTCACCGTCTCATCTCAACATCCCGATACGATGAACTCTGAATGACTGGATATAGCCACAGATAATACATAATCTGTGTGACCACTCATGGTCTTACAGGTACCTGTCTTGACGTTCCATAGTCTCACCGTCTCATCTCTACTTCCCGATACGATGAACTCTGAATCACTGGATATAGCCACAGATAATACATAACTAGTGTGACCACTCATGGTCTTACAGCTACCTGTCTTGACGTTCCATAGTCTCACCGTCTCATCTCAACATCCCGATACGATGAACTCTGAATCACTGGATATAGCCACAGATAATACATAATCTGTGTGACCACTCATGGTCTTACAGGTACCTGTCTTGACGTCCCATAGTCTCACCGTCTTATCTCAACATCCCGATACGATGAACTCTGAATCACTGGATATAGCCACAGATAATACATAACCTGTGTGACCACTCATGGTCTTAAAGGTACCTGTCTTGACGTCCCATAGTCTCACCGTCTTATCTCAACATCCCGATACGATGAACTCTGAATCACTGGATATAGCCACAGATAATACATAATAAGTGTGACCACTCATGGTCTTACAGGTACTTGTCTTGACGTCCCATAGTCTCACCGTCTTATCTCAACATCCCGATACGATGAACTCTGAATCACTGGATATAGCCACAGATAATACATAACTAGTGTGACCACTCATGGTCTTACAGGTACCTGTCTTGACGTTCCATAGTCTCACCGTCTAATCATAACTTCCCGATACGAAGAACTCTGAATCACTGGATATAGCCACAGATCATACATAACTAGTGTGACCACTCATGGTCTTACAGCTACCTGTCTTGACGTCCCATAGTCTCACCGTCTCATCTCTACTTCCCGATACGATGAACTCTGAATCACTGGATATAGCCACAGATAATACATAATCTGTGTGACCACTCATGGTCTTACAGGTACCTGTCTTGACGTTCCATAGTCTCACCGTCTCATCTCTACTTCCCGATACGATGAACTCTGAATCACTGGATATAGCCACAGATAATACATAACTAGTGTGACCACTCATGGTCTTACAGCTACCTGTCTTGACGTTCCATAGTCTCACCGTCTTATCTCAACATCCCGATACGATGAACTCTGAATGACTGGATATAGCCACAGATCATACATAACTAGTGTGACCACTCATGGTCTTACAGGTACCTGTCTTGACGTCCCATAGTCTCACCGTCTCATCTCTACTTCCCGATACGATGAACTCTGAATCACTGGATATAGCCACAGATCTTACAGGATTTGTGTGACCACTCATGGTCTTACAGGTACCTGTCTTGACGTTCCATAGTCTCACCGTCTAATCTCAACATCCCGATACGATGAACTCTGAATCACTGGATATAGCCACAGATCTTACAGGATTTGTGTGACCACTCATGGTCTTACAGGTACCTGTCTTGACGTTCCATAGTCTCACCGTCTAATCTCTACTTCCCGATACGATGAACTCTGAATCACTGGATATAGCCACAGATAATACATAACTAGTGTGACCACTCATGGTCTTACAGGTACCTGTCTTGACGTCCCATAGTCTCACCGTCTTATCTCAACTTCCCGATACGATGAACTCTGAATCACTGGATATAGCCACAAATAATACATAACTAGTGTGACCACTCATGGTCTTACAGGTACCTGTCTTGACGTTCCATAGTCTCACCGTCTCATCTCTACTTCCCGATACGATGAACTCTGAATCACTGGATATAGCCACAGCATATACATAATCTTTGTGACCACTCATGGTCTTACAGGTACCTGTCTTGAAGTTCCATAGTCTCACCGTCTTATCTCAACATCCCGATACGATGAACTCTGAATCACTGGATATACCACAGATAATACATAACTAGTGTGACCACTCATGGTCTTACAGGTACCTGTCTTGACGTCCCATAGTCTCACCGTCTTATCTCAACTTCCCGATACGATGAACTCTGAATCACTGGATATAGCCACAGATCTTACAGGATTTGTGTGACCACTCATGGTCTTACAGGTACCTGTCTTGACGTTCCATAGTCTCACCGTCTTATCTCAACTTCCCGATACGATGAACTCTGAATCACTGGATATAGCCACAGATAATACATAATTTGTGTGACCACTCATGGTCTTACAGGTACCTGTATTGACGTCCCATAGTCTCACCGTCTTATCTCAACATCCCGATACGATGAACTCTGAATCACTGGATATAGCCACAGATAATACATAATCTGTGTGACCACTCATGGTCTTACAGGTACCTGTCTTGACGTCCCATAGTCTCACCGTCTTATCTCAACTTCCCGATACGATGAACTCTGAATCACTGGATATAGCCACAGATAATACATAATTTGTGTGACCACTCATGGTCTTACAGGTACCTGTATTGACGTCCCATAGTCTCACCGTCTCATCTCAACATCCCGATACGATGAACTCTGAATCACTGGATATAGCCACAGATAATACATAATGTCTGTGACCACTCATGGTCTTACAGGTACCTGTCTTGACGTTCCATAGTCTCACCGTTTATCACAACTTGCCGATACGATGAACTCTGAATCACTGGATATAGCCACAGATCTTACATAATCTGTGTGACCACTCATGGTCTTACAGGTACCTGTCTTGACGTTCCATAGTCTCACCGTATAATCATGACTTCCCGATACTATGAACTCTGAATTACTGGATATAGCCACAGATTATACATAACTAGTGTGACCACTCATGGTCTTACAGGTACCTGTCTTGACGTCCCATAGTCTCACCGTCTAATCATGACTTCCCGATACAATGAACTCTGAATCACTGGATATACCACAGATAATACATAACTAGTGTGACCACTCATGGTCTTACAGGTACCTGTCTTGACGTCCCATAGTCTCACCGTCTTATCTCAACTTCCCGATACAATGAACTCTGAATCACTGGATATATTCACAGATCATACATAACTAGTGTGACCACTCATGGTCTTACAGCTACCTGTCTTGACGTCCCATAGTCTCACCGTCTTATCTCAACTTCCCGATACGATGAACTCTGAATCACTGGATATAGCCACAGATAATACATAACTAGTGTGACCACTCATGGTCTTACAGGTACATGTCTTGACGTCCCATAGTCTCACCGTATAATCATAACTTCCCGATACGATGAACTCTGAATCACTGGATATAGCCACAGATAATACATAATCTGTGTGACCACTCATGGTCTTACAGGTACCTGTCTTGACGTTCCATAGTCTCACCGTCTTATCTCAACATCCCGATACGATGAACTCTGAATGACTGGATATAGCCACAGATCATACATAACTAGTGTGACCACTCATGGTCTTACAGGTACCTGTCTTGACGTTCCATAGTCTCACCGTCTCATCTCTACTTCCCGATACGATGAACTTTGAATGACTGGATATAGCCACAGATCTTACAGGATTTGTGTGACCACTCATGGTCTTACAGGTACCTGTCTTGACGTTCCATAGTCTCACCGTCTAATCTCAACATCCCGATACGATGAACTCTGAATCACTGGATATAGCCACAGCATATACATAATCTTTGTGACCACTCATGGTCTTACAGGTACCTGTCTTGACGTCCCATAGTCTCACCGTCTCATCTCTACTTCCCGATACGATGAACTCTGAATCACTGGATATAGCCACAGATAATACATAACTAGTGTGACCACTCATGGTCTTACAGGTACCTGTCTTGACGTCCCATAGTCTCACCGTCTAATCATAACTTCCCGATACGAAGAACTCTGAATCACTGGATATAGCCACAGATCATACATAACTAGTGTGACCACTCATGGTCTTACAGCTACCTGTCTTGACGTCCCATAGTCTCACCGTCTCATCTCTACTTCCCGATACGATGAACTCTGAATCACTGGATATAGCCACAGATAATACATAATCTGTGTGACCACTCATGGTCTTACAGGTACCTGTCTTGACGTTCCATAGTCTCACCGTCTCATCTCTACTTCCCGATACGATGAACTCTGAATCACTGGATATAGCCACAGATAATACATAACTAGTGTGACCACTCATGGTCTTACAGCTACCTGTCTTGACGTTCCATAGTCTCACCGTCTTATCTCAACATCCCGATACGATGAACTCTGAATCACTGGATATACCACAGATAATACATAACTAGTGTGACCACTCATGGTCTTACAGGTACCTGTCTTGACGTCCCATAGTCTCACCGTCTCATCTCTACTTCCCGATACGATGAACTCTGAATCACTGGATATAGCCACAGATCTTACAGGATTTGTGTGACCACTCATGGTCTTACAGGTACCTGTCTTGACGTTCCATAGTCTCACCGTCTAATCTCAACATCCCGATACGATGAACTCTGAATCACTGGATATAGCCACAGCATATACATAATCTTTGTGACCACTCATGGTCTTACAGGTACCTGTCTTGACGTCCCATAGTCTCACCGTCTCATCTCTACTTCCCGATACGATGAACTCTGAATCACTGGATATAGCCACAGATAATACATAACTAGTGTGACCACTCATGGTCTTACAGGTACCTGTCTTGACGTCCCATAGTCTCACCGTCTTATCTCAACATCCCGATACGATGAACTCTGAATCACTGGATATACCACAGATAATACATAACTAGTGTGACCACTCATGGTCTTACAGGTACCTGTCTTGACGTCCCATAGTCTCACCGTCTCATCTCTACTTCCCGATACGATGAACTCTGAATCACTGGATATAGCCACAGATAATACATAACTAGTGTGACCACTCATGGTCTTACAGGTACATGTCTTGACGTCCCATAGTCTCACCGTCTAATCTCTACTTCCCGATACGATGAACTCTGAATCACTGGATATAGCCACAGATAATACATAACTAGTGTGACCACTCATGGTCTTAAAGGTACCTGTCTTGACGTTCCATAGTCTCACCGTCTCATCTCTACTTCCCGATACGATGAACTCTGAATCACTGGATATACCACAGATAATACATAACTAGTGTGACCACTCATGGTCTTACAGGTACCTGTCTTGACGTCCCATAGTCTCACCGTCTCATCTCTACTTCCCGATACGATGAACTCTGAATCACTGGATATACCACAGATAATACATAATCTGTGTGACCACTCATGGTCTTACAGGTACCTGTCTTGACGTTCCATAGTCTCACCGTCTCATCTCTACTTCCCGATACGATGAACTCTGAATCACTGGATATAGCCACAGATAATACATAACTAGTGTGACCACTCATGGTCTTACAGGTACCTGTCTTGACGTTCCATAGTCTCACCGTCTCATCTCTACTTCCCGATACGATGAACTCTGAATCACTGGATATACCACAGATAATACATAACTAGTGTGACCACTCATGGTCTTACAGGTACCTGTCTTGACGTTCCATAGTCTCACCGTCTTATCTCAACATCCCGATACGATGAACTCTGAATCACTGGATATAGCCACAGATAATACATAATCTGTGTGACCACTCATGGTCTTACAGGTACCTGTCTTGACGTCCCATAGTCTCACCGTCTCATCTCTACTTCCCGATACGATGAACTCTGAATCACTGGATATAGCCACAGATAATACATAATCTGTGTGACCACTCATGGTCTTACAGGTACCTGTCTTGACGTCCCATAGTCTCACCGTCTTATCTCAACTTCCCGATACGATGAACTCTGAATCACTGGATATAGCCACAGATAATACATAATCTGTGTGACCACTCATGGTCTTACAGGTACCTGTCTTGACGTCCCATAGTCTCACCGTCTCATCTCTACTTCCCGATACGATGAACTCTGAATCACTGGATATAGCCACAGATAATACATAATCTGTGTGACCACTCATGGTCTTACAGCTACCTGTCTTGACGTCCCATAGTCTCACCGTATAATATGCACTTCCCGATACGATGAACTCTGAATCACTGGATATATTCACAGATGATACATAACTAGTGTGACCACTCATGGTCTTACAGGTACCTGTCTTGACGTTCCATAGTCTCACCGTCTTATCTCAACATCCCGATACGATGAACTCTGAATCACTGGATATAGCCACAGATAATACATAATAAGTGTGACCACTCACGGTCTTACAGGTACCTGTCTTGACGTCCCATAGTCTCACCGTATAATCTCCACTTCCCGATACGATGAACTCTGAATCACTGGATATATTCACAGATGATACATAACTAGTGTGACCACTCATGGTCTTACAGGTACCTGTCTTGACGTCCCATAGTCTCACCGTATAATCTGCACTTCCCGATACGATGAACTCTGAATCACTGGATATATTCACAGATGATACATAACTAGTGTGACCACTCATGGTCTTACAGCTACCTGTCTTGACGTCCCATAGTCTCACCGTCTTATCTCAACATCCCGATACGATGAACTCTGAATCACTGGATATAGCCACAGATAATACATAATCTGTGTGACCACTCATGGTCTTACAGGTACCTGTCTTGACGTCCCATAGTCTCACCGTCTCATCTCTACTTCCCGATACGATGAACTCTGAATCACTGGATATACCACAGATAATACATAACTAGTGTGACCACTCATGGTCTTACAGGTACCTGTCTTGACGTTCCATAGTCTCACCGTCTTATCTCAACATCCCGATACGATGAACTCTGAATCACTGGATATAGCCACAGATAATACATAACTAGTGTGACCACTCATGGTCTTACAGGTACCTGTCTTGACGTCCCATAGTCTCACCGTCTCATCTCTACTTCCCGATACGATGAACTCTGAATCACTGGATATACCACAGATAATACATAACTAGTGTGACCACTCATGGTCTTACAGGTACCTGTCTTGACGTTCCATAGTCTCACCGTCTAATCTCTACTTCCCGATACGATGAACTCTGAATCACTGGATATACCACAGATAATACATAACTAGTGTGACCACTCATGGTCTTACAGGTACCTGTCTTGACGTTCCATAGTCTCACCGTCTAATCTCTACTTCCCGATACGATGAACTCTGAATCACTGGATATAGCCACAGATAATACATAACTAGTGTGACCACTCATGGTCTTACAGGTACCTGTCTTGACGTCCCATAGTCTCACCGTCTCATCTCTACTTCCCGATACGATGAACTCTGAATCACTGGATATAGCCACAGATCTTACATAATCTGTGTGACCACTCATGGTCTTACAGGTACCTGTCTTGACGTTCCATAGTCTCACCGTCATATCATCACTTCCCGATACGATGAACTCTGAATTACTGGATATAGCCACAGATAATACATAACTAGTGTGACCACTCATGGTCTTACAGGTACCTGTCTTGACGTTCCATAGTCTCACCGTCTTATCATCACTTCCCGATACGATGAACTCTGAATCACTGGATATAGCCACAGCTTATACATAATTAGTGTGACCACTCATGGTCTTACAGGTACCTGTCTTGACGTCCCATAGTCTCACCGTCTCATCTCTACTTCCCGATACGATGAACTCTGAATCACTGGATATAGCCACAGATGATACACAACTTGTGTGACCACTCATGGTCTTACAGGTACCTGTCTTGACGTCCCATAGTCTCACCGTATAATCATTACTTCCCGATACGATGAACTCTGAATCACTGGATATATTCACAGATGATACATGAATAGTGTGACCACTCATGGTCTTACAGGTACCTGTCTTGACGTTCCATAGTCTCACCGTATAATCATAACTTCCCGATACGATGAACTCTGAATCACTGGATATAGCCACAGATAATACATAATAAGTGTGACCACTCATGGTCTTACAGGTACCTGTCTTGACGTCCCATAGTCTCACCGTCTCATCATCACTTCCCGATACAATGAACTCTGAATCACTGGATATAGCCACAGATAATACATAATGTCTGTGACCACTCATGGTCTTACAGGTACATGTCTTGACGTTCCATAGTCTCACCGTCTCATCATCACTTCCCGATACGATGAACTCTGAATCACTGGATATAGCCACAGATAATACATAATAAGTGTGACCACTCATGGTCTTACAGGTACCTGTCTTGACGTTCCATAGTCTCACCGTCTTATCTCAACATCCCGATACGATGAACTCTGAATCACTGGATATAGCCACAGATAATACATAACTAGTGTGACCACTCATGGTCTTACAGGTACCTGTCTTGACGTTCCATAGTCTCACCGTCTTATCTCAACATCCCGATACGATGAACTCTGAATCACTGGATATAGCCACAGATAATACATAATAAGTGTGACCACTCACGGTCTTACAGGTACCTGTCTTGACGTCCCATAGTCTCACCGTCTCATCTCTACTTCCCGATACGATGAACTCTGAATCACTGGATATAGCCACAGATAATACATAATAAGTGTGACCACTCATGGTCTTACAGGTACCTGTCTTGACGTCCCATAGTCTCACCGTCTTATCTCAACATCCCGATACGATGAACTCTGAATCACTGGATATAGCCACAGATAATACATAATAAGTGTGACCACTCATGGTCTTACAGGTACCTGTCTTGACGTCCCATAGTCTCACCGTATAATCTGCACTTCCCGATACGATGAACTCTGAATCACTGGATATAGCCACAGATAATACATAATAAGTGTGACCACTCATGGTCTTACAGGTACCTGTCTTGACGTTCCATAGTCTCACCGTCTCATCTCTACTTCCCGATACGATGAACTCTGAATCACTGGATATAGCCACAGATAATACATAACTAGTGTGACCACTCATGGTCTTACAGGTACCTGTCTTGACGTTCCATAGTCTCACCGTCTCATCTCAACATCCCGATACGATGAACTCTGAATCACTGGATATAGCCACAGATAATACATAATCTGTGTGACCACTCATGGTCTTACAGGTACCTGTCTTGACGTCCCATAGTCTCACCGTCTTATCTCAACATCCCGATACGATGAACTCTGAATCACTGGATATAGCCACAGATAATACATAACCTGTGTGACCACTCATGGTCTTAAAGGTACCTGTCTTGACGTCCCATAGTCTCACCGTCTTATCTCAACATCCCGATACGATGAACTCTGAATCACTGGATATAGCCACAGATAATACATAATAAGTGTGACCACTCATGGTCTTACAGGTACTTGTCTTGACGTCCCATAGTCTCACCGTCTTATCTCAACATCCCGATACGATGAACTCTGAATCACTGGATATAGCCACAGATAATACATAACTAGTGTGACCACTCATGGTCTTACAGGTACCTGTCTTGACGTTCCATAGTCTCACCGTCTTATCTCAACATCCCGATACGATGAACTCTGAATCACTGGATATAGCCACAGATAATACATAACTAGTGTGACCACTCATGGTCTTACAGGTACATGTATTGACGTCCCATAGTCTCACCGTCTCATCTCAACATCCCGATACGATGAACTCTGAATCACTGGATATAGCCACAGATAATACATAATGTCTGTGACCACTCATGGTCTTACAGGTACCTGTCTTGACGTTCCATAGTCTCACCGTTTATCACAACTTGCCGATACGATGAACTCTGAATCACTGGATATAGCCACAGATCTTACATAACTAGTGTGACCACTCATGGTCTTACAGGTACCTGTCTTGACGTCCCATAGTCTCACCGTCTCATCTCTACTTCCCGATACGATGAACTCTGAATCACTGGATATACCACAGATAATACATAACTAGTGTGACCACTCATGGTCTTACAGGTACCTGTCTTGACGTTCCATAGTCTCACCGTCTTATCTCAACATCCCGATACGATGAACTTTGAATGACTGGATATAGCCACAGATCATACATAACTAGTGTGACCACTCATGGTCTTACAGGTACCTGTCTTGACGTCCCATAGTCTCACCGTCTCATCTCTACTTCCCGATACGATGAACTCTGAATCACTGGATATAGCCACAGATCATACATAACTAGTGTGACCACTCATGGTCTTACAGGTACCTGTCTTGACGTTCCATAGTCTCACCGTCTCATCTCTACTTCCCGATACGATGAACTCTGAATCACTGGATATAGCCACAGATCATACATAACTAGTGTGACCACTCATGGTCTTACAGGTACCTGTCTTGAAGTTCCATAGTCTCACCGTCTTATCTCAACATCCCGATACGATGAACTCTGAATCACTGGATATACCACAGATAATACATAACTAGTGTGACCACTCATGGTCTTACAGGTACCTGTCTTGACGTTCCATAGTCTCACCGTCTTATCTCAACATCCCGATACGATGAACTCTGAATCACTGGATATAGCCACAGATAATACATAATAAGTGTGACCACTCACGGTCTTACAGGTACCTGTCTTGACGTTCCATAGTCTCACCGTCTCATCTCTACTTCCCGATACGATGAACTCTGAATCACTGGATATAGCCACAGATAATACATAATTAGTGTGACCACTCATGGTCTTACAGGTACCTGTCTTGACGTCCCATAGTCTCACCGTCTTATCTCAACATCCCGATACGATGAACTCTGAATCACTGGATATAGCCACAGATAATACATAATAAGTGTGACCACTCATGGTCTTACAGGTACCTGTCTTGACGTCCCATAGTCTCACCGTCTTATCATCACTTTCCGATACGATGAACTCTGAATCACTGGATATAGCCACAGATAATACATAATTTGTGTGACCACTCATGGTCTTACAGGTACCTGTATTGACGTCCCATAGTCTCACCGTCTCATCTCAACATCCCGATACGATGAACTCTGAATCACTGGATATAGCCACAGATAATACATAATGTCTGTGACCACTCATGGTCTTACAGGTACCTGTATTGACGTCCCATAGTCTCACCGTTTATCACAACTTGCCGATACGATGAACTCTGAATCACTGGATATAGCCACAGATCTTACATAATCTGTGTGACCACTCATGGTCTTACAGGTACCTGTCTTGACGTTCCATAGTCTCACCGTATAATCATGACTTCCCGATACTATGAACTCTGAATCACTGGATATAGCCACAGATTATACATAACTAGTGTGACCACTCATGGTCTTACAGCTACCTGTCTTGACGTCCCATAGTCTCACCGTCTCATCTCTACTTCCCGATACGATGAACTCTGAATCACTGGATATAGCCACAGCATATACATAATCTTTGTGACCACTCATGGTCTTACAGGTACCTGTCTTGAAGTTCCATAGTCTCACCGTCTTATCTCAACATCCCGATACGATGAACTCTGAATCACTGGATATAGCCACAGATAATACATAACTAGTGTGACCACTCATGGTCTTACAGGTACCTGTCTTGACGTCCCATAGTCTCACCGTCTCATCTCTACTTCCCGATACGATGAACTCTGAATCACTGGATATAGCCACAGATCTTACAGGATTTGTGTGACCACTCATGGTCTTACAGGTACCTGTCTTGACGTTCCATAGTCTCACCGTCTAATCTCTACTTCCCGATACGATGAACTCTGAATCACTGGATATAGCCACAGCATATACATAATCTTTGTGACCACTCATGGTCTTACAGGTACCTGTCTTGAAGTTCCATAGTCTCACCGTCTTATCTCAACATCCCGATACGATGAACTCTGAATCACTGGATATAGCCACAGATCATACATAACTAGTGTGACCACTCATGGTCTTACAGGTACCTGTCTTGACGTCCCATAGTCTCACCGTCTCATCTCTACTTCCCGATACGATGAACTCTGAATCACTGGATATACCACAGATAATACATAACTAGTGTGACCACTCATGGTCTTACAGGTACCTGTCTTGACGTCCCATAGTCTCACCGTCTTATCTCAACTTCCCGATACGATGAACTCTGAATCACTGGATATAGCCACAAATAATACATAACTAGTGTGACCACTCATGGTCTTACAGGTACCTGTCTTGACGTTCCATAGTCTCACCGTCTCATCTCTACTTCCCGATACGATGAACTCTGAATCACTGGATATAGCCACAGCATATACATAATCTTTGTGACCACTCATGGTCTTACAGGTACCTGTCTTGAAGTTCCATAGTCTCACCGTCTTATCTCAACATCCCGATACGATGAACTCTGAATCACTGGATATACCACAGATAATACATAACTAGTGTGACCACTCATGGTCTTACAGGTACCTGTCTTGACGTCCCATAGTCTCACCGTCTTATCTCAACTTCCCGATACGATGAACTCTGAATCACTGGATATAGCCACAGATCTTACAGGATTTGTGTGACCACTCATGGTCTTACAGGTACCTGTCTTGACGTTCCATAGTCTCACCGTCTTATCTCAACTTCCCGATACGATGAACTCTGAATCACTGGATATAGCCACAGATAATACATAATTTGTGTGACCACTCATGGTCTTACAGCTACCTGTCTTGACGTCCCATAGTCTCACCGTCTCATCTCAACATCCCGATACGATGAACTCTGAATCACTGGATATAGCCACAGATAATACATAATGTCTGTGACCACTCATGGTCTTACAGGTACCTGTCTTGACGTTCCATAGTCTCACCGTTTATCACAACTTGCCGATACGATGAACTCTGAATCACTGGATATAGCCACAGATCTTACATAATCTGTGTGACCACTCATGGTCTTACAGGTACCTGTCTTGACGTTCCATAGTCTCACCGTATAATCATGAC